>OX637515.1:20605000-21037097 GCA_951799955.1 Apamea anceps
TGTTATATTTTATGTTCATCATTAATTTTCTTTTCTTCTATTTAGGCTTTATGATAAATATAAAACGTTTAAAAAAATAACTAAAAGGATCAGCAGTTATACTTTAATTAGAAAAACAATCGATAAAATAATTAAATCATAATACTCACACGGTATATACTAGTCCGGTTTCATTAAATTTTTCTGATATATAATTTAAGTTCACTTTTACGCAGCGCGATAATATCTGCTTTCATCTCAATACTTAAATTTCCTTGCATTTCAAAATGAACTACAACAACGCTAATAGATTAAACACACGTCACTAATCTACAATAACAAGTATAACGACCAACCAAAAACAAATAACGTTCTATTTAGTCGCGGCGAATGACTCGTAAGTTAACTGCATCCGTTTACCTTATAATTTGTTTATTTCGATTTCTGTGGGTATAATCATAAAATTTTACGAATAAGTGAACAAGACGAACATGACTAGATACTGTAGTCAATAGCGTGATTATTCAAAGTAATTGCAAACGAATGTGAGAGTGTGTGTATAGAGTGTGTGAATAGAGTGTGTGTGTGTACCTATACTATAGAGTATAGAAATTACTCATTAGAAGAAGGTCGTAAGTTAAACAAAAGTGTCAATCTATTTCTTCGTGAAAACGCCACTTGACTTCTAACCCCCACTGTACTTGTATATCATACATTTTTGACAAGATGTTTATACTTTTACAGGAATGAAATTTCCTGCATCGTGACTTTAGATAAAATTTTACTGTAACACAAAGAGCGTGTGCTCTTTATGGCATCCTTTTAAAAGCAATCGAAAATATGAAATTGAAATTGGAAAATGAATCACGATTGAAATTGAAACCTTTTACGATATTACACAGGTCATTTTACTTCGACTATAATTTGAAATAATTTCGACAATCATAACACAGGTTTCATAAAAACTTTTATTAAATTATGCAGTTTTCATAAAATAGTTCACAGAATTTCGAGCTTCGTGAACCCATCATTTCCATGGAACTTTTTGCCATGCGCCGCAGTCACATCTGGAAGTCCCCTACGCACCTTGTTAGCAGTTGACCGTAAGGACCCTTATAAAGGACGCATGTTATTTCAATAAAATATAACTGACAACTTTACGGAGTGTGTCGTAAAAAGTATTTTAGATGAAAGAAACGACCCCATGGGAAATTTGGTGAGATTGGATTGGCTTTAACTCATTGTATTTTGATTTTTTGTAAGAATTGTCTAACATAGGCCCTCTCAATTATCTAAATTATGTCAACTACGCTATTCCAAGAATATATGTATTTTACAATAGTTAACAATCAGAAGGCTAATTTGTAGTTTGTTAACGCCGCCACCGGCTGTCGCTGAAAAATAAAAATCTAAAGTCATTTATTCAAATTAGGCTGAGAATCAGCACTTTTCGAACGTCAAAATTACAAAAGACAGTTCAAACAGACAGTTCTTTTCTTCTTTCCCTAGTACTGTGACTGTCTTGCATAGAGGCACAGCATTATGCTGAGCGATAACCGCATTGCGTGGATGTGACGCATATTTCCCCTTACCTGTCTTACCGCAAATACACGTATTTTCTTTTTCTTTATTTGATTTTGTAGTTAGATCTTTGTAGGTAAACCATAAGGATAATGGAAATTGGATTGATGCCATAACATTTTAAAATGCCGCGATTACATCAACTCATCAAAGCATAAAATAAATGATTGCAATGCCGTAAAGCGACGCATAAGGACATAATGCGAGCAGTGACGAACATGCTAATCATTGGTAGTACTCGTATTTGTGATCATAACGACGTGAGTCCAGTTAGAAGCGTAAATAGAAATTAATCGAGTTTAGGGTTAAGCTACGCCTTCCTAAAAGAGCGGTGGCGCCACAAAGCGTCTGCAGTTTACAGGCGAAAGATGTCACTGACATGTTATTTATGAAAATAAGTTGATGTGGTTTCCCATGTGGCGGCCACTACTCTTTTAAGACACCGTAGCTTTATAGGACAAAGAAACAGGGCGAAGGTTCCTCCCCAAAACAAAGCTGTATTCAATTAAACTACATTGACTTATTGAGTGGCTGATAAAATCGGAGACACAAGTTTCAATTCCGTTGCTTATCACAGACCCGATTAATTAGACATATTAGATGATGATCGTGTAGTTTGTATATATTGTATGTATGTAGCGGTATCTACAACGCCACATGCGAACAACGCGTCATACTGACGTCACACAAATCCTGCATCTCGCAAGCAGAGTTTACCGCGCACTTAGCATAGATACAATTTCCCAACATCAATCGTTGGGCAATTGCCCGCCAGACACAACTCCCGTCTGGTCGGAGAATCCTCCTTTTTCTATGGAGGTTGAGTGAACTTTACACCCTGTTCCTCATGCCTCCAAACTGGTGACCCCGAGTATGAACGTCAGCGCAGCCTTCGTGCAAACACTTCAGCGTGACGTCATCATCATCACTCTCGCAAGCTATAACGCAGCGCCACCCCGACTCACTGGGGACATCTCCGCAGACAGTTCCGACTCACCGTGAACTATGCGGAACCGGTTCCGACTCACTGGAACCTCAGCTGGCCTGGCAAGCATCGCAAGATACAAGACTCAGCCCACTATCGACCTCCGGTCTCCGGAGGGGAGTGATGTAGCGGTATCTACAACGCCACATGCGAACAACGCGTCATACTGACGCAAGCAGCACTTAGCATAGTTACAATTTCCCAACATCAATCGTTGGGCAATTGCCCGCCAGACACAACACCCGGAGGATCCTCCGAGGTCGGAGGATCCTCCCTTTTCTATGGAGTTTGAGTGAACTTTACACCCTGTTCCTCATGCCTCTAAACGTATATTTGTAACTGATAGCAGCAACAAAAATACTAACATAAAATTAACATTACTTTGAGAAAATTTAGATTTATTTTTAAAACACGACATAGTACACACAAAACTTTAATGGTAGTTAAACAAATAAAATTGTAACACATTACACAATAGTAAGGATGCTTATATAAATCACGCAACTCGGAGAGCGCCGGGCCGCGCCCGAACATGGGAAGCCACTCTTATTGTATTTAATTAAATAAGTTATTTATGCTCTGAAGCAATTGTTTCCTTATACAATCTTAGTAAGCAAATAAAAAGCTGAAGTAACCCACATTTTTAAGGAAGAAAGGACCCAATCTCGTTTTGGTTCCTTAGACAACCTAAACAATTCAGCAACACGCAATGGATTATACACCTTCTTTCTCCCAACTATTATCCCAATTTATTTGGGGCCGGCCATGTTAGTACCTACTTCTGCGCCACACCGTACGGTTGTGGGTGGTCTCTTTTGTTGTGTTGCTCGCTGTCATGTCACTTTTTATTGTTCGTAGCCAAGTCATTGGTGGTCGTCCACTGCCTATTTTTTCATCTTCTATATTCATGACTCTTTTAGTGATTATGGTCATCATATCGCCTCATCACATGTCCGTAACCAGCGCAAGCGGCTTTCACTAAGTTTTCGTGTCTTTAAAAGTACCACGGATATATTCGTTTCTTATTTTATCCATTTTCGAAACTCCACCAGACCAGCGTAGCATTTGATGACATCAAAATACAGTCTCATACATCGTGATTCTTATATTTTGTTTAGTGTTTGGATAACGCAATCTTTTGAAACGATTAGGTATTACAACATAATCAGCCTATAATGTCTCTCTGTGAGGGAGTGGGCCCTAATCCACCACGCGGGCCCAGTGCGGGTTGGTAAATGTCACATGTCTTCGAATTTTTGGTTCTAGGTCATGCCGGTTTTCTCACGATGTTTTCCTTCACCGTTTTTATTAGGTTTTAATTTAATTCTTCATAATATAAATCTGTTGTAGATACCTGAACTAACTACAACTGTAGCTGGCCAAAAAGAAGATATATGTACAAGTACATACTACTGTCAGTGAGAAAAGCCGATGACACTAATCCCGGACCATCTACGTATGACTAACTAGATTTACTGATGATCATGTCTTAGAATCCCACAAATTCAATAAAGCAATATACCACAAACAGCTCTAGATAATATTAGGCAATCAATCAACAGACTGACTCATTAATTGGAATAACGCAGTGATTGCCCCAGGCTATTACATGCCGACATTAGTTGATAGCTTGATCGATGACGTCACGGTGTGTACTGGGAAGATGCATTCAGTATAGTATTATGTTATGCACGACAGGTGTCGTGCAGGTGTTATAATAATTATAATAATAATAATTCATTTATTTCAGATAATAATAATCCATACAATAAATTTTAATTAAATCATATTAAAATCAATTGGTACGTAGACCACAGACACCGAAACAGAATTAAAATCAATTTAAACAATACTAACATTACATTAAATTAAATAATTTACAGTAAAATCAAAATCAAAAATTGTGTTAGTATATAATATATTATTATTATATATATATTGTTATGCAGGACAGGTTTGTTGTATTTGGTACAAGGATCCAATGATCATCATTGGATCCGACGCGAGCGACGCCGCAGGTAAATATATACCTAGTTATAATATTATTGTAACTATATGTTTACCTGCGGCGTCGCTACCATGAACTTTCTCATAAAAAAGCTTTTGTGACTATACCTACCTGTCTCCATTGCTGCGGGAAAGAAGGACAAACACGCTTTCGCATTTATAATAATATGGACCGATTTTTCAATTTTCACATAACTTTTATCAGAGGACTGAAGGTATAGAACCCTAAAAATCGAGCAATTGAATTAAGTAAAATAACTCGATCTTTAAGAGTGATCGTGGAATTTCTTTTATTTAAGTATTGATTTCTTTTACGTTTTTATTCTTGCTTGAGTATAGTTTTCAATGTTTTTGTTGGTATATTGGCGTGTACTAGACACTATTGGAAACTTATATGGCAAATAATTTATTTGTGGTTCTTTGTTTTGTAATTACTTTACATACATACTATGGTAAGGAATCAAGTTCTTCTAAGTTAACAGACAGCTGAGCTGCTGGAGAGCTTGTTGCCACTTATTTTTCACAACTGAAGCACTAGGAAGTGGTGAAGGGCGGGGCGTCTTATGTTATTTTGATGTTCAAAAGGTCAGTCATCTCAGTCTAGTATCAATAAAATAATGACTTCAGATTTTGATTTTTGATTTTGGAACGGACAATTTCAAGCAATTGCAAGTTTCAACATTCTGTCTGACTGACAAACTCCTTGGCAGTTCTAAACTGCCTGTAAATAGTATATTTAAAAAAAATTCTTCTTGTCATAATATAGTGACTAGTCCATAGATTTTGGCTAGTTCATGAGGCTACAATTTATTGATAGAAATCAAACAAAAACCATCTCTCGAAAAGTAAAAAAAATAAATAAAACCTACATTTTCCGATGAAAAAAGTCCTTGCCATATAGAAACCATTGACGAGAGCACGTCGCCGTTCGATAGAGTTCTATTTCATAAATATGACGCCACGAAGGCACATGCCTGTTCTAGCTCGAAATATATGCAACAGGTAACTTAGGGGTGGTGAACCAGGAAATATATTGTACTGTATATTACCATTATAATGTAACATTTACACACAAATATGATAATGAACAGACTATAACATTTTATAAATAAAAACATATCGATATAACTTACTATAAATCTGGCAACCCTTTTTGCATCAGCTTTTCTGGCGCGTGAAGGTCAAATGAAAATATTGAATGCCTCTAAATGTTTTCATATGACCTTCACGTGCCAGAAGTCTATAGTAAATTCAATCTATAGTCTCTACCGACTAACCTTGGGTAAGGTTGACAGCATTAGGGAATTAGGTATTATACAGGATAGTAAATTAATATTTGATCAAACGTCGACAGTATCGTGAGCTGGGCCTCGAAAGCACTAGGATTGTAATCAGAGTCTCAGCCTGTTTCCGTTCTCTGAAGCCGATGAAGGTTTTGCACTGTGCGTTCGTGCGCAGCCACGTGGAGTATGCATCACAAGTCTGGAACCCTCAATATGGGATCTACAATTCGCGCATTGAGGGTATCCAGAAAAAGTTTCTGAGATATCTTGATTATAAGGCACACCAAGTATCCATGGGTTACGTTGCAAGAGGTACCATTTCCTGCCACTAGATCGTAGGCGACTCAATAATGATGTGTGTTTTTTGATTAACATAGCGAATGGCTCGGTCGACTGCTCTGTGGCTGCAGTCTCGACATTCATAGCGATCGCTTTACGACCGAATTCGGTCGCGAAGTCCCGGATTGACAGGTGTAATGTATGGAGTGACAGGACTTTTTGACTGAATTCGGTCTGAAGTCCTGTCAAGTTAGCATTACGCACTAACAACACTATTAGACTACGTGAAAGGCCGCTTCTAGGTGTGCCTTTTGCCACTACTAATTATAGGTGTAATGCTTTTCTTATAAAAAAATGAAAACTTTTTTGCAAAAAAAACCAACCGACTTCCAGAAACGACACTTCAACGTGAAAAATAACTTTGATTTCGGAAGTCGGTGTCGTTGGGTTCGCATTTTCGTTGTTTGCCACCGACTTCCGAAATTAAAGTTATTTTTCACTTTGTAGTGTCGTTTTTGGAAGTCAGTTGTTTTTTTTTTGCAAAAAAGTTTTTATTTTTCACTTTTAAGTTGTATTTTTTACCAGTAATTTTGGTTTAAAAACCGACCTTGATGAAATTTCTATGGGACCATTTGGAAAGTATACCCTTTCCAACAAAAAAAGAATTTTTCAAATCGGTTGGCAAGCGACGGAGTTATGCGCGAACAAATATAAAAAAAAAATACAAACATCCGAATTGAGCACCTCCTCCTATTTTAGAAGTCGGTTAAGAAGCGCTCGAAACTTCAATGATGTATCTTCTGAACATGACGTTGACTTATTTTGCACTAAGATAAGTACGGCAAGGACGCTCTTAGCCAAATCATTTTTTGTGAATGATGCGCCGGCTAGTGGTTCATAAACTCAAAACAACAAACATAAATACTTAAATAAATAAAACTAACCTAAGCTACTTACTTACGCACACAATGTACTTTAATTGTTCGGCTTTAAGTAATCGATATGTTATATAACTGTGGAGGCTTGTTTTTAGCAGCTTGATAATGTGTTATTGTTACCTATTATTTGTAATTAGTCTGTAAGCCTTCTTAAAAGTAATAAATAAAAAAAATATATATAAATAAATTGATCCTTACTGATTATAAAAACAACTATAATAATCAAGCGTAAAATATGCCGTTAACCACAATCTTGAAGCAGCGCTAAGTTTACATCAAAAGTGATAATAACACTCTTCTACTATTGCGATTCGTCTGAGAATAAAAATAAATATGTCGCGGTATTAATCCTGCACATGATAGCCCTGAGGGCTGGAGGCGACGTGTCACGCCGCTGACCGAGATCTCCGTGACAGAACTATTTTATGTTTTCTCTCGTGCTCTACGGCTTTTCTTATTTTCAGATGATAGTAAGATTTCTATATAATTATTGCAGCAGGTACCTAAAATGGAATAGAATAGAATTGAATAGAATAGTGAGCATTGTGAGCAAATAAATGAATATTCTATTCTATTCTATTCTAAAGCGCCTGCCAGGGCCACCACTGTGCACTGTCATCATATGCGACATAAACAAAGTAATAATGACAGTCACCGATGTATGCGCTATGTAAACTAATTAAATAGGCCCACTGTACTAGAGCGGACCGGGCAACCAAGAGTGGTGATGGTAGATGATGTTTGAGTGTGGAACAGAAAATATTTCAATGATTTATAACTATTTTATTTGAAAACATTATTTTATCTTGACTATCATTTTATCACATTTCAATCATAGTTACATAACAATGGATGTAAATCACGGCCTACCTGCATAATCCTGAGGACATTTTCAAGAGGATCCGACAATCATGTGCTTATCAGTACCTACCCACCACGTTTCTTCATCATGACGGGCAGAAACTAGATCACTGAGTACTCAGTAGTATCTCAGCTAAACTTGGATTAACGTAGACTATCTTCTTAGATCGAGTGTCAGTATTGAGAAATATTGATTGTCAAGAAAATTGATTTGAAAGACAACAATGATAATAAGATTGAAAAGCCGCGTGATTTGTGTGCACACAAATTTTGATCGGAAATATATTATAATCTTTGCCTTCGAAAAAATCATATTTCGCGTATACCAGAAATCCTGAAAAGACGATAAGTAAGTCCATGGTAAGTATAAGGACCACTCTTAATAGGGTTTTACGGGAAATAACTAAAAATATAATTAGCTAACAATCTGAAACTTATGTCTGGATATTTGATCGGCTTGGGTGGTTATTTCAGTAAGCCAAGCACAGCAGTTAACCTGATTTGCAATATTTTGTTGATAATCCTTTCAAATTATCGTTACCCGTTAATTTAAGACTTTAGTAGGTACTTTAGCTTAAAAATAAAATTTCAATGCGGGGTGTACTGGAATTTAGCTATTTATAGCAACAAAAACTGAGTCGACGAGGATGGGATTCGAACCTACGCTTGCAGAGCACGTTGGATTAGCAGTCGCAACGCCACCTCGTCTTGCGACACTGTCTCTACATTCAGCAAATATACATCGACCGAAATCTACAAATCAACGCTGCAATGCTGCCAGTCGTCTGGACACGGACGAGTATGTCGTCTTTTTGTTTTTGTCCTTTTGTTTTTGTATCGATTTGTATAGTTAGTTAGTATTTTAATTTATCATAATCATAATCATTTATTTCTTTGCAAACATGGGTAAATGATTGGTACATAGAAGTTGGTTCTCCATGTTCTGCCGTCACCTGGGCATGCAAATCATAATCAATTTATATAATTTTAAATAACAATTATAATATTATTATAATTCCATTTTACAAAATAATGTCAAATCATTTGAGTAACAATAAAAAGTAAAAAAATTTAATATTGCATCAAATGTCACTGGCTACAATATTAAGTAAGAATGTCAATGGATACAATACAAGCATGTCAATTTAATTTAGTTTTTATTATTATTGCAAAAATGCATGTCAGGAATACGAGTAATACTCGTAAACTGAAAACAAGATGAGTACCAAGAAGTTAATCAGTCATTTAAAATTGCAACACCATCAATACTTAGATCCCACTTATTTTTTCCGCTAGGAATTCCGAGATATTATAATACGATTTACTGATGAGAAAGTTTTTTAAATGTCTTTTAAACAAATTAACATTTAAGATTTTGAATGATTCTGGTATATGATCATATATAATTGGCGCCATGCAGAAAACACTTTTATGCATTAGAGCGGTCTTAGACTGTCTTGCACATAACATATTGACGTGTCGTCGACTACGGTTATTTGAATTGAGTTTTAGCTTGGGAAACAGATTTGGGTTGGTTTTCACAAATACCGCAACCTCAAATATGTGCAGAGAAGGCAGTGCCAGTATTTTATACTGAATAAAAAATACACCGAACACACCGAACATTGCCCTAATACACTTTTTTTGGGATTTAAAAATTTGTTCCATATTGGCTGAGTTTTCCCAAAAAATAACACCATATCTTAATATTGAACCCGCTATTCCATGGTATGCTGTAACAATAGCATCCGTTCCTATGACTGGAGCGAGCTTATACATATAAGGCATGTCGATTTGCTAAGACGCCTTGCCAATTCTTCAGTGTGTGCTTTCCAATCCAAGCGTTGGTCTATGGTTAAACATAAGAATTTGGAGGTGCTTACTTAATTTATTTTATTAATATCATAGTGAATATTCATCGTTATGTTTTTGCGTTGACTGAAGGCCATTTCTTTGGTTTTGTCAATATTTATTTTGAGATTGTTGTTGTTGAGCCATTTTATTATTGAATTAATAGTATTAGTTACTTCATTATTATAATTTAGTTTGTTTGTACAGTCAATGGTAACTGTACTGTCATCAGCAAAAAGAGTCATGTGATGTTTCGTCACTTTGGGCAAGTCACTTATATATAATATAAATAGCATATAATATATATAAGCACGCTCCCCTGTGGTACACCATAACAGATTGATCTATCACGTGACCTATAGACCCTTTCATATTTGGTTTTCGGATCTACATGTGAGATTTTTACATATTGCTACTAACACATGAGCATGCATACTTTCTGGACTCGAATAAGAATCTATCAGATGACTACACAATGTTCAAAAAACATACTGGATTAATTAAAAACTATGGCATGCATACCATTTTTATAGACATTGACGATTTTATTCAGGGACTAAAGAAATACGATCTATTGAATACCAACACTATTGACGAGCTACTCCAAATAGACGACGTATCGAATAACCAGTTATTTTTATGACAATTATTTGCATATACTACATCAGAATATTGCAGGACTCTTGAACAAATCGGGGGCTCTTACTGTATGCCTAGAAGAACTTATACTGAAGAAAATAAAATCAATATTGACGTCATATGCATCTCTAAACATTTCATTTTGTCAGGCTATGAAAACTATCTCTCCATCCCCAACTACGAGCTAGCTGCCTGTTTTAGTAGAAAAGACATAAAACGAGGTGGAACATATATCTTGGTAAAAAAAGGACTTCAGTGGTTATATTTACCTGATATAAAAAATTAGCAATAAGTAACTCATTTTAATTTTGTGCTATTAAATTAAGGCAAACAGGCACCATTGTCAACTGTATTTATAGAATTCCAAAATCTAATAATTTAACTACATTTTTTGAGCGTTTGGAAAAATTGTTACAGTCGATAACTAAGAAACGTATGCAAAACATTATAATATGCAGTGATTTCAATATTGACACACTAAAACGTAGCAATATATCACAAGACCTAGAATGTCTGTTGCTTAATTATTATAATATAAAGTTGGAACTCAATCAGCCAATTAGGCTCAAAAGTAACACATGTATTGACAACTTTGCACAAAATCTTGGAAATAAATGTAAAGCTGACGTAGTTGAATTTGCCTTGTCAGACCACATCTGTCAAATACTGAAGTGTCCTGTAAAAAGAACCTTCTGTTTAAATTACTGGTATATCAAACGACGATAAAAAAGAACTTAATAGATATACCACCACGTACAAGCGAATAATTAAATTAACACAACATGCTCAGAATACATATAAAATAGAATCATCATTAAACAAATCAAAAGCCACATGGCAATTCATAAACCGGTCAAAAACTAATATACCTAAGAATACAATTGCAAGCATTAAAATGGGGAATTCAAACATAACACATCCACGTGACATAGCTAATGTTTTTAATGGTTTTTTCATTGATAAAATTAAACCTGTCTGTAATATGAGTATACAAACAACTACAAATATACCCAAACCTAGCCACTCCATGTTTATGGCACCAAGTAATGAAAATGACATAAAAAACATAATAAAATCACTAATAGTGTAGGGCATGATGGTATATCCACTGAAACGATTAAATATGTATCGGACAGCATTAGTGGCCATTTAAGTCACATTATTAATATATGCATAATACGAGGCACATATCCGGCAAATCTTAAGACTGCCGTAGTAAAACCACTATACAAAAAAATTACAAGGAAAATACGGAGTCTTGTAGACCTTTGCACTTGTGCCAATATTTTCAAAGATATTTGAAAAATATAATATGAACGAATTCATAAATATTTAGTAAAACATAACATCTTGACCGAGGAACAAAAAGGCAAAAAAGAAAAAAAAGGGAATAGATAAACTATTAACATGGCCATTTATGACTTCCTAAATAAAGTAATTGCAAATGTTGACCATAGAATACCTGCTTGTTCAATATATTGTGATATGACTCAAGCTTTCGATTACGTAGATCACAAAATCTTGCTTGATAATTTAGAAGCTTACGGAATAAGAGGAAACGTCCTGCTGCTAATCGAATCGTATCTAAAAAACCGAAAGCAATATGTAGAAATCTCACAATTCAGTACCTAGAGTAAATAATATATAGTTATTTATCTATACATACAATAAAGAAGTTATTCACCGCAAAAAACAGAAATAAACTAAGTGTTTGTGCGAGCGCTTAGTACTTCTAAATAGAGCAATGGATTTCGGTTTTCCATATCATTTAGATAACTTATTCCGAAAGATTTATGTATATAAAACATTAATATGTAGCTTAGATATAGCACAGAAATCTCTGTTTTGACATCTCACCTCGTCAGTAGATCGCACCCGAGCAAAGCAGGGGCGGGTCGCCAGTTACTAACAAAACTATCTCGGTGAACTTATTCTGACCTACAAACGACCTTCATGACCAACAGGGGATGTTTTACGATCCTCAAACATAACGCTCTCGGCCTGTAAACGTCATGTTGTCGTAAAGTGGCTCCCTCGATGACTTAGTAATTTGATCGGGTAACTCCGATGAGATTTTAATGGTTTATGCTTGAGGAAAATGTTAGTGTTACAGTAAAATCTGTGTTCAGCTGACCCTGAAGTGATCTTGTTTACTTACATCTGGTTTATTGCATTGGCTTAGTAATAGAGGAGCTTAGCTTAGAGCTCAGGCCTTATTGAAGATTTATTTAATTGAATAACTTCTTTTTCTGTTAAGCAGTTGGATTTGATTTTGACGTAACGCATTATATCTTGTAGTTGTTGGGCATCCAGAGGCGGCGATAAGTACAGACGCCAGCAGGTCAAGCTACCCGAAACTGTAAAATTATCCCAATCAACCTTGAACCTAATGCTTTAGCGATAAAGTTGAAAATCTAGTAAATACATTTGACAGATTGTAGTAACTTGATGTGCTGACGTCTGTAGGTACATGAATTTCCATTAGATATGCATCATACAATTTTAACATAATTATGTATTCTAACATATAATAATAACAGCTTTATTCTTAGATCCCTCGTATTACACAAACTCATGAGCCCAGCTCGCGTATCTTTGCGGATTAATTTACCTGCAAACAGGATAATTAATTTGACACAAATTGTTTAATGTATCATAATTTATTTACAGCTGATCTCATTTCGATGACAACTCATAAATACCAACTGGGCTTAAAATATCAGTTAGGGCTAATGGCTTAATGGATATCAAAACGCAAAATTAATCATTTTACTATTGAATGTGAATAATAATTGTATGTATTTCGGACTAACAGCAATTATTTTAATTTATAATACATCAGATAAAGCCCTATCCACTTAATGTGTTTATTTGTTTCACTGGTTTTCAGTTTAAACGTAAAATATTTTTCAGTCATTTGTAACTGCTCTACTACTACCCTGTTAACCAAGAATGCCACAATTATTAGGTAAAAAAAAGTCTCACCACTCTAAGGCCATTTGTACACGATATGGTTTCTTTACGTTACGGCGAATAAACTACGCCAATATGTCCGTGAACAAGATTTCATAGTGATCCATTCGTATGGATCACTATGAAATCTTGTTCACGGACACCAAGAATATAAAGACACGGTCGTCAGTATCGTTACTGACGACCGTGTCTTTATATTCTTGGCGTGTAAACCATAATTTATCACGGCAAGAAAAACGTGTGTGTACAAAGGGCTTAAGGCCAGCTTGCACCACAAATTAATAAGTGCGTTTAAAACTAAACGTATAAAACATCTTTACTTTTGTCCATCGTTTGCAAATGACAGAGACAGAATGATGTTATGTATGGCGCTAAACACATTGATTGATTTGTAGTAGAAGCGGGCCTTAGAGTATAAGTTTTTAGCGTTTACGATACTGAGCATGTTTCAAAACCTCTGAATACGCTTTTCACCTAGCCGACTAAAAACTGCTGAAAAACAATAGCGCCAAATCTTCATTGTGTGAGCACTTTTCTTTCCTAGTTTTAATTTACAAGGAGCTCTGAATTAATCGCAAGCAGTTTCCATCAACGTTTTCAATGTTTTTTTTAATACGTTCTTGAAAATTGAGCTTATGTCGACCTGCCAACGTAAGTGTAGAAAGTTTTTACTATTTCTGTATATGTTTTATGTATTTCAATTTCAAATCTTGTCATCTGGCTGTCCAAGTTATTTAGTTAAATATAATTATAATGATAAAAGGTGTCTAGGGTCGGTCCGTGGGTGGGTGATCGTCCATTACATATCAAGATCCCACAGGGAGCACGTTAAGCCGTTGGTCCCGGCTATCATTTATAGACTTTTGATAGTCGTTACGGGTAGTCAGACGCCCGAAATCTGACAGCCAGTGTTAAACTGCTTTTCCATCAGAGATGTGCTATGCTACGTTGCTATGGATGCGATTGATATCCACCAATCATATTCATTGGTCGACATAGCATACTAATAGTGGAAACGGGTTCTACTAAGCTATGTTTTTATACGGAAGCATGCGTGCTATGGATGGGAGCTATGGATGCGCGAGTGGTGTATTTATGCGTAGAGCAGAGTACTCCCCATGCACAGAGTGCTCGCACAGCTACCTCGTGGCGGCACATCTTCATATCACGTCTTACTCGCTCCGCTACACAGCTTAGCATTATTGGAAACGGTTGCACAGTTTCGTAGTACAGCTTTCACAGCCTCGCAGCATAGCTGCATAGCACATCTCTGGTGGAAAAGCACCCTAACCAACGGGTGTTGTGGTACCCTGTAACTCCCAGTTACTGCTGGTCAGATAGGTAATCGCTTCATGTAAAATACTGGTATTCAGCTGCATTCGGTTAGACTGGAAACTGACCCTAATATAGTTGGAAAAAGGCTAGGCAGATGAAATGATTTAATTATAATGCAATGTACTCGTAAGTAAACAATTTCCGGTTACTTATGCTTATCAAAGGTGCCTGCAAGTGTTTCCTGAGATGGCCATCCTCTTCCGACCTCTCAAAGGTAATCCGGGTTAAGATGAGAAAGGCAAGCAACAAAGTTTAATTATAATTAAATTACTGTCATAATTAAGATGGTATCTTCATTGCACTTAAGCATACAGCGACGTCAGTCAGTTTATTGTATTGACATTTTTATTATTTTCCATTTTCTGTATTAAATAAACCACTAAGTGTACAAATATTTTTTGTAAAGTTGTTTTGCTTTTTAGTGAGGATTTTTTATAGTTTAGAAATCAATATTGTTCATGTCAAAATATTATAAGTGTACTAGCGGACCCGGCAGACGTCGTCCTGCCCGACCGGGGCCAATTGTGTTTTCAAACCATCCAGAAACCCATTGAAATATACACACCACAAAATTTCATCCAAATCGGTCCAGTAGTTTAGGAGGAGTTAGGTGACAAACACACGTACAGAAGAATTATATATATTAAGATTTTTACTTCGTGGTGACGTGCTATACCTACTTCAAAGGGAAATTACTACTTTGGCCCTCATTAAAGCACCTAGTTTTGAGATCTTGCATTATCCTTATTTACAAGTACACAACCTACCAAAAGTGAAAGGACAAACTACTATGGGTCAATACTTTTCGATTATCCTCAAGTACAAAAGTTAACTCTAGAAGGATAAATTGTAAGTTAAATGTAGACGTAGTTAAGTTGAAATTCTTCCTATTAAACTTGTTAATTGAGTATCCGTAAGCGTTGCTTCTATCCTATAAATCAATCATGCTGTGCATCTTATTTCCTTTTAGACGTCCGACGCACCGGTACCGGTTCGTCAGAATAACAATCACGTTAAGAACTTGTTAATTACTTTGTTTCTTAGTAGCAGCCCGGAGTTTGGCGGTGTGATACTTCGTGCCTTGAAAAGCACGTTAGGCCGGTCATATCGGATTCATTTCCCATCGGACTGTAAGAGTAAGGGAAGAGAGAGTACACCTGTGTCGCGCACACACTCAGAGACCAGCCCTCGGCGCTGGAGATATTATTGTGCATATAATATCTCCAGCGCCGAAGGCTGGTCTCCTCTGAGATTGGTCGCCATGGCTGAATTCGGTCTGGAGGATGTTTTTATTTCCTTACTTTGTTACTTTAAGGACCAAGAGTAATGCTGCTCCGTGGACCAGTGCAGTGATAGTGTCAAGTCTATCATAAACATTATAATATAATTTTCGTTATCAGATTTATTTTGTCGAACTTATGATCGTACATTATCTTATCAAGATTTTGAGAACTTCATCGTGTGTAGCTAAACAGGTGTAAATAGAGTGCACAACAATCGTAAGAGTGTGTTGAGTTTTTCATGGGTTCTATAATGAAACATGTTTACTTTATTGCATGTACGTTATTTTTACAACAAAACAAGAAGAAATATGTGCGCACTTCGCGGCAGTCTTTCAATGTCTACTTCTGCTAATGAGACCCCCACCATAGCCTTAAAACGAGACGCTTCTGTTGGAGCACTAACAGCAGGTACTTGCAGTTAGGCTGCACAGGCCGGTTAGTATTGTAGGAGAGATAAAGGAAACTAACAAGTTATTTTAATACACAATTATAATTCTAGCAGGTAGTACACGGCTAGGACGTAGGTAAAGGTCAGACTCTGTTCTGAGCACTCGCACATACTCGGACAGGTATAAGAAGGGTACCGTCCTTGACAGCACGTGGGGCAGACTTAGTGGCCTGTCAGCGCCGTAATGCTGCGGTCCCACGGCCCGCTTACCCACAGGCCAGATCACGTACATCCTGAAAGTAGTCATTAAAGTTATGCAATCGTCGTGAATTGACACTGGACACTGGACAGTCATCGTGGTAACAAACTGTATTTCAATAATCATTGCTAAAACAATCACTAAATAAAGACTAATCCTTAAGAGGTCAATCCTCAGAACTGCGGGGTAGTTGCGTAGCACACTAACATTAGCAATGGCTTTCATTTTGACAGTTCAATAATATACATTGCGTTATTTACGTTGTTGAGCTGACGAATTTTTCGAACATATAAAGCAATGGATTAGTAATATCTTTCAAAATGATTCAGATTGTGATTGATAGTGTGTTATGATCGGTGTCACGTAAACTAGTGCCATCTTTGACGTCGCCCACACATGCTTGTGTTTTGATATTAATCGCGATCGAACTATTAAGGTAAACATAATAAGTACTAAGGAGATCTGAAACTGCGATACTCGAACTAGCTAGTTATAGTCAAAAGCAAATTAAAGAGAAACAGATAAAACGAAAAGTCCCTAAAAATCTCAGAACAAAACGTATTTCTAAAATAACCAAAGTGAACTAAATTGTCATTAGAAGTCGGTGCTTACCTTATGAGCATGTTGAGAATGGCCAATTTCTCGAAAGAACTACGGCAATTATAAATAAAGGTTCTAATCTCAACTCCTAATGGTAACCATATGTAGACGTACGTATTTCAGCGGTGAATCATTATACAGAAAATTGAGGTGAGATAAAGTCTATTTATTTATTCAGAGAACAAAATTTCTTTCCGTCTTGCCTTTTTTGTTTGTCGTTATATTTCCTATCTCATTTTAATTCAGCATGTAGGGTTATAATCCAACACAAAAGATTGTTCTTGAAACTTTAAATTGTTTTTGCAGCAGCCGAGTCAACCCGTCTCCTGCAGCGTTTTACAAAACAAGCCTCAAAGCGACTGCACAGAAAAGTGTATTCAAAGAACAAAGTAAATTAATATTCTTAACTATCATACGGATGTGGCCTACGAGGGCCAGATTTAAAGGACGAAACTCAAGATACTCGAGACCATTTTCCTCTGCAGTTTCGTCCATTTTCCTTAAGAATTAGATGGCAGATTGATTAAGGAAAAGACATTAAATGGTGACAAATATCTTCAGATAAGCAAATAAGTTGAGTTGGTACGTGACTGGAGTTTGGAAATGTTGCTCATTTGGTTTTTTGTCTGTGAAGCTGCAGTTATACATAATCGTTACGAGAAGATTGTGTGTGAATATAATTAGAATACTGTAGTAGGATAGATTAGGAAGGCGGATCGATTAAATAATTTGTTTATGTTGCCAAGGAGAACTTTGTTCATAGCACTATTTATTGTTTCTTTCTTTCCTGCCTTTGCTTCGCACAGTTCTATGAATTGATAAATCCTCGATATTTATATTTACATACGTTTAATGTTAAATATTAGTATGCACATAAATCTTTCGGGATAAATTCTCTATATAATGGTAAAAACCGCATCAAAATCCGTTGAATAATTTAGAAGCACAACGCGGTCACACAGACAGGCACGAAAAGCGACTTTATTTTATAATAATTTGATTGTAAATTGCTTTAGTAGATACTTGTAGATAATAATGTACGACTGATGACAGCGCCCCTTTCAAATTAACTACCTATCTAACAATCACTCAATGTGGGTATACTTTTGAAATGACATACTTCAATGTATACTTAGACGAGATAGCTGCTAAATATAAGTTAGTACTTTACAAACTGCTGAGGAGTTTGCTGCGCCACTTCTTCTTCTCAGCGATAGCACTAGGAAGTGGTGAAGGGCTGGCGTTTTTGGGGGACTGTCTTTTGTAATTTTGACGTTCGAAATATGCTGATTCTCAGCCTAATTTGAATAAATGACTTTTGATTTTGACAAAGTCATTTCAAATAACACCAATAAAACACTCTCATTAGATAGAAATGGGAAATTATCAATATTTCCCAACGTAATTATTTTAAGTGAATGACAATAGTTATTTCATTTCATTCACTTCATTTATCTATTCACAAACAGTTTACATTGTGTTTGAAATCGTTCCATATGATAATAAAAATAATAAAAAATTAACATCCATAATATAAATAACACATGTAAAAATTAAATACATAACTCAACTAAAATTACCTACAATAAAACTTTCAATGTCAACTCATTAAGAATTTAAGATTAGAAATAGAAAACCTTTAAAAATTACAATAAAAATAAATAGTTAAACTTAATAATAGGAATAATGATACTCTTGTCATATAAAAATATTAATGTCCATATCTATTACTTATAATAAATCTGTAGAGAGGTCAATTCTGTACATGAAATATATTTCCAAAATAACTATCAGGGGGTGATTAGGGATCGATACTGATGCCAAAAATGCAATCAGTAAAATTTTTGTCTGTCTGTCTGTCTGTCTGTCTGTCTGTATAACCGTTATAGAAACAAAAACTACTCGACGGATTTTAACGAAACTTGGTACAATTATTTTTCATACTCCTGGGCAGGTTATAGTATACTTTTCATCACGCTACTATCAATAGGAGCAGAGCAGTGAAGGGAAATGTTGGGAAAACGGGAGAAGTTACTCCATTTTTTAAGCTTCCGTCGCGTGTGCAACCTTAATGGTTAAAGCTACACAGAAATAATGTATGACGGAAATGTCCTCCTTAAAATTATATAAAAAATATCCGACGACAGCATATGTGTATCTTTTATGGTTGACTCACAATAACACGTGTAACTCCCGATAGCTTAGCAGTTCGAAGCATTCTGATTATATTTGTCTACTCTTACGTTTATAACACTCTCAGTCATCCCTAATTAAAAAAGTTAACATTATTAACTATTCCATAAAAAAGAATCATAGAAATCGGTATAGAAACACCAAAGTTATACATGAAATACACTAATAATAAGCCATCGCGCGTGAATACTGAATCACGCTCGACGCCTACCGGTTCGATTACGATGAAACTTGGTATAATTATTCTCTAATATCCTGGGCACCACACTGGGTACATTTTATCCCGGAAAAGTATACACAATAAAAAACAAACTTAATTTTGCGGTTCGATCCCTAGACCTGATTACTGTACCAACCGCAAATAATAAGTTTGTCGTAGGTTATGTCACCCGTAGTGGAGTTCTGCACACGGCTAAGATACTGTAATATTTTATCTTAAGATTAGAGATGGGCCGACTACATATAGTATTTGCCGACTAACCGACTAATCAACTAGCCGACTAATCGGTTTTCAAAATGCCGATCATTCTAATACCTACTTGCTAGCTACTACCTAGCTGTTACTGACTGATTAATACGTTCTATAGTATGTTACCTTATTGGTTTTTGAATATGTTTCAAGACTGTAACTTTAGATTTAAAATCTATATATATATTAAATTCAGTTTTTTTTTTTTTTTTTTGAGTATGGAAAATCATCAAATGAGGGGTCATTTCTTACTTCCTTCCGCTCTGGGTGGAGCGGAAGGGAGTGTCAGACTCTTACTGACTAAAACCCACCCGTGTTCCTTCCTTAGCCCTTTATGTTCCAGGGCAGCGGTAACCCTTTCGGACGATCCCGCTACCCTGGTAGAAATTCAAAGTCCTGACTCACTGACTGATTGATATATCAACGCACAGCCTAAACCGCTGGTCCTAGAGACATGAAATTTGGAGGGTGTGTTCTTAGTGAAGAGTAGGTATCCACTAAGAAAGGGTTTTTCGAAATTCCACCCCTAAGAGGGTGAAACAAGGAATAAGATTTTCCATGCAAACAAAATACTGGGGGTATTTTGTTTGCATGGAAAATCTTATTCCTTGAGTTAATAAACTTGAAACTTGGCACCAATAATAATCTAAGTAAATTATGAAGTTTGTCATTTTATGTTTTTCTAAACTAAAAAGGGATTCGGGTGTTTCAAAGTTTGTATGGAAGAATTTTAGCGCGCGGTCCGATTATCTCGAAACTCACTATTTATACCTACGATCGAAAGTAAAGAATATTGTTTTTTGAAAATTACCAGTGACGAACTGAAAAGGGGTAGTCAATTTTACAGGGGAGGATTTTACTGCATGGCTTGATTAGCTCGAAAATTAGTATAAATAATCTTTAAGTCAAGTTATAAATACATACCAAACGATTTTTTTTAATTCCACCCCCGTGGGGTTAAAAAGCAGGGATACAGTTTATATAAAAAATCGTCTTTATTAGGTTAATAAATATTACTTTATTACTTGGCAAGAATACTCGCCTAAGTAAGTAATACAGTTTATTATTATAAGTTTTTCAAAACTACCCCTCAAAGGGGGATATAGGGGTCTTGAAGTTTGTGTGGAAGTAATTGAATGCGCGGTCCAATTAAAACGAAACTCAGTATTAATAGTTTTGACAGAAAATAATTAATAATAATTATGTAAAGTAGTCAAAAATTCAGCTGCATCCGGTTAGACTGGAAGCCGACCCCATCATAGTTAAGAAAAGGCTAGGCAGATGATGATGATGATGATGTAAAGTAGTCGAAAATTGACCCCTGACGGGGCAAAAAGGGGTAATTCGGTTTTTAAGGGGAGGATTTAAACTTGAAACTGTATGTTACATTTTCACACGTAAACCACTGAACTTCTGATTTGGCAAAGAGATAGATGGCATCCTAGGGAAGGACATACTTTTTATTAGGGTAGCACGTTCCCGTGGGATAATTTCCGACATCCACGCGGGCGAAGCCGCTGGCAGAAGCTAGTCATTCATAAAATAATAATTTCAGTCGGCACTAGTAACATTTATAACTTAAGTTGACAGGAGAAAACGCATGGTCATAATTTACATGTCGTCAACAGAGTAGAGACACTTATCTAGTAGGAATGCTTGAAGCGTTGTCTTAAATGCAGATGTATAGATCAAGCTTCTTAAGTGTAACTTATTGAATAATTGCACTGCTTGATATTGTGAACTGTGCTTCACAATGTTGAAGTGAGGATTAATCTTATTTCTATATGTATCACTGTATGTAACACCGCTGTTAGGTGACGGTTTTGGAACAAAGATATTCTGCCAACTCGATAAGTGTAAAAAAACGAAAGGAACTTCGTTCCAACCGGGTGTCCACGACACTCTCAACTATTTTTTTAATCGGACCATATTTCAAACAATTTACAAAATTGAACGAGAAGAATATTTAAAAATAGAAATATAGAATAGTTAAGATTATAAAAATCAAGTGCAATAAGTGCATGGTTGTAACGTTGAAATGTTTATGATTAGTCGTGATACACGAGAGCTAGATACTATACTACTACATGTAGTCAAGAACAAGACCGACGATGTCTCAGACAAAGATAATTATAGGACAATATCGTTAGCTACTGTAACAGCAAAGGTTCTTGATAGTGTGCTTCAGCGGAGAGTAATTGGACAGCTCAACCTACATGTTGCACAGTTTGGTTTTAGAGCTGGGCTGTCCACGGAAACTGCTATTCTGGCGCTCAAGCACACGGTCACGTACTACACTGATAGGAACATACCTGATTATGCAACTTTTTTTGACCTCTCCTAGGCATTTGACCTGGGAGGTAGGAATTTGTGAAAGATATACCACGTGTCATGGTTTATCGTACAATGTACGAAAGAGTAAGCTTGTGGTATTCAGAGTAGGTACTAAAAAGCCTAAGACAGTTCCTCTGGTATGCCTGTATGGTGTATCACTAAATAGAGTGTCGCATTTTAGGTACCTTGGCCCTATAGCGAATGAGGGCTTGAATGATGACAGTGATATGGAGAGTGAGCGTACAGCGTTGTCGATCCGATGTAATATGCTGGCACGTAGGTTTGCACGATGCACTAAAGAAGTGAAACTGACTCTGTTCAAGGCGTTTTGTCAGTCATTTTACACGTGCAGCCTGTGGGTTAGACATACGCAGAGGGCCTACAACACTCTTCGCGTACAGTTAAATAACTTTTAGGGTGCTGTTGGGGCTCCCGCGGTTCTGTAGTGCATCGGGCATGTTTGCTGAAGCAGGTACTGATAGCTTTCAAGCAATTATGCGAAAAAGAACAGCACCACTGATGCGAAGGCTTCGGGGTAGCACCAACAGTATTTTAATGGTGATAGTGGATAAGCCTGATAGCCCGTTCCTGGGGCATTGGACCCGGGAGGCGGACTTAGTTATTGTTATAGGTTTTTGGATTGATTATTATTTTATTTTAATGAAAATTCTTATTTTTAGTTTAGTTTAATGAGATTGTTACTAACATAGTTTATAAGTGTTACTAACAACAATATGAATGATTTGTGTTTGAGTTAAATAAATAATAATAATATTGGTTTAGAAAGCGGTACTTCTGGACACGGCTCGCATTGTCAGGAAGTTCCTCTCTCTAGAGCCCTGACGCCGGTAGCTTGGACCCTGTTCCCGATACCGGTGGGCTACTATTTTTTATAAATGTTTTTTTATCTTTTATTTAAAAATGTAATTTGTAAGTATTTAATATCTACTAACTAAAGCTATGCTATACCATGTTTCATCTTTAGTCTGTAACTCACATATTCTTCTTCTTCGTCGTGATATGTAAAATATTACATGGTAATAGCTGAGATTATGTATGATAAACTGTGTACTCCAATATTTTGTTAGTGGATTATGAAGATCCTATCTGTTTATATTAGCTGTAAGGTTGCTAGATGTCATAGGTATTCGAATTTTTGGTTGTAGGACATCCGGTTTCCTCACGATGTTTTTCTTCAAAGTTTTGAGAGAAGTGGTGATGAAAAAATTTTCACAACGTAAAGCGCCTATCTGGGTTCGAACCTACGTAAAGCGCCTGCCTGGGTTTGAACCTACGTAAAGCGCCTGTTTGGGTTCGAACCTATGTAAAGCGCCTGTTTGGGTTCGAACCTACGTAAAGCGCCTGTCTGGGTTTGAACCTACGTAAAGCGCCTGTTTGGGTTTGAACCTACGTAAAGCGCCCGTTTGGGTTCGAAACTACGTAAAGCGCCTGTTTGGGTTCGAACCTACGTAAAGCGCTTGTTTGGGTTTGAACCTCCGTAAAGTGCCTGTTTGGGTTCGAACCTACGTAAAGCGCCTGTTTGGGTTTGAACCTATGTAAAGCGCCTTTTTAGGTTTGAACCTACGTAAAGCGCCTGTTTAGGTTTGAACCTATATACGTAAAGCGCCTACCTGGGTTTGAACCTACAACCTACAACTCGTAAGTCGCGGACCTGCACTTATCTGATCCGCAGCTTACGCCCTAATGTTAGGTAATAGGTAATACGGGCTGGTGTCCGCAACCCCACGTCAATTTGCGTATTTTGCGTACGATAAAAAGTTATAATCTTATTAAATCATAGAAATTATTTACAATTCCAATAGCATATCCTTAACCAGTTACACGTTATAATAAACTAGAATGTACATAGTAAACAAGCGTGATAAGGGAAACCCATAAAGTATCCACTTGCACTGTTCAACTATTTCATGAGTGACTTCAGGTGCAAACATTTCAAGTGATGGTTTTTACAATGTAAGTTATTAAAATGTGGGTAATGAAGTGAATCCACTAACAATTCCTACCTACATATTATTATTAATAACGCGTGTGACAAATAAAGAGCATTTATTTTTATTTTTCACACGTGTTCTATTAAATTTCTATCATTTCTAATATTAAGCCTCCCGCGGACAGGCGCGATACGATTCTTGCGAAACGACGTCTAAGAAAACTTCATGAAAATTGGTAGAGGCTTTACTATTACAGGTATAAAGATTTCATCGCTTTATAAAACAAAAAATGATGATGATCCTCATAATATCGCAAAATTACATACGAGTACATTTCCTGTCTCTGATATCGAATAATCATTAATGATAATCAGATCCGACTTTCCGGTAAATTTTTGGCAACATTGATATAAGTTTTTTATTTTTTAAAACTCAAAGAGATGTTTATAATGATATCACCCACACATTATTACCGCGACTAGCCTCGGATATTACATGACACAAAAGTCTACAAAGTCATGACACCCTAAATAATTACATTTTCCTCTTGACATTGTTACAGGAAAAACATCACGTTTTCTAACAAGTGCTGTCAAACAGAAATATTTACCCATATTAGGAATGTTGTTTTTATTTGTGAACAATATTTACATTATATAAGCTAACATTTAAAATAATAAATAATACATATGTACATGTGAAAAAACAAACAAAAGAATTACAGGGCATCAAAAAATTCGTCCGCATCGCTGTCAACAGAAACAGTGCCCAAGAGGCTGGCAGCATTGCCACGTTGTATGGCGATGCTAATTCTAATTCTTACCCATATTTACAATTCAAGGGGGCAGTCCCGATGATATGTAGGCCACAGGTAATCTACGTTCGACAATGCCCAAAAAAACCAGCTGGGTGAATTGGTTAATTCCAGCAAGTTTACAAAAATCCAGGCAAGCGTATTGAGGGATCATCATCATGTAAATTGGAACAGTAGTCATTACTCATTCCATTGCTTGCTATACGAATCTGACTTTACTTTAAAAGAGAAAAGAGAGCAACATGTATAAAGAACGAGAAAAAAGAGTTGTGTTTAGCATAATAAATTACCTCCGGCTCTGAGGGCAGTTCTAACTGAGAGGGTATTAACTTCCCTCCCGTTTGTCAGAGTCACTGCTGCCCGAATTAACGAGACGAACATTTAATTAGTAACAAAGCTTTCTTTCGAAAAATACGGTTTTAGGGTGCAAGATAATGTACACGAGCTCTCAGAAGAAACTGCGAATGTTCTCTTCAGAGAACATTTTGGCACAAGAACATAAGGCCCTTTGTATACGGCACGGTTTCTTAACGGTACGTTGTATAAACCGCACCCTAGAAAAAACGTGTCTGTCAACACGCTTCCATAGTGATCCTTAGAGCTATACTACACTGACGACCGTGCCTACAAACAGCAAATAAACCGTAGTTTTTCATGTTAAGAAAAACGCGTGTGTACAAAGGGCCTTAGAAGTGGCTGCACAACTTATAACCTACGGGAAGAATCTGTATTTATTAGCTGGTAATCTGACTTTTCATTCGGGATGATATACCTAGATTGGCTAGAACATAACTAGCGAAATATGGGTATACTACGAGTGTCGGAGATTACAGTCGTGATGTCTTGAGTGTTATGTTATACCTTCATTGCAAAAAGTGGACCACACGTAAACCTGTCGTATCGATAAATACATTATTTTGAAAAGTAAAATTAGACAGAGGTGGATCTGTAGTTTGTTCGCTAGAAGTTTATTGTGCAATAATATAACTGGAACGGTTATTTGTGTCACAAGTGACCGTGGGTTAGAGAAGTTATTTTGGTTCCAAATATTTATCTGAAAAAGTTTTCAAATAACTTTTGTGCGCATATTGTCAACCGTGTTTGTTTAATTCAATATGAATGCATATGTTTGTTAGAATAGTTTTGGAATATTTTTTTAGATTCATAATTTTTTGTTGCACAATTTGGCCAAAAGAACGATTTTGAAAGTTATAAAAATTGCAAATTCTTCCGCCGACACAACGCGCCACCCTTACAACAAACATGTATGAAAGCGGGTTCAAAGAAAGTCTGTGGTTTAGTTGTTAACTACGTCAGTAGGGCTTCCAACTAAATGTTTCTGGATCAATCCGCCCGGTCCCTAAGGCCACAAGTCCCTACTCATTTGAGGGACTCTGTGATTTTATTTATTTCCTACAGGACGCGAATTGTAAGTTGTTATAGCTTGGGGGCAATGGAGGCATTTGGGTGTTACGTCCGGATAAAGTTATCCTTATGTACTTCTTTCTTTTTTGATCCTTTAAGGTTTGTGATTAGATAGTGATGCAACTAGTTACAATTAGTAGCATGTAATAGTAGCGTTTAATCTGACGGATATTTAAATATTCAGCAGACGTGATTTTGTTATCCAGTCACACCTTCGAATCTAAATCTTTTCTTTTTTGTGGTTTTCAGTACAGATATGCACTTATGTCAGCTTTTTATTTTCGCTCTCTATCGTTCTTATTCGTTTTCTTTTCCGAAATACCTCCAACATTTGCAAGGGAAAAGCAAATCAAGTACATATTTCATTCACAAGACTAAAAAGCACTTTTATATATATTACATTACATTTTTATTGATACATGACCAATAAATATCGAATTAATACTGCTCTCGTCATCGTTGAATATCGACAGATTGTTAAACATCACAATCAGATACGCGCTCTCGTGTTGATGTGTGACGTCACGCGCGTCAAGTGCACTGCTTGCTACTGTACAAATAGTTACTGTACAGTAATCTGTTGATTATGCTGTTTGTTTGTCAAACATAAAAATGTTTTTGTATCTTCTCTTGTATCGGCATAATTCGACAGTTTCTGGAGTTGTAAAACAATCAGCCAATTAGCCAGCGTTGATGGTTGCATAATAAAATAATAATAAAATAATAAAAACTTTATTGTTCAGAAAAAAACATAACAATATTTGAATAACACTAGCCTCCACACTAGGATCCCCTGTATCGTGGAGACTAGTCTCCTTCGTCTTACAAGAAGGCTGGATGCTATGAGCACTCTAGGGAATCGACGTGTCATAGTACACTAGGAGTACTCTCCTGAAAGAAGATAAACTCCAGTAAAAGATCAGTCGTGTGGTTAGTTAAAAACTGACTTGCGTGTTTCGCTAATTCACTAGCGCGCAAATAAAGTTCCTAAGTAATATGACCATGACCAATGACATGCAAGTTTCTGACTGCAAGGCATCCTAATACTGTCGTGTGATGCTCTTGGATGTAGGTGGTTGGCAGGTTTTATTTATATTCAAATATAAGTATGATAATATTTTTCATCCATTTTCAGTTTAATATTTGTAAAACCACGCACTAAACCCGCGGCACATTCAAGTCTATCTAAATGATCGATATAAAGGCATGAGCGACGCGTCGCAGGCGCATAGGCGAGGCGCGCGCGCTACGCTTACTTCCTACCCGCGTTGCCTTGGCGACGACAGACGGACACGACAATACGATACTAACACGATATTATACGATTAATGAAATAACGAACTTTTTTTGAAAAAGTGACCGTGTGTGAAGTGAAAATGGTTGACAGTGAAACGCGAGATATGGCGGCGCTGAAGCCCGGTAAGTGAGAAATCTGTACAACTTTTTTTAGTTTTTAAGTACCTTCTTTGAAAAGGGCCAGAACAGAAAATGTAGTGATATATGAAAATGTAACGATAATTGCAATCTCATTAAGTACCTGCAGCATCCCTAGCTACTTATTATTGTTTTGTCCTGTATTATCTTTTGCCTAGCCGTGGACCTACCATACCTAAATCCTGGATTTTTAATTAATACTTTTTAAGTAGTAAAACTCAAAAATTGTAATTAATGTGAAGAGCATTCATCAAATAAGAAAATGAACTACAAAATGCTTATTTTGTCATTGCTTTTAATTCTACTAAGACATATCTACCATTCATCAATTTTACCGACGACCTATTTTGTCAGTTATTGTCAGTAATAATTAATCTTGAAATAGATGTCTAATACAATCGGATGTTTGAAAGGAAGTGATACTCGTAGTTATAAGTAGGCAAAATAATAGATATTTAGAACCGGGTGGATAATTGGATATTTATTGCATCTGTTAAAACTAGAAATAAAACCGAATATTACACGAAAAAAGACTAATAATAAAATAATGTATAAATATTATTAAGACTAACCACATATTTTTGGATAGACTTCTGGGTTAGCCAGGCTACCCAAGATTCTAGCAAAAAAAATAGTAGTTTTCATTTTGTCATTTATAATGAACATTATCGTTTATTTTCTTTGTTACCAGTTTTATCGAACAGCCATTAATGCTTTCATTTACGTAATTTATTGCCGTTAATCAGTTGTTTAATTAATGACTACATTGAGTCTGTTAGGATTAGAGAACATTAATTATGTTTATTGGCGATGATCGGTTAGAGATATGTGTATTTATCTGTATTTTTTGCGCATTGTACTTCTAGTCTTTGAGTTAAATCTAGCTGTAACTATTCTTATAACCTTGCCAAAAATATTTTTTAAATTAAATATCCTTTAAGAAGATGCTATTGTTTTACAAGGTCTTCTTGTAGTGTCTTGAGAGATCATTTGTTATCAAATTATTGCAAAAACATGACTGTAGTCGAAGTTAATACTTCCTATGCTATATTAATACATTGGTATATGAAAACACATTTTCACCTGAATAAACAAAAAAGTAATTTATGATGATTACACGAGCTAAATAACCTGAAGTTTTCAAAATGTTTTGATAGACTTAAACGTAGTTATTACTAACAGTTTTATGTACTTTGGAAATACCAGACCGAAATGTGCACACATTTATTGAAAGTTCCGTCATAATTTTACATTTACTTGACATTTAAACAAGAGTGACTGAGTGACAGGAGCTTATAATGACACCATCAACATACGCTAAGTGGATTAAACACGAATCATTGAAACAAATGCATAAATTACCCAAGCAAAGTTAATAAAAATATGGACCGACCCCACAAGCTTCCTCTACACAATGAAAAAAGAGTCACGTAAACCGGCCCAGTAATCGAGTTGGTCTACACGGGGCGCCTGGCAGATGTGGAAAATTGAAATTGATGGTTATTGAAAGAAATTATAATGAAAGAAATCCAATAAATAAATATGGAAAAAAAGAAATATATTTTTCTGTCGTGCACAACCTCCTCTTATTTTTATTTGCAATCTGTCAAAGTTCAATCAATCATTCAAGTCGTTTTTATACTCACTTTTGTAACCAAAACATTTTAACCTAGGTTTAATGTTCATATACCTACGCTGTATCAAAATAATTTCAACTGAAAATAATTGAAATAGCTAGCGATAGCGGTTTGTAATAAAAATGTAATGTTGCGCCGAAAGGGCAAGAGAATGAATTCAAACGACCAAAAACCTAGCAAACAGAAAACAGACCTTCAAACTTATAGTAATTCCAAAATTGCATATTGTTGACCTGAATTCATAACTGTTACTCTACGCCTCCATATCTCCACAAAAGATAACACTTAGTGCGAAGAGCTCGTTGAATAACTGACACGTTCATGTGGAAATATTGTGAAAGCCCTGCTTCAGTATGTAATAACTTTAGTATTGTTAAGCCGTGGGGATTGCTCAAGGGCCTATAATGGCTGCTTCCCTTTTATATAGACATCATCATTAGTTCCTGTCGGGCCCAATATGGCGTGTTTGTAACGATTTTTAATAGGGTGTTGTGCTAATTTATTGCAATCGTCAGTGTTACCGGCGCATAGGTATTCAAACACACACATACTAACCTTACGCCTCCTCCCAATGGGAGTGCGCAGAAACTTCAGAACGTTTATGCGTCTGGTCATATAATACACGCACGCCGGTTGCGGATATTACGCACCTGACCTTTCTGAAATAACAAAATAATGATTGGATTTATAATCATCATGAAAGATCATGATTGCCAAAATAATATTTAGTTTACATAATCAACAATGAAGGTGAAGTTTTCTTAATATTTCCACAATAGGGTATAATTGATATTGTTGTTAATATACAGTGGCCTCCAAAAGGTAGTTGAATTTACCTATTTATGTATTTGTGTACCTAGTTTTAAGAGTTTTTTTGTTATTATTGTCCCTCTCAACCTGCCATCTAATCTCTTCACCACCCTTGGTTGACTGGTAGAGAATGCCTAAGGCATTAAGTCCGCCTTTGTACCTTTTTGTGTGAAAAGTTTAAATAAATAAATAATTTTTTCCACTTCAGCTGTGACACACGAAGTTATTATTTAAAATTCTAGTGATCCAAATGTTTGAACGGCTGTAACAAACTCAAACTCAAATCATTTATTTCAATTAAACCATTTACAGGCACTTTTGAATTGTCAAAATTAAATAGTCGGTCAGTTAGTCAGAAAGTTGAAGCTAGTTGCCCATTCCAAAGCATAGATCTCTATGGAGAAGAACGGGCAAGAAACTCCATGGACTCTTTTAAATCAAGACATTTTTACAAAATCCTGGTTACATTATTCTTATTGCTTCTATACAGGATAATTTTTTATTCAGTGCGTAAATTTTCACAGGGTGTTCTACCCATGAATATGAACAACTTTCACTATGGGACCATCTCTGAAATCACAAAAAAAAAATCAGCTGTTTCTTATAAAAGTTCAATACCTACTCGACCAAAATGTATGAATCTGCTGATTTTTTTTTCGTGATTTCAGAGATGGTCCCATAGTGAATGTTGTTCATATTCATGGGTAGAACACCCTGTAAAAATTTACGCACTGAATAAAAAATTATCCTGTATGTGAGAACAATGTAAAAAAAAAACAAAATTAAATATAAAATTAAAAATAAGCCTTGGCAGTTAAGAGATGACCAGTCTCAACTGATGGCGCCCGTTCACGAACATGACGCGTGGATCAGCACCACCCAACTCAACCATTTCGAAGGACCCGAATGATCCAACACACGCGCCACCACCAGTGAGACATTTAAGTGAGCATGACATATTCTCAACTGCCATGCTCTTTCAAGTCAACATCAAAATATCATAAAAAACGGATCCATGATTCTTACATTTACAAAATTTTCAAAAATGCTTCTAAATTATACAAAACTATAGTTTGCAATTTAATTAAGATGAGTAACTAATAGTAACGTAATAACGTTGTTATTGACTAATTTAATTACTTTTGACTTATCATAAAAAATAATCAAGTAATCCCTTAGGAGCTGCCATCACAGCTAAAGCTGTCATCAACTAACTTTTGGAGGCCACTGTATAGAAATTAAATTCATTTTTATTAATCTTATCACGTCATATTTACTAGATGACATTAAAAAAATTGCACCTTAATAACAAAAAATCTAAAAAAAAAACATGATAAAAAAATATATGAATAATGGGCTTGAACATAAATGAGACCCATTTAAATTCAATTCGATTTGAACCTAAGAGTTTTAGTAAGAAGACCACAACAATGAATTAGTTCAGCGTGGTTCCTACTGAATAGCAGTTGTCTTGTAAACAATCCACAATGGTCGCTCATTAGTACTGCATTTATTTTTACTACTTGTTTTAAAAGCAATTCGTCCATTGTGGACGTCATGGCAATTTCACGATCCATTCCAACTAGCCCTCTAAAGAATTCCTTCAACCAATCTTTCAGAAAAGTTTGTTTTGATTTTCAATTTTCCAATCCTTACAAATCAAGATCGTTTTCTTTGAATAGTATTTTATAAGACCCAATTAACAAATTTGTTCATCGATTCCATTTATTTGGTTTCCAACTAGATGCGGTTTATGATTAAATTCATTTTATATTTTAGTCTGGGGGAGATAAAATATAGTTTACTATTTTGTGATTAGAAGTATTGTTATGACACGTAGGCTTTATTAATTATAGCATAATAAAGGTACCATTTTGTTTACAAAGCCAGATAATTAACTGGATTCCCAAGAACGCCTTGGACAATATAAATGATGGAAAGTTAAATTCAAGGTCGCCACTATCAAGATTCGAATCAACATTTACCTTTTAATGTCCACACTTCGAAAACATTAAAAGTCGTTTACGATGCAAGTTGATTCTAATCATCGATAGAAATTGCGAAAAAAACTTGGGACTTGCAATAAAATGAGAGCATTACGTGTTCAGTCCTATTGTAATGGTCAACACTGATGTCAAGAGAATCATTTGCGCTTGTTTATCCATGTTTTGGTAATATTGCGTATTCACAATGAGTAGTTAAAGTTGTATTGTCAAAATACTGCTGTGAATGTCAAAAGTATAGGACCCATTGTACCTACTGAGTGGCATTTTGTCATGTAATTAGATATGGTATACATTGCTTCTTTCGTCTATCATTTAGTTCTAGGTGGTTAGATACGGACCAATGAATGAAAATAATATGGATACTGGAATTAGCAGTCGTTTTTATTTTCGCAATGTTTTTATAGCTTCGTCATGGAAATTGTGATTCATGCTGTAATCGTCTAGTTTATGTAAATATTGGCATGTGAGCGGAATGATTGACTGTAATTATAATAAAATTAGCAATTTGCGCGATAAGACCTATTCATTTGGTTTAGAGCAATTTTGAAATATTTTACCAAACATGCTATTTGGAAAATGCTAACTAAAACAGGCTTGTGGAATGTGGAAACAGGAATGTGTTTATTAATGGTTAATTTATGTGGTTGATTTATTCTAGTTTTTACTAAAATATTGGATAAAAACCAGAATTGCACCTTATTGTAAAATTGTAATGGTACAATGCCTTGATCATTATCCTTATCGTACAAGATCTATAAGATAATACAACACCCAATATATAAAATCCAAAGCTTGTAAGTAATCACCTAACAAGCAAGCGCTATAATTAAAGTGACTATAATTATTATTAAATATTGCACTTTAGGAAGTTAGTACCTGTTTGCCTTTGGAGTAACATCGTAAAAAGTATGTATCCTTGCTGTACTCCCGGAAGCATTATTTACATAAGTAATTGCTTGGACATTAGTGAAGCATTTGACACTGTATAGCACATGATTTTTTATTGATAGCGGCCTTGCGGTGACATTAGAGTTAGGTTCAATACTTTCTTTAGACGTGGTTGATCTATTTGTAGCAAGGAAGGTCAAGTTTAAGTGCTGGATTTGATCTTGTTTGATCCAAGTGTATAATGATAACACGTGATATTTGACATAACATCATATCCTGAACCATACCTTTGAAACCACGTCCACATTACCAACGTTCAATTTGAACGCAAATTGGAAAATGTAAGCAAAATATACGCAACGTGTATCACTTGAACGTCGCCGTCGTACCATATTTTATGATTCAAATGTCGGAAACGAATGGCTAACGAGTATCTGATGGGCTAGCCTCTACTTGTCACTACACTCGTGATAAACGTATTTTATTTTAGTTGTTGTCATGCAGCATCTTCCTGTATACTACCCTGCCGTAACCTAGCCGTATATATCTAGGATCACCTTTATTTCCTAAGATATTTCGGTTTCTAGGAAAGGCAGAAAATAGTCTTTTACTTTCAGATCGATAAACCTTTTCGGTTTTCTCAATATACGTAAAACGATTTCTCCAAAACTAGTTTTTACCTTTAAAGGTCAAAACTATTTTTGGAGAAATCATATTCAGAAAATTTAGAGTATCGATTACCACGTGGGGGAGCAAATGTAGCGATTAACAACATTAACCCGAATCAGCCTTTATGTAAAGTGAGGTAAAATGTCTGCCTAAAAACTTGCCCGATCTTCTCTACCAAACTCATCTATATGGAATATTAAGAGGACCTACAAATATTGCTTTTATAAAGGTTGGGTGACCGAGAATGTCTATTACTAGGTAATTATTTATGATCTTTATGTTCTTAGGCCCAATTTTTTTGTTAAAAATCATAAGTTCAGAGTCACATTTGCATCAATTCTTATAGGACTCGAATATCTTCTAAACTTTTTAACGTTGAATGAATGAACCATCAAAGATGTAGTTTATGCCCAACACCGAAAATGTTCAAGGCAATAAATGTTATCGGACATAATCGACCAGAAACTAGAATTTTCGGGCTAAACGGAGCCAATTTCTAGGGCTCGACCAAGCCATATAGAAACTTTGAAGGGCTCTTGCCCAAATCCTGTTACATGTTCCATAATTCCGTCAATTTGAGGGAGCAGATAAGGGATGACCAATTTCAGGTGAACACCGCTTCAGATGTAAATCCAGTTACTAGGATTTCGGAACCTGTTAGTTACAAACTGCGTGGTGGACCCTTCCGCGTCGATACTTGGATGTTTAGCCGTATTTATACATGTGTGCTTGTTTGTTATTTGTTCCAGAAAAAAATTGTTGACGATCACTGAGATCGTTAAATATTTTCGCCATCGTGCCTGTATTACTTTGTCGGATTTATTCTTCGTTCGTCCTGAAGTTTCGTTTCACATTAAATTCAAACAAATTATTTATTTCAGACCAATGATCCATATAGTGTAAGTATCACCTTAGCCTAACTGTTAGTAAATAATAATTAATTAATTGGCGACATGGTCTGTGCGCACACGTCTACCCGCCCAGTTTCTGATAAATGACCCATCAATTTTGTCCACCAGTGTAGGAAGTACCACCAACCAGTGTAGTATTAATACCATAGTTGATTTTTTCGCTTGCTACATGTTCTATTCCTATGACTATTTCGTGAACTGTTACTGGAATAAAATAACTTGAACTTCCTGGATCTTCTTTATACAGGTTACCTTTAGCAGTTTACATTCGCCGGTCAATCATGACTATTGTCGCATTATCCTCCATATCGTTCATTGTATCGTTGAAGGCCAAGGTTGCTTATTTTATGTGCCGTCTGGTCACGCGTATGACTCATAAACATCGGACCCGATGACTTCCGATGTCCTCACGAGGTGCCACGATGTGCCACATTTACCGGTTGCCTAGTTACTGTCATCGTGCATGCGTTGCGTACCTTGGTCGTCTTAGACTTGAATACGAAATCTGGATCAAGTAAAATATTCTACGTACGTTTTGTAGCATTTTGCTACATTATTCAGACTTTTCTATACATTTCATATTTCAATGGGGTAATTTAAATACGTTACTGCTCACGAAATACATGTTTAGGTAAAGTTAGCAATGATAAAATATTCTCATGTCCTTACAATCTCTAAATATTTCATGCGATACATCAGCAATTGTAATATCAGATCCAAAACAAAACAAAACCTTTGTTATTGCCGGCAATTATCACGATAACATTGACCAGCACTAATCAGCGTATTACAAATGAGTGCGATTATCGACGCAACTGTCGGCAATGGGTCTCATGAGTTTGTGGACGGCCTAACATTTCCGAACGCAGTATCGCACAGGAACGCGCGACGGATCTCAGTGATCCGCTGTGTATTGTGGAAGTTCTGCAGTAAGGCAAGATTGTGTGGTTCTTGAAAGTTGTGATTAACCTGGAATAGTGAAGATGCCAGAAGATTATAAAATGTCAGGTAAATGAGTGACAATTTTCTTATGTATTTTACGGTGGAGACATGGTTCTTATTTAGTTTTGGATTAGAAATACGAGTCAAAGTAGAAAATATAAAATCTGACAGCATCAAAGTGCAGTCCAGTATATGTAATTTGTAATATATTCTACTGTGTATCACTGACTGTGGCGGCCACATTATGTCCGGCGCGGCACCGGCTGCACCGATCGCATTCACTAAACACCGCCGTTTAATTACGGATTTCCAACTTATTGGACCGAATAGAGATATAATGCTGAATTAATTCAGCATATATCAATATAACAAAGCTACCAATATTCTTATGTGGAGCTATTTCTAGTTTCCGTGCGAATGTTCACGTAGGTAGTAGAAATTAAACTTTGCTCCGTTCCATGTAACGTTTCCAACAAATGATATTCCAACCTCACTAGTACATCATCAATCTACTCAGCCAATCGAAGTCCACTGCTGATAACACTCAGTTCCAAAATCCATATCTTTTCTGATGTCTCTGCTGCTTTTGTATGGTCGTCGGTCCATCCAGTTTTGAGGCGTCCACTTTATTCTACTTATAGATGTCGAAGAACCAGGCATTGCTATCGCAGATCCGACGTTCAAGCATGGTGATGATTACACTATCTTCGCATATCCGCATTATGTCTATTATAGTCACGTGAAAACCGCTGTCATTCACGCAATCCTTCGATTGTTATCTTATGCCATTTCCCACGATAAAATCACGACATAAAAAATCATTTGATTATAATCAAAACACGATTTTATCTTTTTTTGCACTTGACAGATACAAGAAAATCTTCGACACGTGGCACGAGTTATACTTACTATCGACGTAAATACACGAGACCTCAATTATGAATTGTTGAGCCCCATTGTACTACTAATAAGAACTGTATGAACAATCGTTATAGTAATATTAACATTTTCTCGTAACATTTGATATTTGCGTCATTACTTGTCTTCATTGGTAATTGAGTGATCACAATAACAATTAAAACTGTATAATCGGCATCACGTACTGTAACATGATCATATTACAGTAAATAAATAAGATTTATTGCAAGATTTTTTCTAAGCTTGACGTAAATATCTTTAGGAAGAATAAATCGACTACATGGCTGTGGAATTTTGTACGCATACGATTATCCGCAACGGAATTTCTAAACGGTTTCCCTCGTATGTAGATGTTTCCATGATTGAAAATCCCATTTCAAACCAAATGTATTATCTAAAGATAAGCGCAAATCGATTAATTACAGAAAATACTTCTGTTTTACAATGTAAAGATAAAAATGAGATGTAGATGTTACCATCTCATCTCGCTTTACGCTCAACGTTTTGCGTCAATATCTTTGCAATTGTATTTTGGTAACTATTTCAAATTACATTGAGCTATATTCCCAAACGATATCCATCCATAACATAATTCCTTATTCCGGACATCAACTGATAATTTTTAAAAACTCAGAAGAGCAAGATATCATAACGAAAGATCTGTGCGAAAGTAAGCTCAAAATATCAAGCTCGACTGTGCTAGTGAACTCTGATACCAATGTGCATACAAATAAGCATACAAACCTATCCCTCTGTAAAATGCCCTTCCAAAGAAAATAAACATCATCAATCTTCGCCCATTGTAACAAACGAAAATACGAAAAAACGCGCCTATTGTGACGTGAGCCCTAAATTTCCGGCTTAATGCACACTTATCCAGATCTAACTGGTTAGAGACAGATATAACTGGTGTTACAAAGATTTTTTTTGCTTTTTCCAGCAACATATATGTAGTAATGTGTTATTAATAACTAGGTGTCGATGACTTTTCCATAGCATAATAATTCCTCGTAGAGGCGATCGGCAGCGGCGGCGACCTCTCGCATCCGGCCCTGGTTCAAGCCATGGTCTGGGGCGAGAGGGAGTGGGAGGCAGTCACCTCCTTCTGCGAAGTAGTCATGCTAGCGAAGGAGGTGGCGGGGAGGGCGAGGGAACCTCAGCCGCCGCGGGAGGCGCTCTGGGCGTCGGGAGCCGCGTGACGACTCCCGGCCACCGTAGGCGCGGGCCTGCGGGCGGAGAGTAATGGGTAACTCACCGTCCGATCAGGACCAGGCCCGTGCCGGACGGAGCGTATGTGTTCCACGTGCGCCTCAAAGAGATGTCAGCACGAGTGACGGGGCCCGATAGGGCCGAAGCCTGCCAGGGTAGCGGGATCGTCCGAAAGGGTTACCGCTGCCCTGGAACATAAAGGGCTAAGGAAGGAACACGGGTGGGTTTTAGTCAGTAAGAGATTGACACTCCCTTCTGCTCCACCCCGAGCGGGAGGGGTCATTTGATGATTTCCCATCCACAAAAAAAAGCATAATAATTCAGGTGGTCCTATACAGACTGGCTCTTTACACGTCGAATGTGCAAGTCATTCAATATTTTTTTTATTTGTATTCTCGAATACCTACTCTAGCCAAGTAGGATGTTGAAATGATAATGGCATTGAAGATAGCTACTAGTTAGGTCCAGTATCGATTTATTACAAATATAGGGCAAAGTCATCACTTGAACATCAAGTAGGTTCTTGGAAAGTAAGTGATTTCAATCACTTTCAATGATTAAAATAGGTAAACAAATTAGTAACAACACAACAAGAGCGAAAGTAGCTAAAATATAAAACGAAAGTTTAACTAAGAAAATTCTATTACTTACCTATTGTAAAGTTACGACTAACTGGAAACAGGAAAATTGTACGGTTATATAGACTTTACTGCTTTTTGGCAGCTGCTAACACTGGTAGCCGGTCGTCAAAAAAACGGTGTTATAAATGTGTTAAATTAGTGTAATATAGTCAAACCTAAGTATTAAGTATTCTAAACAGTGATTATCAAGTGTTTTTTGTCGCGAAAACTTCGTAAAAACAGAGGATTAAAACCCGGCTGTCAACTCAAGGTAACAACGGTAACAGATTTAAAACTTTCGTCGATCCCGGGGAGTATTTTCTTTTAAATAAGTGCTTGTATTTACCGACCACAGAACATCACAAAGTACTGCTCAGATCTCTGAGCTACGTCCATCACACACTGGCACGGTTTATGTCTCCTTTTGCTTGACAACTAGTGGAAGCAAAATCGACGACGAAAACATTCGCCCAGACAATAAATACTACATAATTTACTGCACAAAAACAGGCTCATTAGAGCTTATTCATACCATAAAACCTGTTATGTGTCATAAACTTGTTATCGTCAATTAAGTTTCTTTGTGTTTTACAATAAAAGCAGTATTCCTTGTAACTTCACTTCTATTTAACATCTCCATCTGATTCTTTTTAACTTCAACTAATTTTAAAATGTATTTGTTAACATTTCATTACTTATTTTTAACTTACTTTAATTTAATTTTTATTTTCCCTTCTACCTCCTACTAATCTAAATATTGAAACATCTTTTCTCACACTGTTATTTAGCTGCAGAACTTCACATATTCCAGGTGACTGACATTTCAAAGAAAAAGATGAACCGCAGTGCAAGGAGATGGAAGCAAAACTAACATCTACCTTGACGAAGCTCGAGGTGTCTGAAGCTACATGTAAACAGCTGCTCCGTGAAAGGGAAGACAGCTAGATGGAAATAAAGCTCATTAATTATTTTATTTTTCCTTTATTGGCCAACCAACTATTGTTTACACTGTAAATATTTAAAGTGCTATCTACCATAATCTAGACAACTGACAAATCTAATTAATGACAAGAACACTCAGCTAAAGAATCAGCTGATTGAACTACATGTACAGCATATGGGCATACTTGACCAGCATCAACACCTCCGTCAACTGGTGTAAAATTTCCAGGAATGTAGCGACACCCACGAACTGGCTTTGAGACGCATATCTGAACTAGGGAATTAAGCAAGGCCCACAACACAATTACCGGTTTGGAAACTCTTTATGCTGAGTTGGTTGGTAGCGGGTCCGATCCCATAATGCGTTAATACACTCGAGAGCAATGAATCCGGGTCACTTAAAGAATGTTAAAAATCTCGGAAACTAAAAATGATAGGTTAATGCAATAAATTGTATTTAATAGACAATGTAATACTCCTTAAATGAAAGTAAAAAAAATATGAGTCACCATACATTTTGTTAACACAAAATTACATAAAGAAAAAAACTGCTGATCTCTCCTTAAAACAAAAATAGGAAACATGAAATTTTTGAACTTTATTACGATTTTCTTGAATTTTAATACTTCGTATTGCCTCCTCGTGCTTCCATTACTGCGTTTACGCGGTTTGGCATGCTGTACACCAAGTTCCTTATACGATTTTGGGGAATATTCTCCCATTCCTCTGTGAGAGCAATTTTGAGCTCACGAAGCGTGATTGGGGGAGGGTTTCGTTGTTTTACGCATCTGCCTAGCTCGTCCCAAGCATGCTCGATCGGGTTGATATCCGGGCTGCGCGCTGGCCACTCCATACGAGTAATCGAGTCTCTTGAAGGTAGTCATTCACAATCCTACCTGTATGAGGTCGGGCATTGTCATGCATAAATATAGCATCCTCACCTAAATTGACCATAAATGGACCAACGTGATCATTGAGGATTTCTTCCACATATCTTACGCTAGTTAAAGAGCCGTTTTCTATGATCACCAGCTCTGTGCGACTTTCAGAAGAAATTCCGGCCCACACAAGTACAGACCCACCACCGTAGGCTACTTTTTCTTCGATGCATGCTTGCTTGAATCTTTCCCCTGGTCTTCGATACACTCTGTGTCTTCCATCGTGCTTGTAGAGCATAAATTTTGATTCGTCGGAGAACATAACTTTTGACCAATCTTCAATACTCCAATTTACGTGGCTCTGGGCATATCTTAGTCTTGAAATACGATGCCCACGCTCCAGTTTAGGGCCGTTTGCAGGTCTAAGGGGTTTTAAGTTAGATTCAGCAAGCCGACGTCTTACTGTCCATGCACTTGGGTTACTTCCTCCGAGGCGTCGAAACTGATTTGTGAGTTCAGTTCCTGTGAGAAAGCGATTTCGAAGCATGGTGTTCACCAAGTATCGGTCTTCTCGTGCTGTGGTACAACTGGTTCTGCCCGTTCCTGGTCTGCGTAGGTTAGAACCAGTTTCTTCGTAACGTCGGAGAACTCTTTGTACTGTTGACAGCGACACACCGACAGTCCTGGCTGTATCGCGCTGACTCCGGCCGGTTTCCAGCATTGTAAGTATTCTGGTGCATTCTTCAGGCGTAAGCGACATAATTTCAGCTTGAATAATGAATATAGAGCACTATCAACATGGTTTATGTACCCACATAAATGACAGATTACAAACAAAAGCAAAACCAAATGCTGTAATTTCGTAGTTCCATCTTCGAAAGTGGCCCTTTTTCAAATTTGATTTTTTTATGATATAACTTTACAATAACTAAGAAGTTTTAATACCTTCATTACATTGTCTATTAAATACAATTTATTGCATTAACCTAGCATTTTTAGTTTCCGAGATTTTTAGGATTCTTCAAGTGACCCGGATTCATTGCTCTCGAGTGTAGATTAATTAGAAAAACTCCAAAATCTTTAAAATACCAAGAAGTTAACAAATTAAATACAAAACTTAGGCAAAAGAAGGTAAAGGATAGTGCCAAGATATGGCCCACGTCAAGCACATCTTGAAAGATAATAATATATAGGAAATTTCCGTTTAAGTTCTATCTGCAACTATGACGCCGTGATTTTAGCAAAATAAATAAGTAATCTAACTAAAAGATCAATGCGGGTTTCACTGTCAGACGAAGTTTAGGGTTGCCATTAAATGGTCAATTATTTATTTCGATTCATATATTTAATAAATCTAATCGATTACGGATTACTTAATAATAATATAAAATATTGGTATAAAAAATAAAATATAATTACTTATAAAATAAAACCCAACAGCGAAAAAGAAAAGTAAGTGGTCAGCTACTATTTATTAAAACTTGAGCATTTATGCTCTTGACTTCAGGACTCGCTTTTGCTAAATACGTTAGTCGGATTTCAGTTTTTTCGATTACCATAGAAATGTTTTTATGTATTTCTATGGTTAGCGAAAAGTTTTTCTGATGTCACGGTCATTTTAGTTTTTTTGAACGAAACCTACTCGTACCACTACCTACCTTAAGACAGAACAAATAAGTTCATTAACACCTTAGACCAGAGATCATAGTCCACATACATACATAAACATAAAAAAGTCAAATCACTGTATTCTTTAAGGCTTTGCCGTACTTAGATAAAAATTGAATTAATCAAGACCAACAATCGATGCAACTAATCGATTATATTTTAAAATATGGCAACATTATTCTTTGACAGATGATAGACTTGACATTAAACTGCTTCCGTATTTTTATACTCTTTGGTAAACTGTAATCTAACTACTCATTACCGCACTCGCTATCGTGGTTTGTGTGTATCGCAATCGTAGTTATCTTTTGGCATGGTTTGTGCTCTTTTGTGACCTTTTTTTACAACAATGGACTCCGATCTACCTCACCCAAATGATAACCCTCACGCGAAACTGGACCCTGGTTATAAAAAAATAAAAACTGCTTTATTTCCAAATGGCGACTTATTTTCTTAACTGATAAGTACTAGAAGGTGTTCATAACAACTTAAACTATAATTGCATAAACTATTTATCAGTGTTCACTTTAGGCCACGGTTGTTCTAACATGTGGGCATTGTCCTTTAATTCAAGGATGAAAAACCTGTAACAGTGAATTAGGATTGTGTAATGCTATGTATGACACAGACACTCGGCACCTTCAGGATGAATTGTTTGTTAGGGAATACGCTCTTAAGGATATCTTTAGTAAATATGAGGCTTCTCAACAAGACCTGAGTAAGCGCATGCAGGAGGCTAATGAGTTGGCAGACCTGGTCAAGTATAATGCGGAGAGGTATGAGGTATGGTATGTGAGGTAGGTATGTATTCATATGTCAAGTCTAGCAGGAAGGCTCAGTTCGGCTGCCTACGCCGTCAGGAAAGTAAGACAATATACTACTGACGTTGATATAGCTTGTTTAGTCTATTTTAGTTATTTTCACAGCGTTATGTCCTGTATTCTGCTGTGGGGCAAAGCCGCTAATATACAAAATATATTTGTCCTTCAAAAACGAGCTGTTCGATCAATTTACCAGGTAGGTGCCAGAGTTTCTCTAAGAGATTTTTTTAAACATATTGATATTCACAGTGTTAACACTAGAAATAAGGCCAAACTACGTGCTCCCTTTCATCGGCTTCATACGGTTCATAACTCATTTGTTGGACTTGGTATAACCTTTTATAACAAGATACCCTCTTCTTTGCTAGACTTGCCTTTTAATGCGTTTAAAGCTCAAGTAAAATCCAACCTTTGTTCAAAGGCTTACTATTCCATCAACGACTACTTACACGATAAGAATAGTTGGTCGCCCTAATTAACTCAAGACAATGTTCATGTTCTTTCCCCAGAATTAGCTTACTGACAGGTTATTGTTATTAGTATTAACTTATTTATTTATTTCACTTCGATGGTCCTAGTTTATCATCTGTGACTTCAAGTGACAGCTATGTGACCAGAACCAAGCAATGCATAAATATGTAAGCTGTCACGCCCTTTATGCCTGGAGGCTTTTATTTAGGTGGTAAGTTTTTATTTAAATTTAAATTTTAATTAATTATTTTTCAGCTTGAGTACGTATAGTTTTTATTATATTTGTTGGTATATTGGCGTGGCTAGCTGACATTATGGCAAATAATTTAATTTTATGTTCTGTGCCTTGAATTGTTAATTACTTAATTCCTAGTATTGTATACAATCAAGTATAAAGTATTTTCCTTTTTTTTCTGCTGCGGGGGAATTTGTTGCGCTACTTCTTCTTCCCTGCGCGCAGCGATAGCACTAGGAAGTGGTGAAGGGTGGCCGTTTTTGGGGGACTGTCTTTTGTAATTTTGACGTTCGAAAAGTGCTGATTCTCAGCCTAGTTTGAATAAATGACTTTTGAGTTTGATTGTTTATTACGAGCTTCTGCCCGCAGCCTCGTCCGCGAGGAGGTCTCTTACCTATACCATTAAACGTATCCTATGACACCCGGAAATAGTGGAGCTTTCTAAGAAGGACTTTTTTTGCAATTTGATCGGTGCTAGAAATTGCCTCTTACTAACAAACAAGAAGACAACTTTATTATTTACTAAAAAATTACACTAAGGGCTGATTTTTCTAACGCCAGTTAATTGTATCGGAAGAATAATTTTGAATTTTTGACAGTTCTTCTATACATAATCGGTCAGACGTCAATTTTATTCAACGACTAAAAATTATCTCGGCCCTTACAAAAATCCTGTTTTTCTCTTTCACTGTTCAGCCGTTAAAAATGATCCTGCCTTGTCACGTAAGAACCTTAATATACGCCTTATACAGAAACATGTTAATGCACACATGTGACTTTTTTGTCCATTCGAAGTGTCCGTTCTATTGTGAGTCTGCGCGCGCGCTGACACCGCGGCACGCGACGGAAGGCCGACGGGTACCGGTTATACTAAAACGGATCGTAACTGTACTGATAGTAAGTGGCTACCGTTTGTTTGTTTACTGCAGTGTTATGTAATGAGAATTAGTTTTATTGTGCGCTTCAAGTGTCGCTGCTTATTATGTGCAAAATGACTGATTATCTGGCGTAATTAATGTAGCCATTTTACTTTTTATTATTATATGTATGTATAGATAAGATTGCATTGCACCTATTCCTATAATCAGCATTGCCACACTGACTACAATATTAAAAGCGATGATAAAATCAAGTACAGTCAAAATATGAGCTCAACTGTTACTAATGAGACACAATTACTTTTCTATTATTACCGGCCTCTAGGAGGCTTCTCAACAGACGAGGGGGGTATGTTTGGTCGACTGAGAATTTGAGATTGTTGTCGTTTGTAAATCTAATCTTCAAACTTTAACCAATCTGATCTCAATGAAGGCAAGCCGCTAGTATTGAAATGAATAATGTAAACCATTTGGTAAGCATTAGGTCATGATGAGAATTTTTTTAACAAGATAGTAAGTAGCATAACAACCAGAGTTCGACGGCAATACAAATTCGTTCGAATCAAGCAAAGCAGCAGAACATCGTCTGTTACAAGCGTCTGCAGTATAGATCTCAATGTTACATTGAGATCTAGACTGCCTTCCGGGGACTGCCTAGGCTTGGCTGATTTGGGAAAATGCTAGGATATTATAACTATGACGTGTACTGTGAGCACGTTGAAGGAACTCGGAAGTGAACGAGATTTGTGTGTTGAGGAGATCATTAAGTGCAAATCTTATAATAAATCTACTTAGAATCTACAGGAACACTGACATATTGTAGTATCAAAGCATTTGTGACCTTATCGCGTGGTTCCTGAGAAACAGCTAGGTATTATAATGTTTTGTACGACGTGGTTATGCTGCAGAAAGTCGTCGCCAGGGTTTGCCTAATTGCTAGGGTAGCGGGATTGTCCGAAAGGGTTACCGCTGCCCTGGAACATAAAGGGCTAAGGAAGGAACACGGGTGGGTTTTAGTCAGTAAGAGTCTGACACTCCCTCCTGCTCCACCCAGAGCGGGAGGAGTCATTTGATGATTTCCCATCCTCAAAAAAAAAAAAAAAAGGGTTTGCCTAATAAATACCTCTTGAAAATATATTGATTATGTTTATTACTTACTTACGACGATTCATTGAAACGGGTATAGACAATCAACAACATCTTCAGGTTGTCTAAAAATGACTATTATAGAATGAAAAATAAAAAAACAGTGAAATCCTTTGCTGCCCTAGACATTTTTAAAAGCTTGCAATTTCGCGCCGTCATTGTAAAAACTTGCTAAACTGTAATGAGTTTCTACTATTTCTCATGTATTTATGTACATACAAACACTCTCCTGTAAGATTAGATAGTCATTCAATCTCGCCACTAGCCCACTCCACTAGTCTAGTTTATCAGTCGAGTAGACTGTTGGAGCACTCATACTTGTTTATTTACCTGCAACACTTGTTTCTAATCGTGTTGATATAAGATGCCCTATTTTTTGTTGAATTTCAATGTCACCGTCACTGGTATGAGTGTGATCTTGGATCGAGTCGGGGAAGAACTCTCATGTACTATCAAAGACTAAAGCAAAGCAAGAAACTGTTAAACGACAGTTGAAAGAGCATGTTTGTGAGAGATCTTAGTTTACGAGCCTTAGCAGTAACACAAAGAGTTCTTCATATTTTAGCCAGCTTAACTGTAGTAATTCATCCGTCTTCTTGCCCACAAAACAAATGACAGTCATTAGGTAAGGGGAGTCTGAAGAGAGTTAATTAGCTCACCTAACCTATAACCTTACGGTATGAATGCATCCTAGTGATTACTGAGGTAGATACTCGGCCGCGTCGACATAAACTAGCAACTGCCTCTTTAAACGAGAGTAAAATTAATACGTAAAGTTCTCAATGTAAAATATAGCTGCTGATTGTTTTTATGGTGGTTAAATTACTATGGCAGACACCCATAAACTTCACACAAGTCACAAGGTGACGTATTTAATGATTTTTTAAATAGACTTATGTCATTTTGCGTCATACGCAATATTATGTGCATGGCTATGACAGAGACACGTCGTACAATGAAGAGCTATTTATTATGAAATAATTTATGTGATCCAATGCGGAACCAATTAATGTATTGTGTACATGTTGGGGTAGCCACTACTGGCACCCGTTTGCAATAAATTAAGAAATTATCTCATTTTTACATTGTGTGAAATATTGTTTCCTGTTGAAGTTATTAAGGACAGCTCATAATTATTCAGATGAGATAAATTCTGTCATTATAATTTGAATATTTTTACCCGGAAAAGGCCCAAAATAACTTTAGTAATTACAGCGATGGACCTTACAACGATTTAATTTGAAAGCACTCAGTGCTTTGTACTCCAGTGCACTGGCGCCGGTTACTCGCGCGGTCTACTATCACAAACAAGGTCGAGTGGTAACAGTATTGAAGGTTATTAATAATTTTAGTTTTAAATTCTATTATAATTTTGTCATTACCGCCTTTCAATTGCGATCGGAATGGTTTTATAATTACAAACTTGCAGTCGCATTTACTTTTTTTTATGATCATGTGGTAAGGTTGAATTTGGTTTAACTTATTTTCCGGTAAAGTTCTGATTCAAATGAATTTGATATAAAAAAACCCCGGTTAAAAAAGATCCCACATTTTTATGTTTTTAAATAATTTTTCTGTTTTGTCACTTTTTGTGCCATAACGGTAATTTATGTTAAACTTATAAAAACCAAGGCAACAAAAGAAAGGCGACCAAGAATTATAATAATTAAGAGCAACATCGGAACACAACTTTAACAATCTAACTTGAAACTCTAAGAAATGGGCAAGAATAAAACGTTTAAAAGTTAACGGAAGCGCGCGGAATTGCAAATGAGGTCACATAGCACATAATCTTCTGTGCTTGAGTACTAGGACTGCATAAACGTGGGGAAGGTGGCACAAGGTAAAGTTGGAACGGCTCCCAAGGGCCAGGAAACCGAGATAGTCAGCACGATAATCTTGGGACCAATTATTGAGTTAAAAATGCACTTAGATCTTACATAGCTGCACTGTTTAGAGGGAATATCCAAGCACGCTATGTTGTTTAGACTATCTTGTTTAGAATATAATAAGTTTATACCTTATCATCGGAAAACGAGTTTGCTTAGTACATTTTACCTGTATCAACAGTATTCATAATTGTTACTTAATATTACAACAAAAAGTTGATTGGTCGCTTATCATTAATTCATGCTTTATTTGTTAAACCTAACGGTCCTGAGATCAAATAAATCATAGTATTAATTTATATATGTACCTACGTAGACACAAGAAATATAAAAAAAATAAAATTACTCAGACATAATAGAGGGCACAGCTACTGCTTACATTATCAAATACTTCTTCCAGTAGACTAGCGAAAAGAGAGTTGGATGATCACTAAATTAATTTATTCATCTAAAAAAAAAAAAAACATTTTTTAGTAAAAAACACAAAAAGTACTCACTGGAATTAAGACCTTCCTCCTTTGAACTCTGTTAAAAATATTCTTAAAACGAAATACATAATGTATCCCAGACCCTAAAACGTTGGCAGTGTATCAGCCCCCACTAGCCCCTCATAATTTAAAGGGTGTGCTTGACTGAGGCCCTTTCATGTTCCGAGGGGCAGATAACGTTAGTCCGTGTCTCAATGCCTACATTCAAAAGGCATATCTTTCCAACTTTATCTTTCTCTTTCATGTGGGGGCCACTTATTTTAGGACCGCTTCTAGTATATTTTTAAACTAAATTATGAATCTGGATCAAAGAGTACCTTTTTATTTAATTCTGATCTTGTGTCTTAATTTCATCCCAATAAAGTATGGTTGTCTACTTCCTACGTAGATATTTTTAAGATCAGAAATTACAACTGACTTTTAATTTTCCAAGCAAGAGTACAACAAGTAGTTAGTACGATGAACCCGTTATGATTAAATTATGATTAAAATATCAAATTTTCATCATAATTGGGTTCAGCTTGAAGCTTTACATGGTGTTATGTTGGCAGAAAATCGGTACATTGAAAACGATATTGACCGATACCAATTAAGAACAAGGGGATAGTAGTCATAAAGTCTATCACGGCACAAAATATGCAGAAGTTCCACATTACAAAGCTAGGTTACAAATATTCTGTTGGATTGTTGTAGGTTAAACCAAAAGGTACATTTTAATGGCTATATTGATTACATTCTTAGTTTAAAGATGAACCCTAATACATAATTGCCAACCAGGGAATCATATTCTTACAATAGTAATACGCGCCCCATGTGACGTCCTTATTGCGTTCACTAACCGGACTCAAACTTCTGTAACCACCAATCCATCCCGTCTATTTTGTGCTTCCACTGAAGGGTTCTTCACCGTAGCCCCTAACCCCCCTGGCTAGGCTATTGACAGCTGCTGATTGCCTAGCCACATTCATTCGTAGGCAACTGCGTATCGTACCCTCGAGCCCTCTTCGCTTTGTTGCCTTAGTTTTCAACATTGGATATCTCTATAGTGTGTGTGTGTGAGATGGAAAATGTCTAACTTTTACAAGTTAATACCTAAACAATTACACCCTGGTAACGAGTTAAGAAAAATGATCAAATACAAAGATACAGTCCGTTCACAGTTATTTTACCTCAGATAGCAGCAACCGTATTTAAATGATGATAAAGATCACTGTGATGTTGACAGCGATGCAAAATCACGGGTCAAATAACTGTGTAGGGTTGTAGTCTCGTGATTCATGACAATAATAAGGTTGGCTCGTATTACTTACACGTAACAAAAGAGTTTCAGTAAAGAGTTCTTTTATTTTCCGCACTCAAAGGTTTTGTATTTAGATAAAGAACAAAAACAAAACAAATATTTATTTGGAGCCCATTCGGCTCTAACGAAGTCGGAGACAAATGGAAACCAATCCGTATGTCCATCAACAACAAATTTGGGGCTGTTCTCTTAGTTTTTTTTTGAGCAAAAAAGGTAAATACATACTAAAAAGAAGCACTGGAAATAACGAGAAACGTCCAATTTCTCTCACAAAATTTTATTTCTTTGTTGCTATAAAAGAAAAGTCTAGGCATCAAGGAGGATCTTATTTACATCGGGACATTAGATAGATAGATCAATGGGGAAACATTGTTACACTGTACACAACGTCTAGATTATTATTTTTTCATTTATTAGGGTTTTAATTCATGTATTATTTATTCAGTTACGTTACGTATGTACATATATATATATATATATATATATATATATATATGTACATACAACAACAACGCTAACTAACATATTGTGTATATATATATATACACAATATGTTTAGTTAGCGTTCGAATCACAATTATTTCTATGAAAAATTGTACTTACTTACCTGAATTATTGTCATTCCAGAGGTAGTTGCTGAAAATCAGCACTGTTGACGATAGGTTCGTCCGAAACATTTTGCTGAGCAATGACCTGCCGATCGATTCCGTAAAAATCTCTCCGTGAAATGTTAGTTGAAGTCAATCCCTCATAGAAGTCCTCCCCCTAAGATGACCCACTGACCCTCAGATATAATGACAGCTCACTTCAAGCTCACTTCACCTACGTTTTCACGGTGAAATTTTTATAGAATAGACCGACTGTTCTTGCACAGATGCGACACAAGGCTTAATATTACTTGTAATTGTTGTTTGCTACAAAAGTAGATAATTTCCACTCTGCACTCGGCTTTATGTTTTGTTTGTTTGTTGTCTCTGACAGCAGCAACCTTACAGCAACCTTATTGTAGCAACTATAAACTTCACAGTGATTTTGACATACCTGTCTGTGGCAACATAATAAATTTTGTTCGATCTTAATACACATTGACTTAAATAAAGGTGACTTCAGATTCAGAGTTCTAACTGAATAAGTTTAATTTGTTTTGTGACATTTTTTTTGTAAACTCTTGTTATGGTTTTCGTCTTTGGCCAATAGAAGTAGCCATACGTTTATACCTATTAAGTATCTAGATGCTGCTGGCTCTTTAGGTAGTCATCATGGCTCTTCATACAATCTCTTTAATATTATCTACTTCAAATACTATATTTTAGAAAGTGGTGTGAGTCTAGTGCATGTATTGTCAAATCATGGTTTTCATAACAAGTGAACACAATTTATCAGTGTCACCACATTATGTTTAGGAGTTAACGTAAATTGCTTTAGTAATGGCGGCCCAACTCGTCACACAAATGATGTATGGACCAGATAATAATAATGTAACGCACATTTTTGCGGTGACTACCCCAAATGGGCTTTATGCTTTGGTGAACGAATTTTTGGGCAATTTCACAAGAATTTTTGCGGCAAGACCTCATTAGTATTATAAGTGGACAATTTTGGGAGCCAAGAATTTGAATGCTTGAAAGTGACGGTGTACCACATAAGGGCAATTTTTGAAAGGCAAGAATGTGAAAGTTTTGAACAATGCGTGAATTGTGGCTGGTATATAGTGTAATGCAAGGTCAATTTTAAAAATAATTTATGCAGTTCACTTTTAAACTAGTGGATTCAGGATCACTAGAATGTAAAGTTATATCCTGTAAAGCTGAAGCAGGATACCTGAAAAAAAAAACTATTTATGTTTAAATCGAAATATCCTAAACCAGCAAAATTATCTACAAAATGCAGTATTCAAAATATTTCGCTTTATAAAACTATCCAAGGTTAAGTAAACTACGCACAGTCCCATCTGGTAACTTGCAACGCAGACTCATGAAGACAAATGCGACCGTAAGTTGAACTTCCAGGCACACTACGCGACAAAGAGATGTGACGCCATATTTCTCAGCTATCATGAGTAAGGAACCTGAGTAAGGCTAAATGATTGCGTGCACTTAAGGAACTCTAAAGAAATATTATTTTCTTTGTTAGTTTTGAAATTCCACCGTCTGTGGCTCGGATTTATAAATGGCAGCGTTTACATCGCTTTATGTCACTTTCAATGTATAATTTTTTTTTGTGTAGGTACAGTTATCGTCAATCTTCGATTATTTAAAAGTATCTTTGTTATTCGTAGTTTAAAATTAATGGCGATGTAAAGTATTGTATTTAGGACTGTTTTATTTGAAAATCGTTGTAAGATTCTATAAATAAATATCTACCTAAATCTAATTTTCCTTCCCCCTTTATGTATGTAGGTATGTAAATCTAATTTATTGTAGAAAAAGAGGTAACTGGTTGCTAGTGCAAACAAGAAGTTAAATTGTTAATAATAATATCCGTGGCTGGCTGATTGCATTGACATGTCGACTTCTATGTCTTTTTTTATTAGCTAATACTCCTACACATTAGGAATTTATATGAAAAAAAAAAATGACAGCTCTCTATATACCTCAACAAATTTTTCATTGACAAATTGAAGTGTCAAGCTATGCCCAGTTCACGTCACAATTGCGGCGATAAGTCCCCTCTTTGAAGAGTGGCTAGAGAGGCTTCACGGGGCCCTCACTTTCCGCCTGACGCAGGTCCTCACCGGACACGGTTGTTTCAGGAGGTTCCTGTTCACTATAAAGCGGGAGGAAACGCCAGAGTGTTACTACTGTGTGGATCGCCTGGAGGACACAGTGGAGCATACGGTGGAGGTCTGCCCGGCTTGGGCGAGGCACCGCGTGTCCTCGTGGCGGCGATCGGCGGCGGCGATCGGCGGCGGCGATCTCTCGCGTCCGGCCCTGGTCCAGGTCATGGTACGGAGCGAGAGTGCATGGCAGGCCGTCACCTCCTTCTGCGAAGCAGTAATGCTCGCGAAGGAGGAGGTGGAGCGCGTGAGGGAGAGGCAATCACTGTGCCCTCACGCCCCTAGTCGCCACAGGAGATGCTCTGGACGGGAGTCAACAGCCGACTCCCTGCCACCGTAGGCGCGGACTTGCGGGCGGCGAGCAATGGGCAGCTCGCCGCCCGGTAAGAACCAGGCCCGGGTCGATGGCGCGTTGTATTCCACGCACGCCTCAAAGAGATGGCAGCACGACCTGACGGGGTCCGCTAGGGCCGATGCCGACAGGGCCGCGGGTTGTTCGAAAGAGATACCGTGGCCCCTGGCATAGGCAACTGAAGGAACACGGGTGGGTTTTAGTCAGTAAAAGTCTGACACGCCCTTCCGCTTAGTCCAGAGCGGGAGAGGTCATTTGATGATTACCCACCCAAAAAAAAAAAGCTATGCCCAGTTGACGTCTTTTTAATTGAATCGTGACAAATTGAGATGTCAAGTTATGGCCAACCGAAGTATTTCTGTTTAAATCGTGATAATTATATTGATATTTCCAATTACGGGTTAATGATATTCTGAAAATAAGTATTAGTTATCACTACATGGTTACAAAAACTTTAACATTAAATGAACGAACGGGAACGTTATGTTTAGTTGCAACTTATGACGAGACGGAATTTGTTTCATTTATAGTAACAATACATTTGAAGTAGGCTAGAAAGATTCTTAAGTTTTTATTTTGACTTGTGGGCGTCAGAATGCGCAGTTTGGTTTCCGACCCGGACTCTCAACTGACTGTGGTTGTACGATAGTCTATTACCCCCACCAGACAACCACAGCGTACGCTTGCTTCTTACAGCAGGGCATAGGTTTTGACCTGGTGAATTATGAAATCCTCTGGTACAAGCTAAAAGGTCACAAGTACCTAACCAAATTGTAGATCCGTTGATATTAAAATGGCCGCCCTGACAAATTGCAATTTTAGACATGTCGACATATTCACGTCAGCCACGGATATTATTTTAAAATAATTTTGTAAGCACTTCTAAATGAAAAATTATCTTTGTGTAACGTAACTAATTATAAAACGAATCTTAAACAAAACATCTTTAACAATTTTCTGTACGAGTACCATCTATGAATTGTTGAAAAATCTGACGTGTACCATTATCTTTTGTAAAAAATATTTTATTTTATGTACTACGACAAAACTATAAGGCTATACATATTTCCAGTATAAGCTGACCTCTCACTGGACGAGAAGTCTATACTGGAAATGTAGGTATAACTGATAAGGTCGTAGTCGGTAGGTACTAGGAAAAGTACTTGATGCAACATGTCAACATTCCACCAGGGGGTGACTGGCGAAACAAATACAATTCAACATTTTAATTGAACCATTGATATCTTTGAATAGCTATACAAGCTCATAATTAGCCATTGTGTCAACATCTGGGTGATGTCGGATGGACAAAATAATATAATTTCCCCATAGAAAGGCTAGTCACGTACATTTGAGCGTCATTACTTGTTCCAATCAGAAAGGGTATCTATAGTACTGTATTATTAGTCAATGCTTCACGTTGTTTGATATCCATTGAAATGCCACGTTTTAACTACCATGACACTGCTTGATTCAAAGACAGCAATGGAATTCAAAATATATCTACGTGAGCTATTGCGTGTGGAGGTCATTATTCTTGTTATATATTTATTTAGATTTTAATATACCTTATGTATATACGAGTATCGCAGCCTTTGGCAGTAGTGCTCGTCTGCCGCTGTCGCGCCACCGCTGTACCGCTCGCTCCGCTGGCACGCCACCGCCGCTGCTCCGCTCGCTCCGCTGGCGCGCGGGTGGTGACAGTTTTAACCTAACCTAACCCACTTCGACGCGAACAATTCGGCTCACACGTGGTTGGTCACAATTTACCTTACCACAGTTCACAACCTAATTTATAATGAATTTCAATTGAATTGAAATTGAAATTTTTTATATAATATTTTATTTTTTTCAGGCTGCTAGTTGAACGGCGCCGTTTAGTAAAAAGGCTTTTAACTGAAAGGCTAGTTAAGCTAGTTGGCTGCGCCATATATATTTATATTACTAGTCATCTCTTTTCCTTTTTAAAATCTTTATTAAGTGGGTCATACTTGTAAAGCTCCCAGTGCCTCGATAGTACCTAACTGCTACGCAATTTCGGTACTCGTGTAATTTAAATCTTTCACCATTCAGATAGCTTAGATAGTATTACAAAAAGCTTGAAATTATTAAATAAAGCGGTCCTTGCCTGTAAATGAAAATCTTAACCTACTTCAAACCGTAGAAACTTAATACGCCACTGCAAAAATACTTTACAATAATAAACCTGCAAGGAGACGTAACGTCGACATAGCAGTTCGCACGACTTTTCTCTTTAATGTGAAATGTTTAAAACAAGAACAAAAAGAGAAAATTGCATTTGCAGCTGTTGAAGAATTTTCTCAAGTCGCTTTATACATAGGTATTTACGAATGCGTCACACAATACCGGCCACTGGAGTTTCTTAGATCCAGCATACAAATGAGCTGAGTCACCTTTCATAAAAGGTTGTATTAGAGAAAATACGATTTTACGCTTCGTTCGCTTTCTTTGGCTGGGACAGGCTGATAATATAATATTAGTCTATTTCTTAGAAAGATGTGTGGTTTATTAGATACTTGTCATAGACTGATATAATATATCTGAAAAAGTTCAAGAATGAAAATGTTATTTTTCTTTTTACTGAAGCTTTTTTGTATTATGTTGATTGATTGAAAAATAAAACAATATGGTTACATAAATCGTTCTTACAGCCTATTCATATAAGTGTGGGAATGAAAATCAAAAGGGCGTTTTATCTTCGAATCCCATGTTAGTATTTGTATAAACAAGCACATGTACCTACTATTCTCAGTAAAAAACAATGTCATTAAGAGGCAAAAAGCAATAGGTTGAAATCACTACAAATAAGCGTAAAATATAACAAAGCGCTAGAAAACCAAACAAACATAATTCTACTCTACCACAAAATGGACGTCCACGACAATACCAAATATTTTGTGTAAAATGAAGTCATTCATCAAACCCATGCTGCGTTCAGCCGCACGTAACAAAAACATATTATGAGCGAGTACATGTGGCTCCATTGCGACTCGTGTATTATTCCAGCGCAGCTAAACCGCTGGCGACCAGCGCTCGCTCGTGCCATTGTGATTGGATTAGGATAAGGGTTTCTATCAGCTGCAGTGTACCATGGAATGTTGGGACTTCAGTGATGTAACACAATTAACTTACTCCCATATTGCAGAAAACAAGCTACTAAGACTAGCTGCGGGCCTCAGAATTGTAAGCTGATATCCACTTCGGCTTATTAACATTGTCAGCATGTACTAAACAAATATATTAAATGCGTGAACGAAAGTTCGAATTTATAAAAAATATGACTAAGCTTCTTCAAGTTTGAGAATGTTTTTCAAAAATCAAAATCAGTCATTTATTCAAATTAGGCTAAGAATCAGCACTTTTCGAACGTCAAAATTACAAAAGACAGTCCCCCAAAAACGCCTACCCTTCACCTTTTTAAACTTCCAAACAAATTTTTATAATCATGTTCCTACTCAGTAGGAAGCAACCCCTAATCCGTGTATTGAAAACTAAAACAAAACAGTTGTGGACACGTGGGGTGGAAGTATTGCTGGTTTTGTGCGGGGCAGCCGATACATTGCAGGTACTCAACCAACAATAGAAGTAAAACAACTATGTACTGCCCAGCGATAGTGCTTGCAAATATTGACGATAGACAGCTTTTACGAAATTGACGAAACAGCGCCAGCGTGCAGCGCTTTGATCCTTAAAATAGAAATCTGATTTCACTTTGGTGCTACCGATTTTGTTCTTATTTTGGAATTATTAATGTTGATGTTGATTTAATATGACAAAAGGACGACATAAACCATTCCATTTTGTGACAAGAAATCTAACCTAAACCCTCAAGAAATATTAATACTCTCACTGTCACTCAATTCTTCAATTTAACTGCCGTCTTACTCAATTCTTATTAATGAAAAACGCCTAATGATTGAAAACCATTAACAACCAGTCATTTATAGACTTAAGTTATTTTAAAGCTAAGTTATTTATCAAGGGAAACTTATTTTTATTTGAACAATTAATTGCGAGCTTCTCCGTTTATTTCTTAGCGCTATCTCTGCGGAATAGGTACTCCGTCGTCGCTCCCCTTTAAGGCCGACAGTTGTAAAATGAGTTTTTAGATATAAACACATTCTGTCAGCACTGGAATACTTTATGTGAGATGTTTGTTAATGTTCTGCGTGTTATGTGTTGGTATTTTCATGCAGTGTATCATTTTGGTTTTATCGTGCAAAGAATGTTGAATGGTGATGACAAGGAAATCGTACCTTTAGATTAAAGATTAAAAAAAAAACCATCTCCTTACAGCTGTATCATATATTGGTTATGTACGAGTATGTAAACTGAGTACAACATCGAACTATACATAGGATTTAATAACACCAATTTGAGATTGAATCACTTTCAAATCATAAAAATACCTTCATCCTTCTAATAAAATTAAAAATTCCGCAAGATATTTCCCTAGTTATTCGTAAAATCTTTTTAAATATCAGGAGTCGGCAGTCATAAGCTGTGTCGAGAGAGTCTCACGAGACTGAGGAGATGCGGATGCATACATTATAAATGCTAACAAAAATCTCTGGTTGTTCGCTGTACATTAACGAGCCTGCTACGTCGTACAATGGTGGTGTTGGTAGCCAGCGAACCGTGAAATACAAAGTAAAGGGATGCACGGGATGTAGGTATATTCAAAATTCAAAAATTCAAAATTTATTTATTTGGAACAAGAAACACATACAGATATAAATAAGTTCAAAACGATGATAACAGCAGTAGTATAAAACTGTGTCGCAGTTATCAACGCCCCTCTCCAGGTAAGGAGGTAGATTGTTCCAGTTACTTAAAACCAAAAATGCAACATAAGAATTATTATGGTTAAATAACAATTTAGAAAAAAAAGAAAAGTAAGTAGTCTAAAGTAAAGTAAAAAAGTATTTGTGTGAGTGGAGGAGTGGATGTATGTATGGTGTGCTAGTGTAATTGTGTATGTTATATGTATGTGTATGTGTGTGAAGGATTGAGTGAGTTATACTTCCACAAGTTTTTCTGTTTCGTCATAATTTAATTGTTTTAGCCAGGTATTTAATTTAGTTTTGAGTTTATTTCTAGTTAAGGAGTAAATATTGATTTTCTTATTTATTTTATTATATAATTTTGAACTGATGTGTTTAAAGTGACGACGTGCCGCATCAGTTCTGCGAACTACTATGCCACATATTCTATCAGACCGACGTTTTGTACTGCAGATACTCGGATCATAGGGGAGCTGGCAATGTTTTCGGAGTATAGCCTGTAGTATAAATAACTGTCTGACTGTGAGAACCTGGCACTGAGAATACAGCTCCTTTGTTGGATATCGTATCGGTTTCTTCGCCAGAACCTTAAGTATAGCACGCTGTCCGCGTTCAACTCGTAGCATCGTCGTTTTATGAGCTCCTCCCCATACAATAAGGCAGTACCCTATCACCGACTGAGCCAGCGAGAGGTATATTGTTACTAAGCTGTCAAAATCAACTACGGATCTAAGTTTCTTAAACACATAAATAAGCTTCCTTAGTCGTGTAACTGTGGCATCAGTTTGCTGTTTCCATTTAAGGTCACTAGCCACTAAAATTCCCAGGTATTTGATAGTCTGAGTACTCTCAAGTTGTGGGCAGTTACAAGTTGTATTTGGTGTAGAGGTAGCACATGTGTGAGGACGAATCACTACAGGAATTGCAGGTTGACTAGACCTATTGGTAGAAAAAGCAATGAATTTCGTCTTACTAATATTTAGGGTTAAGAGATTTTTGGTCAGCCATTTCATCACAGAGTTTAGGGCCAGTTCTGAGTTTATTTGGACCTCACTCCAATCACTACCGTGTATAATAAGAGCTGTGTCGTCTGCATAAGTAATAATTTTGCAGTTCGGTAATTGTAGCTGACATAACTCATTCACGTATATGAGAAAAAGGGTTGGCCCCAGTACACTGCCCTGTGGGACCCCAAAAGTAAGAGGTTCTTCCTTACTTAAGAAGTTTCCTATATATTATAATAATATACGTTGAAATTCTAACGGCCCTGTCTGCCAGTTAGAGTACCTTGATAAAATAATGAAGTAGAAATGTTACGAGTATAATTAACCACTTTCCGCTTACTTTTCTAGATCAGGTTGATATTTTAATCGATATCTTTATAACGTTAAGATTATAATAATAATAAGTTATTAAGTATCTATTTTTATTTTATTTTTATTTTATTTTATTTGGGAAAATAAACGGTTACACATTACAATGTTATGGTATAGAACTTAAAACTAAAATGGGAGTATAAATGTATAACTAACAACATTTTCCACGTAATATAAAAAAGTTAAACAAACACGAACGGCGTGCGATGTAAATTACTTACATTTAATATAGAGTATGGTTAAATATAAAAAATAAAACTAAACTGAAACATATTATACAGGTAAAAATAATAAAAAGAGAAAGAAGATATAATAGAATATTTAAAATAGAAATTGTGATTTTAGGATTGAAATGTACTTAGTTCTGCTATGATTTTAAGCGCAATACTTCTAAATTTTCTAGCGGAAATAGCAAAGAACTCGGTATCCCGGAAAATTTGATTGAACTGTGTAGTAAGACGTCTTATGGGTGCTCGCGATCCTGCGTTTGATCGACAAGAGGTTACAGCAAACAGCGGTCGCGCGCGCACACCTCGACATATAGTAGTTCTGGGCACTACATAACTTATTCTATTCCTTAAGTCTATACAATCATATGAGTTGTTACATAAATCAAACAGAAACGTCGAATCCAACATTATACGTCTAGATTTAAGGTTTTGAAGTTTATAGTTATTCAGTAAGTCGCTGTAAGATGCATACATACGAAAACAACGGAAATGCATGGCCTTTAAAAATTTGCGTTGTACTTTTTCTATCATATTAGAATATTTTCCGTAGAAGGGATTCCACACCGGGACCGCGTACTCCAACTGAGACCTGACCAACGTTTTATATAAGTATAAATAAGTACCAGGGCGTTTAAATTCCTGGGCCGATCTCATCACAAAACCGTACATACGAAAAGCATTGTTCACAATTTTAGAAACATGAGCATCAAGATGGAGTTTATCATCTAACAAAACACCTAGATCACGAACCACTGTTTCTCTTGCCAGATCTATATTGTTCAATGAATATCCATATTTAATTACGTTTTTATTTTTAGTAAAACTAATGCAATGGCATTTGGATATGCTCAATTTAAGTTTGTTTTTAACACAATATGCAGAGAATCTATTTAAATCTTCCTGTAAAAGTAAACAATCACGTAAATTAATAATCGGCCTAAACATTTTTAGATCGTCTGCGTATAATAATACTTTAGAGTTTTGAAAACACGTACTTATATCATTAATAAACATAATAAACAAAAGAGGACCCAGTATAGACCCCTGAGGAACACCGGAAGTAACATTTAAGGTCGCAGAATTAAAACCGTTTATCACAACTTTCTGAGATCTGTTAAGAACGTAAGAAGAGAACCATCTCAATAGATTGCCACGTATGCCATTAAAGGCTATTTTACTCAACAGCAATTGATGGTCCACTTTGTCAAAAGCCTTTTGGAAGTCTGTGTATATAGTATCAACTTGAATACGAGAGTCCATACTGTTAAATAAGTAGTCAACCAAAGTTATCAGGTTAGTGGTAGTTGATCTTTTTTTGACGAATCCATGTTGTTGTGGAATTATGTTATTATGTAGAAGAGGATAAACTTTATCATGAACAAGTCTCTCAAAAAGCTTTGAGAAAACCGATAATATAGATATAGGACGATAATTCTCGATATCCTGTTTAGGCCCCGACTTGTGAACAGGAGTAATGTTTGCAAGTTTCCATGCTTGGGGAAAGGCTCCTTGTGAAATAGATAAATTAAAAATAATTTGTAATGGCACACACAGATTAATGGCGGCCTGTTTAATGAACACAACTGGCAGACCATCAGGTCCCGGGCCTTTAGATGGATCTAATGCCCTTAGTGCATTTAATATTTCTTCGGCAGTAAACTGAATGTTACTAAGGAGAGAACAGGTTTCAGAATAATCTCCACACTGCGATGAAATACCATCAATTGAAATGGATGGCTCGTATACTGAATTGAAAAAGCTTGAGAACAGATTACAGATGTCTTCAGGGTTACTGGCTGAATGGTTACTGTAATGCATGATAGAAGGGAAGCTTGTTGAGGATTTACGGGAAGAAATGAACGTCCAAAAATGCTTAACATTAGTCCGGATACCATCTTCTACGGAGGTAATGTACTTTCTGTAACAGTTTTTGCACTCAACCTGGAATCTGGAGCGGTAAATGGAAAACTGCTCGTAGTCTGAAATGTTTTGATACATCTTCCATTTTACCCAGGCCTTGGCTTTATTTTTGTAAATATGAATAAGCGATTTTGAAAACCAAACTGGAAATTTTAAAGATCTACTGCTAGTCAATGGAACGTGTTTTTTAATTATGCTGAAAACAATGTTATAAAACGTGCTTAAGGTATCGTCAATGGCTTGGTTAACTAATACTTCCTCCCAATTAATCTCTTTTAAATCCCCATTTATGTTATCATAATTTGCCTTGTAATAATTATATTTTTTAATCACCTTGCGGGCCATCGAATTGTAAGGTAAACTTAGTGAAATAAAAATAATCAGTGGAGGATGATGGCTGTCAAGCTGTAGTAAATAGTCTGTGGCTCCAGAAACATTGCAATCACCGTTACCAATAACCAAGTCTAATATTCTTCCACTTAGATTCCGTATTGTATTATATTGATGAGCGTTGAGGAACGACAAAAGCGCACTCATGTGACCGCAAACGGGGGAGTTACCTCTGCAAGTATGAGCAGATAGTGAAGTACTATCTGTACAAGCGACCCAGTCGATTTCTGGTAGGTTAAAGTCTCCTACCACATAGAAATTATCAATGTGTGTGTCGCCAAGCTGCGATTGCAGAAGTTCAAAATATTCAGCATAAGAAAATTCTGGCGTTTTTGGTGGTATATATACTGCAGCAATAATTTGGCTCTTGCCTCGACTTGAGCTTGGCAATTGCACCAAGATGTGCTCAATGCTGGCATGAGTTGTAAATTGCGGAGCCAATCTAACTGAATGCAGACCCTTCAGTACAGCGACGAGAACACCGCCTCCATCTTTTTTATTAGTGGCAATACGGTCACGATCATACCGATGTACCACATAACGCTCATCAATAAACTCGTTATCTGATATCTCAGGCGTCAGCCAGGTCTCAGTCAAAATTATTATGTCATAACAATTGGCTAGAATATTCATATACAAAACATTTAATTTTGTGCGGAATCCCCTGCAATTTTGGTAATATATAACTAAGTTATCTGTCACTGTAGCGTAAAACTCTATAGAATATGGTCATAAGTGCATTAACCGTTACTAACGTAATCGTAACTAGCAGGGCATTATTGTACAATAAATCGTTAAGAGGCTGCGAACAAAATACAAGAAACAAAACATAGCACTTGAGAAAATGGATTAACCATAATAAGCAACTTACAATCCAGCATATGAAGTGTTCAACTAAAGTTTTTAATATACATACTATTAAAGAGGCCCAGAGCTGTGGAGATCGATTATGAGGTATGCTAAAGACCGATCGATTATTCATTGTAGAGCTAATTTCGAGTGGATACAGCTCCTTGGTTGTCAATCGGTGCTGCGTAGCCAGGTTTGATTTTAGTGATGTCTTGCAGGGTCCGAATTGCAAAAGACCTTGTTCCTTCTTTTTCACGTACAAGGATGGTTCCATGCTTAACCCAAACGAACTTATAACTGTGTTTTTTGGCAGCGTCTCGATACTCACGAAACAATTGTTTGTTTTTTAGGGTCAGGTGTTCATGCATATATATCGGTAGTGATGTCCCTGACACACCAACTTGATCCGTGGCAATTCCCTTGCACAACCGATGGGCACTAAGAACATTGTCACGTAGTATACGTGAAGCTAATTTGACTATAATATTTTTGGGCTTATTGTTTTGCTGGTGTGCATGTGGGACACGATGAACAGAAATAATGTCATTTTGTTGAACATTGCACTTAATTATGGCCCCAATATTCAGTATTATGGTTACGAGGTTTTCGTTACGTCTTTCAGGGATGTTGCATATCTCGATGTTACAATTACGAGCACTCTGTTCCATATTATCTATCTTTGCAACAAGCTCTGTAACAATAGGTTTCAAGTCAATTGTTTCTTGAACATTTTTACCAAGATGGGCGACTTTCTTGCTGAGATCAGTCTGCGCGTCAGCAACAAACTGGACCGAGTCCTCGACGGAATTGATACGCTCGGTCGTACTTGAATACTTTACCTCCAGCTCTGTAACCTTCTGACGCAGGACCGATTGCTCCGATCGAAGAGAATTAATGTCATTTCTTATCTCTGACGTCACTTGACTCAGCGAAGTAAGTTCGACTTTCATTGATACCACATTCTCTGATATTTCATTAATACTTGCTTCCAAGTCCCGTCGCCACTCATTTATTGTATTCTTCAACTCCGTCGATAACTCACTTATGACATGTGACCACTCAGAATCTGGCTGCTTACGTTTACGGACTGACACGTTCTGTTCGCCGCTTATTGGGGAACCAGTCGCCAAGTCAGTATCCGAATGGAATTTTTTCTTGTCGGGTGAACGGAACATAGTATCGTTTCTGTTAATACTTAATCTGGCAATCTATGCTCAAATTATGGTATTTTAAAATGGAAAAAGAATTGCGTCTTGTGAGATCCGAACCGACGGCACGCAGAGTAGCTCCAGTGATACAACAAGCTCCGCCGCCAACCACTCGACCACGGCGACTTTAAGACAACAGTTGAAATTTTGCACCAATATTTAGGAATTTTATGTATGAATGACTTGCGATAATCTCGTGACTAATGAGGTTCTTTGTTTCTAAAGTCACAGGGTCACTTCGAACACTCAGAAACGTTAAAGTTTTAATAGGTATTTTGGCAAATACTGGTATTAATCTGTATTTAATTGACAATAACCATATATATTTGGATTCCACAAGAGTCACTGTATATGTCGCAACAAAATTTTGCTGAGATTAGCAGCAAATTACCACTTATTTAACTTAATCTTATGGACTGATTTAGACACACTACACTCAAAGCAACGGTCGCACGTCGTCTGATGCGATCTATAACTTGGTGACAATTTTTTTTTTTTTTTCACAATAATTTGGTAAGTACAGAGATGTGAGACTAATTTATCTCCTAGCTCCCAAACTAGGTTTATAGTCAGTGATTCCACAACTTATGCTTAGATAAAGTGCATGAATACACCATTAGACTTCTTATGTTATGTTTACTTATTTACAAAAGCATTATTAGGAAAAGTAGTAGGTATAAGAGAAGAGAAATGTTTGTGTGTGCGTGTGTGTGTGCGTGAGGGTGTGTTATATGTGTGTGTCTGTGGGGGTGTGTGTGAGTGAGTGTGGACCATGTGGCTTCTAGATGTGCCTCAAGTTGCTTAGGATTGGGTGAGAAGCAATTTTTCTGTTTCATCATAAGATTGTTTCATCAGCCACACCTTCACCGTATCTTTACATTGATGATAATTCAATTTGTGCACCTGGAGAAATTTATTAAGTTGGTTATATAAACTGTAACTGAGGTAGGTAAATTGGCGTTTTGCGAAGGCGGTCTTATGTCTTACTGGTGGGATAACAATATCTGCACGACGTTTGGTACTTATTTGAAATGGCAGTCGATGTCTTCTTAGTACACAATGTAACACATATAGTCCTCTCACTGACAATACTTTACTATCCCTATAAAGTTCCATTGTTGGGTATCTGAAGGACTTGCAAAGCATAACTTTGAGAACGGCCCTCTGGGCCCTTTCTAATTTTAGAAAGTGTGATTTGCAAGCGCCACCCCATGCTGGCAAACATTATAAGAGGATAGATTGGCAAAGTGAAAGATTCAATTTTGAATGTTATTTCCTCTTTTGAGGAGAAATGTCACACTCATAGGTAGAATAAAATGGAATGTCACCAGGTAGGTTCCCTATCCATTTGCATAAAATTGTAAGACCTAATATAACTTGGCATACTTTTGTTTCCCCTAATTTTATTTTCGCATAAAATTATTTACGCATAACAGCTTATGCATAATTTTTGTAAGCATAATTTCTCTAACCATAATAATGATTAAGCATAAAATTCTAATGCATAAATTTATTTATGCATTAGAATGTTATGTAATATTTTTTATAGGCTTAACAAATAAGCATAACAATTAACTCCTAAAATGTTAGACACTAAAACACATTTTTATACAATACTAGCTGCTGCTCGCGACGTCGTCTGCGTGAAGGCTCTACAACACCAAAAATACATAAGATGCCAGTGTCGCTATAGCATTATAAGTAAACAACTTTTAAAATAGCATTAAAATATAAGTTTTTTTTGCAAGCGAAGCAAGTGAAGAGAGTTATATGGGAATCCTGCTGAGTCCAGTCATAAGATGTGACTGAAGGAAATAGAGAAAATAATGCAGGAATACATTTCAGGACACAAAAGAGTAAAAATACGTACCTACATAGGTATCATACCTTACAACACTTCCCTATAAACTACGTTGGTAGTTATGCTGCCAGGACCCAAAATGTAAAGAGAGTCAGGGCTGGTGACGCGGGAGCAAGCGACGTACAGTTGCCCGTGTTAAAAGCAATTCGTCCTGAGGTCGACACCCGCTGCCCTCAGTGTCTGCCCCTGCGACTTATTGGTGGTCATCGCGAAGCAAACACTCACGGGGAACTGTACGCGCTTGAACTGGAACGGGAAGTTATGAGGTATGAGGGGAATGCGTGGTATAAATACTGCCTCGCCGACGCCACAACCCGTAAGAATTTCCGCCTCAATGGGGTGTCTGTGGAGCGAGATGACTTTTAGGCGGGTCCCGTTACACAACATCGGAGGAGATAGGTTCCGAAGAAGCATAATCGGGACACCGACCTTCAGCTTGATGGTATGCGCTGGAAGTCCACTTGCTGACAGGGAGTTCAGAAATTCCACGGGATAATGTGTGGCGTCATCTTGCTCGACAACAGTGTTTATCGAGGTGTAGTCATTTTCTTCAATTTCCGAAACAATGCATTCGTTAATTGCTGCAGCCTGATCATTTTTGGGCGTCAAAATGGCCCGCTCACACACCCAAGAATTCTGCTGGTGTGGTATACGACTGATGTCCCCGTACACACAGCGAATGAGCTCTTCTAAGCTGGATACCACTCTACCGAGAGACTCTGGAAGCACCACCTGTCCACCTCTCTCTTCTGGTAGAGTGCCTTCGCCAAGACTTAGAAGGACATCGGAGAATTCTTGAGCACGTTCATTGCCACCGAGCCAAACTCTCATATTAATGGTCAAGCGCAGCGTACGAACTCGTGACCACAACCAAGATCGTTTCAACGAAGCATTCACCTCGTCAGCCCTCGATCCCCGCGTCACCACGGGAAGCGTTTGCCGGAAATCGCTACTGAACAGAACTGTGACACTACCCATCAAATGTCCACGGCCTCAACTGCCTTCCTATTGGCCATCGTATACTCATCCTATACGATAAAAGAGCAATCCTTGAGCACGTGTCCCTTATCGCTGTTACGTGACACACCACAAACAGGCGTTTCGGCGTTCTCTAAATCGATGGGAATTTTAAACATGGCATGTACTGTCTTGCCACCCGGAAGCAGTGTGGCAGCGATTTCTGACGACGCTACAGCAAAAGCAATTTTGCTTTGCCTCCTGACCTCTGCAAGTATGCCAGTGGTAACAAATGTGTTTCCTGTTCCACCAGGAGCATCCAAGAAAAACATTTTACCCTGGTTTTGCCCAACGCGAACAAAAGTATTAACAGTCAATGTTTATTTTGTACTAACAACATGAAGTTGATGAAGAAATGATCATCATCAATGAACATAACTTTTTTGTAATACTTAACACCGCATTTTTTTTAAATTGTCGTCCTCAACTCTGAAAAAAACGACCTATACTATACAACTTTTATGAAGAAAATGCACATTAACATCTATGAATTTTAAGAATAACTAACTACTAACCTCGCCAACATGTTCAAATTTAAATGATTAATTTCCAAAAAGTATTAACATGTAACTTGATTTGATTTTTATGAAATCTCATAGATGGCGCTATTTCAAATTGTCTTTATACTACTAACATTCATTTAAATATGTTTCTCTGCCCAAGTTACTTAACTGGCGTAGTTTTTATAGTGTAAAGCTCGATAATAGCATGGGTTACTCAAAAACAACATTTAAATATGCGTCGTTAGATTACACTCTGTCACAGAATGCGTAATAAAAATAAAGATTCACAGCTCCTCCCCCGTAGGTGATAGCGTGATAATATATAGCCTATGTGTTGACCCGACCTCTTAGTAATATTCATGCAAAATTTGAAGTAAATCCATGCAGTACCTACTTTTTGAGTTTATCCCGGACATACATACAGACAAACAGACAAAAATTCTAAAAACTATATTTTTGGCTTCGATATCGATTGTAGATCAAGCCCCAAGTAATCTTTTTAAAAAATATTCAATGTACAGTTTTGACTTTCCTACGATTTTATTATATGTATAGATTGCTCCAATAAAATTTGTAGGCACTTTACATTGTAGGTATAATAAATCATTTTTTTATTTTTCTAAGTGGACGGTGATATCATAAAACTATTGAAGTGTATTATTGCAAACTTGTAATTTAATCCTTAAAAAAAATTTAAATTCTGTAATGAATAGCTTCAGGAAACATCAAACTGTTATAACCGCATCTAACCCAAACCACAACCCACAACACCAACCATAGAGGGGATCTGGCGCTCGGTGGCCGCTGCCGTGGCACGCTCGCTTCGCTCGCTCGCCTTCACGCGTTAATGGTCACTGTTCTAACCTAACCTAACCCATATGATTCAATAACAGTAGTAAATATCAGGAACCGTCATACTGTAATAACCTCATCTAACCCAAATAATTCACCAACAATAGAGGGGATCTGGCGCTCGGTGGCCGCTGCCACGACACGCTTGCTTCGCTCGCTCGCCTTTGCACGTTAATGGTCACTGTTCTTACCTAACCTAACTCATATGATTCAATAATAGAAATAAATATCAGGAAACATCATACCTAATAATTGTATGCCTAAATACTATTATGCTAATAGTCATTAGGCCTAGTAACATTATGCGAATTAAATTTATGCCAAAACAAATTAGCCTTCAAGATAATTATGCCAACATAAACTTTATGCCAAAAAAAAGTATGGCAAAGTATTATTATGGCAAAACAAATTATACCAAAATCGTTATGCCAAAGTATGTATATTAGGAAAAAGAATATTATGCAAAAAGAAGGGATCCCACCAGGTATAGCTTCATAAAATAGACTTACGAAGCACTCAACTTAAAAGACACACTATTTGTCCAGAGATTACTGCCGTGTCCCCAGTTAAAAATGTATAGGTACCAAGCAGAGCCGCAGGTAACACTTAGTTAATAACGTAAATCCCATTCCAGGATGTCAGGAGGTTTAATTTATGTAATGGAGCGCAGTGCTGACGTGGTAATGCGTACACTTTATTAATGTAAAAATACATTGTCGTGTCTCGCACTTCGGTTTTTGTCTAACAAAACGCAATGTGTTTTTATTTTACTAGCAACCAGCCCCTGTTTCGCACGGTTTATACAACTTGACAAAACATCGAGATTTCTTTATTTTATGTAAGATAATCATTATAATACTAATGTTTATACGCATATACCAGGTGTTAAAGAAATTGCGTGCTATAGCGGGTAGGTTCAATATCGATAAAGGAACCCAGGGAAAATAAAAAAAAATAAAAACATTTGCAAGATCAACATACTTTAATACCTACTAACTTAAAATATCAGCAATCATTTAGAATTAAAATTATTTTATTTGTTTCAATGTTTTAATTACTTACCTAATATCGAACGCGTTCTCATTTTGTCCTTCACTTCTCGCGTCCGAATACTCCTTAGTATTCGGACGCGAGACGTGAAGGACGGCCGGCGCATTATTTGCTACTGAAAACGGATCGCGACAAATGGCGCAAGATCTGCGCCCCGAACGCTACGACGGTAAGTAAATTACAATTCCAATTTTCCCTTCGTACTTTAACGGGCTTAGGACCGTCAAAATATAAAACCTACAAAAAAGATTTTGTTTAACTAGTATTCAACGGAACAAGAAATAAGTATGTAGCGGTATCTACAACGCTACATGCGAACAACGTGTCATACTGACGTCACGCAAATCCTGCATCTCGCAAGCAGAGTTTACCGCGTAATTAGCATATATACAAACTTCCCAACGTTGCCCGCCAGACACAACACCCGTCTGGTCGGAAAATCCTCCCTTTTCTATAGCGTATGAGTGAAGTTTACACCCTGTTCCTCATACCTCTATACGTACTTGGAATTGTAATTTACGTACCTAGTTAATTTCATTGCGTTCGATAGTAGGTAGGTAGCTCTAGGAAATTATTAATTAGCATTAAACAAAATAAAAACTTATTTTAACCAATTTTTTAACCAATTATAAACAATTGCTATTTAATTAGTAGGTACTTTACGTATTATTTCCTTTATTACATTGTAAACATAGGTATAAATAATATTTTTAAATATTAGAACATAAAAAGAATAAAACCATTTAAAAATATAAAAACGCCGCTCTGATCGATCCACCACCACTATATCAGGCTTATTGGCAACAATGTACTATTATTATTATTAGGTTCATCTTATGATAATTTTCAGTTTTTTTTAAACTTTTTTCAAAGTTATATATTTTTTATTTTTTACGGGTTCCTTTATCGACACTGAACTCACCCTGAAGCTATGGCACGCAATTCCTTTAACACCCATACATACCTTTCGGAAAAAACCGCATCAAAATCCATTGCGTAGTTTAGAAGAACAACGTGGTCACACAGACAGTCAAGACAAGCGACTTTAATTTATAACATGTAAAACAACATAACAATGTAAAATGCGTGGAAAGTGGAAATTTAAATATAATTGCATCATGTTAAAAACTTCACACGGCACATAAATGGCTACCGCCCTAGATGAGACCCCAAGTTTTATTCTGGTTGTTATATTCTGGCTGGTTGTTTTTGTATATGTATACCGCCCTCTCGCTTTCGTTCCTAGAGGCGTGATGGTAATAATAACATAATGTCGCATCTGTCACCTGCGACGGTGAGCAGAGGTGTATCATACGTATAGTCCCGACAGCCACATTTCGCCAAGCATGTCTAACTTCCATTGCGATCAACCGAGCTGAAATCCAGACTCTGGCCTGCTACTGTAAAATTCCTGATATTTGCCTAGCCTTGGAATCGAACCCAGGACCTGAAATAAAAACCCAGGACCTGAAATAAAAATAATATGTGCTGAAATGATATAACATTTTGTTGAGTTAATATTATTTCCTTGTCCACAGAGCGTCTCCTGGGCATGCGCCATGTGATGGCCCTCATCATGTTGCTGGCGACGACGGTGTCGTACGCCACGCGCGTGTCCATGAGCGTCGGCATCGTCGCCATGACTTCCAACAACAGCTACGGGTACCCGGTGAGCAGACACTGCATCGGACGACACAACATCGTCATCGTCATCCTTCTACCCAAAGGGTCGGCTCTGCATATCTTCTTCTTCCATAAAGCTCAATTAGCAACCAAAAGACACTGATATAAGTAGCTCAGTCTCTATATGGTTTTATATAAAAAGTTTTTCTATATATCCACCGTACACAATAATAGGTAGAAAAATATATTTACTTTCTACAAAATAAAATTGAGGTAATTTAGCTCAACCTTGGTTACCAGGAAACAGAATAATCTTCGAATTATTTCTTCTACTTCAGCTTTATCTGGAAAATAAAAATAATAAGAAGTCCTCAAAGCGCTGAACTCAACATCTAATCCTAAGTGTCGTCTATTAGCGCCATCTGTACGACGTGAAACAAAACACTTCAGGGAATTATCTCCGAACAGTTCGGCTTGAATCCCTTTATCTGGCAAAGGTGTTTTTTAGAACTCTTTATTTTTAACGTAGATCGGGAATCTTAGGGTTGTTAAATGAGATCGAACTAATTTTACTATTTTTTCGGAATTTTGATCCAATTATGCAGATTGATAGAGGATACCTAGGACCGGCGGGCACCTACTACGATGTGCTGAGTTTCAAGAAGTTGAATGCATTACAGTTCCTATTTGCGTTTAAACTCATGTTTTTTTTTAAACATTAACCTTATACTTTACAGACTTTTTTCAGTGTTAGTAATAGGGTACGACTCATTTCTTTCAACTTTTTATTCACGTGCATCCAACGATAACTGCTGGCATTCAGCTATAAAGTATCTTTCCCTTTGTCTCTCGAGACAAAAGTTTAACTTCTTAAAATAAAAGGAAATTGACAATCTCCAATAAAACTTAAAACCGTCTAAAGAGCCAGCCCTATAAAAGAGCTATCATTAAACAGCAAAAAATCCCGCAGACTTTAGTGGTATTGTCGCAAAAAGTGTCGTTTGAACGCTGAGTCGTTTGAGCCACGTCCCGACTAACGACGCACGTACGACTTGTCGCAAAAACGTCATGTCGGCCGTTTGTAATGGGTTAATTGTTTGTGATGGCAGCTCTCGGAGGTATGATCGGGCATAGAAAAGCCAAACGTTTTTGTAAAATAGGTTCTGTCTGGCATCATTTGATAATATCGTTTAGAAAGGTGTCCCTAAAATTCTTTGCACATAATACCTATACATATCATTATCGTATACCTATGATAAAGATTTTTATGATCAACTCAGTAGGCAGAAAGGGAAGGTCAAGTCTAAGGATGTCAATGGTCTGGCCCTCAAAAGATAAAGAAGTAGTGTAGAAGGTAACACTGCACTGCTGCACTGATAAGAAAACTTTTATAAAAAGAAACGTTGAAGCAAAACATTGTGTGGAAACCAGCATCCCCTGGAACCAAAAGTTCGGAGATAATGTGACATTCACTGACTCGTACTGGGCCCGCATGAAAATCTAGCAAATCTAATCTAAAAAATCTAGATTTTAATCCTGCAGACATACGAGAATTCGATAGTGATCATGTACCAGCTGTTTATGATGATATGTACATAGCATAAATCCATGTTATGGGTGCTTTCAACCGTATAATATTTCAATAATATTCGTCAATAGCGGCTATTATTTAAATGTTTACTACCCTTTATCGCCTCAGTACTGCTGTCGTATGGCTGTCACGAATCTATATTTTTTGTACTGTGAAAACCTACACATTAAAACGACAAAAAACTATATTTGTGTTGACGCCTATCATTTACATATTTATTCTGAAAGTTTTAGATTAATTTATGAATCTTCTGAATCAGTACCTACCTATATAATGTTTTGGACTTTAGAACCGCACGTTTTAGTGTTGGTTTATATTATCTTGCATGTCGTTGTTTCTTATTCCTTTTCCACGTTTTTTGTAATCCACATATAAATCTGACTGACTAATGTGATAGACTAACGTCTATTTGATCACAATTCTTTGGGTGAAAGTCGTTCCTATCTTATCTAGCTATTATATTTTACAGGTGTTCGATTGGTCGCGGAGTGTACAGGATACGATCCTCTCATCCTTCTTCTGGGGCTACATCATCTTGCAGATCCCGGCTGGGTACATTGCCGGGCGCTTCGGTGGCAAGTACCTGATGCTGGCCTCTATGGGTACCACAGGCGTCGTCAACTTGCTACTGCCGATTGCTGCTGTCAAGGTAAGGACTTTAATAGTATGATTGTTTGGCAAACATAACAATGTCTACATTGTTGCTGAAGAATAGATGAAGAAATGTCATTAATCAGCACACACCGCAATTCCAAAAACTCCTCAAGGTATTCCATACAATATTTTAGATGAAACAAAAGCTAAAAACTCTAAAGTCTTAACCTTAAATTTATAATAGGTAGTTGAAGGAAGAATCAAAAAGTTGACAGGAATCAAAAGGAATGCAAAAATTATTTTCAAAACGATTCAATTTCTACCCAAAACAAAATCGTTAGAATAAAACTGGAATTATTATTATGCAGAGGGAATTACGGGTTTTACTACATTACCTAAACAACTTAAAGTCTCAAATACTCGTAATCCGAATATTCTTCAGGTGAGAACACTCGAGGAACATTTGGCTCGGTGCCAGCTCACAGCGATATTGTTAGCCGCTACAGGCGTAAGCAGTTGACAAACCTCATACAGTTCTCATTATGCCACTTCACTTGGCACCAGCACTATCCTTTAAGTAACACTACTTTATGTTATTGCGTTTTCTTGCATTTAATTCGGTGGTTTATTGAAGGTGGTATGGTTTGTTCTGCCGTTTTGGGTGAAGAACAAGGGGAGTCATGCCAAGAAAATGAGTAGCTGTTGTAGTTTAAGTTCTGAAGCCAAGTGTACCTAAATCTAAATGGGATGGAAAATTATGTAGAGGAGAGAAACTTTTATCTATAATATTTTACGAAACACGGTTTTAAAGTTGTATAACATTGTTCACAATCCAGGTTATTATGTTCACACGGAAACATTACACACAATTTATTTAAAATAATATGAGAATGCGGGAGACTTTATTAGGATAATATACAGGAGCATTAGTACCGTAAAACGGACATCCAACTACATTTCTACAACAGAACTCATTTAGCTGAACATTATTTAAACCACACGCGTTTGTAACACTATGAAAATTCCAGAAAATCCGAATTAATGTTTGTAGAAAATGTCGGTGTGAGACTGTGACTCTTGCATAATTAATTTTACCATCCACTGCATTATCCTGAAACTGGGAAATACAGGACTTCAAGAGAAAAGTGTCCACGTTATGATTAATCGTCAACTATTTAAAATTCGGTTTGTATATCTCAGTGCACAGATTTATATAAAGCGATATACAAAGGCATGACAGCGCGCGCAAAATGAGAACATTGCGAGTTAAATAGTTTATTGCCAGTCGGTGGCCGCAAGTATTATTTATGTGGAGTTATGTATGGAGTGGTCACTGGCTCGCTTGCAGTGTTTGCCTTTATTAATTAAAGAGACTGTGGTTCAACTGGCATCGCATTCGACGGGAATTGGTAAAAGCAGGCAGAGACTTACTCTGTTTAAAAATCAAACAAATAAAAATCTTTACGGCGTTCGTTTAATTTTCGTAAAATATTCGTTGATTGTATTCATGAGTGGTCGGTTACAAAAAGATGCATAAAATCAGTGTTGGCAATGTTTACATTTTTGTACGGGCGGCTTGTGGTTCTCCTGCGGAAACGTTTCATAAACATCGTCTGACTCAATGAAAGGCAGTGGGCGAATGATTATTTAGACGCCGATTATTTCTGAAGCAAATAGTAGACTTATCATTACACCAGCTACCTTTTTAAAGAAGGTCAGGTAAATAGGTTACGTAGATCATTGCTTTTTTCATAGGTTTTTTTGTTTCCAGACTTTGCCTATAGAAAACAATTGTATTGCCATTACTTAGTTCGATTTATGTGAAATAGGACTAAAGGAACGAGTATTTGGACTCATTCCTAACCGATTGGATGGAAAAGGCACAGTTCAAGGAATAGTGGAGGCTTTTTCCCAGTAGTGGGACAACACAGGCTAACGAAAAAAAAAAAGAACTCAGGGGAAATTCTTTTGACAGTTAAATACAGGCTGGCAGGGAGATCGACGCGCAACCTGTTACCATCGATTCATGGTTACAGTTTGCGCGTCGATGCCACTTTATATACGCAAAAAATTACATCAACATCCATAATTATTTACGAACCCCCACTCCAATCAATCATACACACCAATATAAATCATTTAGTAATATTGATTACCAACCGAATCTGAGTTCATCAATCCAATTACATACCACTGCTACATAACTTTTCCCATGCCAATTAATTTCCGAGAGCACACACGTTCCCCTTCAATCAAATAACGAGGATAGTTATACATTACGAAGGTCGTATTATCGGCAGTCGATTTGTGTGTGTGTCCTGCGGTTGATCTAGACGAAATGTTCACATTTGTTACCGAAGGAGTTAAGGCGGAGACGAGTAGACTAAGAAAAATATAAAGCTATTTTATTATTGGTCTCCCGTCACAAATTGTAGCTGATAGAGATAAGAGTAGCTACTTGGCATGCATTAAGTAAGTCTACAAGTTAACCTAAAAATAAAATATTAAATGTTTTAGAAAAACCTATTTCATAAGTTAACTATACGTTAATTCTCATCTTGAGACAAAGTTTGCACACTTGTGACTTTTATTAGTACCTACATTATGTGGTTTTATTATTTGATTGGGTAACAATAAGCCCGTAGTTGAGAAACTTGTTTGTGACCATAGTTAGAACTTAAAGTATACAATGTGGAATTCTTACCAATTTTTACGTAGGTATTTAATTATTTCCACCAATCACTGATTAGAATATTATTAGTTCAAGATTTAAGGCCATTCCATATTTGTGTGGTAAATTCAAATTCATTTACAGCCCAGAATATAGGTTTACTACATATGTTCTTAAAGTACTGACGATTATGAATACTACCATTTTTGTTTATTTATTTAAGAAATATTTATACACGAGTATTTCAAAGTATAATTCCGCGGTAACCTAAGGCAACAAAAACAAAATATTAGAATAACATACTTCTACTTATAAATGAATGAGGATTACTAACACCAACAGATGCTTAGAGGTTTATTATGTCAGTGCTGCTAATAATTCATGGACCATACGTATTATGCTTAGTCGGTTTACGTTGAGAGTCGAACACCACCATCCAAGTGAGGCTTAAATAAATCTTTCACATGAAATAAATCATACCAACTGCACTGGACACTACCCTACCACACGTTTTTGCCCTCCCTTAACAAACAAACGTCTTGACGGATCGCAAGGATCTCGCATTAGGATGGTTTATTAGGGCGCCATTTGTCGGAGGAGCCATCCCTCACCCGATACCATCAGACAATATAATTCTACCAAATGGAATGAGCAATGTTTTGCTGCCCTGATAACCTGGTCCTTCTCGTTTATTTGTAATACCTTTTTTTGGTCTTGTTTACTTTTGTTTCGGGATAGTAAATATACCTATTATATTTTTATTCTACGGAGGTGGTTTAAAAGTCGTGACTTTTAGATGTTTATTTTAGCAAAAGGTGTACGTAGGGTTAGAAAATGCATTGTTCTTCTTTCAATTATTATTTTTTTGGGCTTTTGGTACGAATGGTCTTGTAGTCTGAAAAACTGTGATTATTTTATTTTATAAACGTTATGCTTAGGTATTTAATTTTCTATAACGAACAAATACATTGCTATTTCTGGAACGCGTCAGTAGGTCTTTTACTAGACACTCCTCTATTATATTACCCGAGTCAAGTCCTTAAACTATTACGTTAATTAAAGGGTATTAAACATAAAAGGTTTGGTAAATTTCAGAAGGAAAATTAGTTAAGTACCAAGTTACTCGCGGCTTTTTACTTTCAAATGAGATACTAATTGTTATTTTAAGCTCAGTTATTAATTACGTAGGTAAGTAAAGAGCGTAGGTTTGTAACGGTCTGGGATACTACAGTGCCATGCATTGCATAAAGGCATATAAGCATATCCTACCTCGATAAATCACCATAAGCCTGTCAATTACATTTCAGTGTGTGTGGCGGGTGGCCACACACACTCACGAAATTATCATACCTAACAAAAAACAAAATCTTCATACAAATACGCGTGGCAGTAGGCAGTCGCCAGACGGTCTACTCGGAGATATTTTGCAGTTAAAGTTCATAGAAGGCGAAGTGGGTAAGAAAATAATTTTAACATCGAAAATAGATACTTTTGTTTTATATTTCTGATTAGTGACCGCGTCTGCCTAGACTAGACACGGCCTAGTGCCTGCCTACCTATTCTGAAAACCAATGCACGCCACTGCGATACTACTTATTAATTTTAATTTGATCCATTAACATCTAACTATAATATCCTCAAATAGTTATAAGCAAAAAAGTTCTTTCATCACACTATTAACCTTTAATATTTTCCAATATACTTTGAACTCGGTATTAATGTCAAAAACTTTGAACAACAAGTCGACAATATGTTTAAAAGCCGGCGTGTACTGAGATGACTACCACAGCAAAATCATTAGACTCGTTTTTATTTGGAAAGAAAACTCTAACCTAAAATAAAAACATTCCTGAAACCTTCCAACGAGGAAGAAAAAAGTTTCATAACATAAACAAACAGGCAATAAGTCCTGCAATTAACTTACGCGCTTGTTCGTGCACTTTTATTGATGAGCGTCATTACCGCCGCGTCAGTGGGAATGACCTCCATTCCTTACGCCATGAGCGACCAGCAACGTTACGTGGTTCCCGGCAGGGGAAGAAAAAGGAAACAGCGTTCTATTTATCTTTGTTAGTGGCGCTTTAGGGTGTCATGTTAGGTGTGACGGCTGGACAAACGTTGATGTTTTACGGTACGTAAGTAGACCGTGACCTAGGTTAGGACATAGGATACTTGTTAACGGTAGTACGACCCCATGGGATCGTTTTCAATCGCCACGCCGACGGAGCCGCGGGCAAAAGCTAGTAATACTAAGCGTTTATGTTATCAAGACAATAACATGTGCTCTCACCTTCCAGGGAGGCTACGTGGCAGTGTGCGCGTGTCGCATCGTAATGGGCCTGGCGCAAGGGCTGCTGTACCCCAGTCTACACGGAGTGATTGGTCACTGGGTGCCCGTCAACGAGCGCAGTCGGCTCGGGACCTTCGTCTATGCTGGTGAGTTCCTCTCTCATATCCTGTGCAGTATTGAAGTGGCACATGCTGGCCGTAGCTCAAGGTGTCCTGTTCCCAAACCTGTAGTATTTTCTTAATAAGTTGCAAATAGCCAGTCATTAAAACATACACGCTGACTCAGACACACACTAGCTGACAGTTATTTTTTCAATCCCTCAAAAGAATTACAAATTCACTTACAGAGAAAACATAAGTTACACACACGTTTACCAACATTGTTCAGTTAAGCGTAGTTTAAAATAAATAACTGCTGAATTTTACATTTTGTTTCAAGATACGTAACACCGTATGCTTACGCAAGTTTCTATATTACAAGTTTCTCTCTATTAAATATCCGAACGAAAACGTCAACGTCATGTCGCCAAGTGCCTATCCATCTATCCCTCTCCCTATCATTACGTCCATACGCGACAGAAAGAGAAAGCGCCAACCGACTACCGTTTCCGGACTACGTGGAACAAAACACCAGCAGAGGGACAGAGATTCAACTTCACTTGCAATCGAACAGTTAACCGCACCGCAAGCTAACCGCTAAGCTTCGCGACGCGCGCGCGCCGCGGAACATACCAAACCGCTTTAATTAAATTAAACCAATTCACGAGTGTCGGCCGACACAGAACCAGGAAGAAGCAGAGAAACAAAAGCTACCGGACGCCGGTCTGCATATCCGCACGGCACATGCAAAACCACCAAGTAAGTCCTTAATTGTTTCCTACCCCCTTGTGTGCAGGCGACATGACATTCGTTCCCAAATAATTACACAACGCTTATTGGTCCTTCGACAGCCGCAATAACCCAACTTATTCAACATAAGTTTTTGGTCCATTCGAGTCGGATTCAAAAAATCAGCATTCATAGGTCCCATACCTAAGAATTTAGGCAAATACCTAAGTTCGTAAAACCGCCATATTAAACGAACGCGTACTAACGTTCGTTCATTCCGCTAGGTACATATTTCATTGAGAACCATTGTGCCAACTTAATATTGCTCCTACTGCATTACAATAGCATAGGTCAATATTAAAAAACCGCTTATTATCGTGAGTTAGTTAGGCAAACTTGCCTACTAACTTATTTATAACCAATTACTTCTTACTCACTTACAATAAAAATATTTGTTGTAAGTCTACCCGCTATACTTAATAATTTTTATCCGTTGTATTTTCAACAATAACCCATTATGGAAGAACTAAAAATGAAGATAAAATTACTTCAAGCTAAAAATCAAGCAATCTTTGAGCGTTTATCGTCATTGTATGAAACTTCAAACAAAATAAATACATATTCTTTACAAATAAATCCTGATTATACAATCGATTATAACAGTCAAATATCATTTGACGGCGTTTACACCCGTGTCGAAAGAGTTCGTTCACTTGTCGCCGCGAGGTCTGCAAGGTCAACGGATGACTCAACTTGTGATATCGTGAAACAATCTAAATACTCGATCAAACTACCCCCAATTCAGATCCCATTTTTTGATGGTAGGATTGAAAACTGGCCTGTTTTCTACGAATCATTTAAGTCAAACATCCATAGTAATATAAATCTTACAGATTCTCAACGAGTGCAATACTTAATGGGTAATCTGAAAGGAAACGCATTACAAATTACTGCCGGAATTATTCCATCGGGCGAAAATTATAAATCCATTTGGAACAGTTTGGTTCAAAAGTATCAAGATAAACGAACACTAGGGTCACATTACATGTCTAACATATTAAACATTAAACCTGCAAGTAATAATTCCACCTCTTTAAATAGTTTTATTGAAAGTTTTCACGCGTCTGTTTCGGCACTAGAACAATTAAAAATTAACGACTTAAAGGATTTCATACTACTAAATTTAGCCTTGAAAAAATTGGACCCCGCTACCTTACATTTATTTGAGATGCATATGAGAGAGGAGGAGATTCCAACTTATACGGATTTCGTTGAATTCATAAAATCGCAAGTTAAAATATTGGATAGAACTGTTTCGTCTCGAACTGTATCAGTGAACAAAAATAATTATCGTAATCAGTCACGTGATAGTACGGTGCATACCTTTGTTGCTTGTGACAATAACCAAACTTGTTCACACTGTAATGGAAGTGATCATTGGAAGCTTTATATGTGTCCAACATTTCAAGCACTATCAGCCAATTCACGTTTGGACTTTATTAAAAACAAACGTGGATGTGTAAACTGTCTTAGCTCAACACACACGGCTTCACAGTGTAAGTCAATACATACTTGCAGGACATGTAACAAGAAACATCATTCGCTTTTACATCTGGAGCAAATTACTCAACGGTCGGGATCGAGCGACGCTGTGCCTAGTTCCGCGCATTCACAACAGGTGGCGCTGTGTGCATGTTCACGCGTAGGTACAGATTTACCGCGCACAACCGTATTACTGTCGACCGCACAAGTATACGTTGACAACAGATATAATAGATATGTTTCTGTAAGATGTTTGATCGATAACGCTTCGCAAAACAACATAATTACGTCAGCTTGTTGTAAGAGACTTCAATTAAATATTATACCGCTTTCAAATTCATTTATAAAAGGAGTAGGAACCTCTTCGCGGCCTATTATAGGTTACGTTGAGATAACAGTTACTGCTAAAAATAAAAATAATTCCTTTAAAATAACCGCTCTTGTGGTTGACTGCATAACTGACAAATTACCATCTCACTTTGTTGATACCTCTGCAGTGCAACATTTGTTCAAATTACCGCTAGCCGACCCCCTGTGGCATATGCCTGGTGATGTTGAACTACTTCTAGGGGCAAAGCTGTTCCCATATTTATTACTCAACAATAAAATTATTTCACCTACCGCGCCATCCGCTATTGAAACCGTGTTCGGTTATATTCTTATGGGTGAAGTACCCGCTAGTTTATTTAATAATAAAAACGAAGTACCCACTAGTTCGTTTAATAATAAAAATAATATCGCTGATTTAAATACCGCTTCATATTTTTCTACCGCGTTGAATATAGATGATTCTCATTGTTTTCTGTCGTTAGACGAATCTTTACATAAATTCTGGAACATTGAAGAAATACCCTCAAAATCTTTTATGAGTCCCGCTGAACGGGAATGTGAACAGCTGTACGTTTCTACGGTGTCACGTGACTCCAGCGGTAGGTACTGTACTGCGTTACCATTTTGTAAGAATCCAGATTCACTCGGAAATTCTTATGCTGTCGCTTATCGACGTTTTATTCACTTGGAAAAAACTAAGCTTCGCGACCCTGCTTTGCGCGCTAGTTATAACGAAATAATCCAAGAATACCTTAATCAAAATTAATTTAACTGAAACTACACCTAGTGCGGCTGATCAGACTGTAGGTTATTATATACCGCATCACCCTGTCATTAGGAATGATAAACAAACTACTAAAGTTCGCATCGTCCTTGACGCGAGCGCCAAGTCTCATAATGGCGTGTCATTGAACGATTTGTTACACACAGGGCCTAATCTATAGGCTGACATATTTTTATTACTTTTAAATTTCCGATTATTCCCTATTGCAGTCACAGCTGATATAAAACAGATGTATCTCCGAATTGCTGTTATCGATGAGCATCGAAAATATCAGAAAATATTGTTTCGGTTTAATACCGCTGAACCTGTTCGCGAATTTCAATTTAACCGAGTGGCGTTTGGCCTTAAGCCCAGCCCATATTTAGCAATGCGGACAGTCCGTCAACTATCAGAGGATGAAAAACATCGATTCCCGCGCGCATCCATTGTCGCTTCGCATGAGTTATACATGGATGACTTGGCTAACTCGACCTCCACTCTGGAGGAAGCCAAGATTCTCTCCGCTGAACTTATCGCCTTATTTAAGGCTGGGGGCTTTGACCTTACTAAGTGGGCAAGTAATTCCTTGGAACTACTAGATTCTATTCCACACTCCAACCGCTCTTCTATTAACTTTTCTGACGGGGATAACTTAAAGATTCTTGGACTCAAATGGATTCCTTCCGAGGATTGTTTCACCTTTACTACATCTAACTTGGATAAAAGTTGTACTAAACGTTCCATTCTTTCCACTGTTGCCCGTCTGTGGGATGTTCTGGGTCTAGTGGCTCCCGTGGTTTTATTCGCGAAATTACTCATAAAGGAATTATGGAAATTAAACACAGATTGGGATGAAACTCCACCCGATTCTATTGTACCTCTCTTTCAAAAGTTTAAAGAGCAACTGCCTTTACTTTCCTCTTTAAAACTGCCGCGTCATGTAGCCGTTACTATGGGTTGCGTGACAAATATAGTAGGTTTTGCTGATGCCAGCTTGAATGCGTATGGCTGCGTCATATACTTACATGTTACTGACACAAATGGCAACGCACACGTAACTTTGGTGTGTGCTAAATCCAAGGTTGCACCTGTCAAGGTCGTATCTCTGGCTCGTCTAGAGCTTTGCGCCGCTGTACTCTTGTCAAGCTTAATTAAGTTAGTTTATGACACTTACCGCTCTCGTACCGCTATTAATAAAATATTCGCATTTTCCGATTCTACAATTACTCTTTCATGGATTCATTCCTCACCGCACAAATGGAATATTTTTGTTAGCAACCGCGTCGCTAAATGTCAAGAAAACCTTGATCCTAAGCATTTTTTCCATATTAACGGAAAAGAAAACCCTAGTGACTGTTTGTCTCGAGGTCTTCTACCTGAGCAGCTACTAAATCGCAATTTGTGGTGGCATGGACCTGAGTGGCTTCTACGCCCAACTGCTGAGTGGCCTATCAGTCCGTTTGTTTCCTCATGTAGCGAGCAGTTGCCTGAGTTTAATAATAAATCGCTAACCTTAGTATCTACTGTATCAGAACCTAACTTAATATATAGTGTTAGTCAAAAATTTACATCATTAAATAAGATACTGCGCATAATTGTTTACATCTTAAGATTTTTGCATTTTATTCCTTATGACAAGCTAAATAAGACAATTACTGTCCGGGAACTAGGTACCGCTGAAATTTATTTAATTCGTTGCATTCAACAATTTCACTTTTTAGATATTTACGTCGAAATTAAAGGTAAAAAACTTCGCTCGCAGTTTAAAAAACTAGATCTCTTTATAGACGAGCATGACATAATAAGAATCGGTGGCAGGTTGTCAAATGCGAACCTTCCTTATGAAGCTCAGCATCCCGCTCTTTTATCTAAACATGATAATTTTACACATGTCTTAATAGACTATTACCATCGCATTTATTGTCATGCTGGTGTAAGCCTTCTTAGCAGTCTGCTACGACAAAAATATTGGATCCTCTCTTCTAGAGGTGTCATCAGACAAAGAGTACACGCTTGTAACTTTTGCTTTAAAGTGTCACCTTCTCACCCCAGCCCAAAGATGGCTGATTTACCCGCTTGTCGCGTACAAGAGACTAAAGCTTTTGTGCACACGGGTGTGGATTACGCTGGTCCCATTAAAGTCACGTTATGCAGACGCAGAGGTCAAAGAAGTCAGAAGGCATACATTTGCTTATTTATTTGTTTCGTTACCAAAGCAGTTCATATTGAGTTGGTTACTGACGTGTCATCGGACACTTTCATTTCCGCTTTTAAAAGATTCATTTCCCGAAGGGGACCTGTTTCCAATTTATACTCCGATAATGGAACAAATTTCGTTGGAGCCAAGGCTCAATTGCAAGAACTACTTGCTAACCGCTACCGCATAGAGTGGAAAATGATTCCACCCCGCGCCCCCCACTTTGGAGGGTTGTGGGAATCCAATATTAAATCTATTAAGACTCATTTATACCGTGTTATCGGTTCTCAGCTTCTTACCTATGAGGAACTCTCGACTGTTCTCACTGAAATTGAGGCAGTTCTGAATTCGAGACCGCTCTGTGTCCTGACTGAGGATCCTTACCCAGAACCGCTTACTCCCGCTCATTTTATAATGGCTTCTCCGTTGACTTCGTTGCCTGTCGTGAACGTTCCCGAAACAACGAAGTCTCTAACTTGCCGCAAAAAATTGCTTGACCAAATGGTTTGCAGCTTTTGGAGAAGATGGCGGATAGAATATTTACATAACTTACAAGTTAGGCAAAAATGGTTGGATGCCGTGGACAATGTTAGGATTGGTGCAGTGGTTCTCATGCATCAAGATGATGTCCCTCCTTTACGTTGGCCAATGGGCATAATCACCGAGGTCTTCCCCGGCAAAGATGGGACAACCCGCGTTGCTATGGTGAAGACATGCAGTGGCTCTTTCAAGCGACCCATTGTTAAACTCTGCCCGTTGCCTTCCCAATGATTTCACCGCGTAATTAATATCACGTAATTTTAGTCGTAATTAATATATTTCAATTGTTTTCTTTTCTCTCTTTCTTTTAATCCGCTTTAACGCAATTCCTTTCCCTTTTTAGGGTTCCGTAGCCAAATGGCAACGGAACCCTTATGGATTCGTCATGTCTGTCTGTCTGTCTGTCTGTCTGTCTGTCTGTCTGTCTGTCTGTCTGTCTGTCCGTCCGTATGTCACAGCCGCTTTTTTCCGAAACTATAAGAGCTATACTGTTGAAACTTGGTACGTAAATGTATTCTGTGAACCGCATTAAGATTTTCACACAAAAATAGAAAAAAAACAATAAATTTTGGGGGTCCCCATACTTAGAACTGAAACTCAAAATTTTTTTTTTCATCAAACCCATACGTGTGGGGTATCTATGGATAGGTCTTCAAAAATGATATTGAGGTTTCTAATATCATTTTTTTCTAAACTGAATAGTTTGCGCGAGAGACACTTCCAAAGTGGTAAAATGTGTGTCCCCCCCCCTGTAACTTCTAAAATAAGAGAATGATAAAACTAAAAAAAATATATGATGTACATTACCATATAAACTTCCACCGAAAATTGGTTTGAACGAGATCTAGTGAGTAGTTTTTTTTTAATACGTCATAAATCGTAACGTAACGGAACCCTTCATGGGCGAGTCCGACTCGCACTTGGCCGGTTTTTGAGAATACTACATATCCTCAAACCCGGGCAGGATGCTTACGCAAGTTTCTATATTACAAGTTTCTCTCTATTAAATATCCGAACGAAAACGTCAACGTCATGTCGCCAAGAGCCTATCCATCTATCCCTCTCCCTATCATTACGTCCATACGCGACAGAAAGAGAAAGCGCCAACCGACTACCGTTTCCGGACTACGTGGAACAAAACACCAGCAGAGGGACAGAGATTCAACTTCACTTGCAACAGAACAGTAGAACCGCACCGCAAGCTAACCGCTAAGCTTCGCGACGCGCGCGCGCCGCGGAACATACCAAACCGCTTTAATTAAATTAAACCAATTCACGAGTGTCGGCCGACACAGAACCAGGAAGAAGCAGAGAAACAAAAGCTACCGGACGCCGGTCTGCATATCAGCACGGCACATGCAAAACCACCAAGTAAGTTCTTAATTGTTTCCTACCCCCTTGTGTGCAGGCGACATGACATTCGTTCCCAAATAATTACACAACGCTTATTGGTCCTTCGACAGCCGCAATAACCCAACTTATTCAACACCGTATCTTAAAACAAACATTAGGCAGGATCAATTATATTAATTTGAAGCTGTACTTAATCAAAATCAAAATCAATCAAAATCAAAAGTCATTTATTCAAATTAGGCTGAGAATCAGCACTTTTCGAACGTCAAAATTACAAAAGACAGTCCCCCAAAAACGCCCGCCCTTCACCATTTACAATATTTACGAAAAGCCTGAAAGTATTTCAAGAAGACAACTTAATGTTCCGACGCGAGTTTGCACTTTACAATGACTTCCCTTGACGACCGCTCACAGTCGGCCAGCAGCAATTAAGTAATTGAATTAGCAAACAACTGTACCGTCTTATTCCCTGGCGTCGTGCCGTGCAACTTGCACAAATCAATTTGTTCATCTTCCTCCAAATTAATGCATTTGCAATCTGAATATTGGTAGAAAAATCTAAATAAGAAGTGGTGCAATAAGAAATAAATAGCTGAAGCAAGAGAAAAGTGTTTTTTTTTTTTTTGGTTTTTTGATCTTTTGAACTTTTAAGTAAAAATACTGATATGAAAAAGTATGATTTTCTAATAATTCTAAACTATTTTTATCCTTCCTGTCCAGAGAGATCGGAATAATATTATCTAGATCGACTGCCAATCTATTAGGTGAAGGTGTTTCTTAGGTGCAGTGAGCTTGACTTGGTTGTGCCCTGGCTGAGAGCTGGGAGGATGTAAATGTCCCTCTGTTCGATTATTAATCAAAATGGTTGAGCTGAATGGTGCTAGTCCATGCGTCAAGTTCGTGTGGGCGCCGTCAGTAGGAACTGGTTACCTCTTAGCTCTTTTGGCTTATTTTTAAACTATATTATTTGTGGATGTTTTTATTATGGAAGCTTTTAAAGTGCACGTCTTTCTACATCGTAATCACACGTATAATTTCAACATGAATGATATAACCAATATTTTGATTTAGAAAGTGTTCCTGTTGTAGTTTCTTGCCCGTTCGTCTCCACAGGCTTCATCTTTCTGTCTGATCGACCTTTTGACAATTCAAAAGAGCCTGTGGTTTATTTGAAATAAATGGTTTGAGTTCGACTTGAAATGAACTGTGAAGAGTAGAATGATAGTTGACTTTACCTGAGTCTTCACGGTGAATTCTTTACAGAATAGGCCGGCTGCACTGTAAGTAAAGTGAATTTATGAAATTGTTCACTCTGCTTTCAAAAGCTTAAAATTTATTGTACTAATTGTTTGTCTTTGCCTCTTCTTTACATAATTGCTATCATTAGCAGACATTTCTGACCACTTGAGTTCAAGCACCTGGGACCTTCAAGGCTGAACAATGACCACGATCTAAAGGTAAATTCAATGTCTAGCTAAATTATTAAATGATACCTGACTCAAGTTTCAACGAGGGGTCTAACGAGTTTTAAATTATTGTATCAATTTAGTAGAAATTCTGTTGAATTTTAAAATATTACCCTCACAGGTTCAGTTTCAAGTTGTTATTTTATACCTGCAGTTACTCAAGTACACAGTATTTATAATAATCAAAAAAGCTTTCAAAATTCGGAGCGTCATCTTCATCGGCTTTTAGTGCAGTCCACTGAGTTCAGTGCCACTGTTCAAAGCTCCAAGTAAACGACTTTGTTTGTGTCATTGGTTACCAAATAAAGTTGGTTATATTAAAAAAGTATGTCTACAACATACCTAGGGTGTACAATAGTAAGAAATTAAATAAAAAGAATACCTACTCTACATGGGTAGGATAAACAGCGAACTAAGGTGTTACCTGTAAGATAGGAATAGGTACACATAGATCTACGTGTACCTATTCCTACCATATACTTTGATCTATTGCTCGGAGTCTATTCTATACTTTGATTGATTGAAATTATCATAATTATGTATCTAACTAGCTTCTGCCCGTGGCTTCGCCCGCGTGGATGTCGGAAAGGAGTAAGAAATATTTCCTTCCCCAGGATGACTATCTCTTTGGCATCTGCAATTTTATTGAAATCCGTTCAGTGGTTTAGGCGTGAAAATGTAACATACAGGCAATTTATAATTTTATTAGTATAGCACTTTGCCCGCGACTTCGTCCGCGTGTACTTTACTCTTAAAATTTCGAAGATGTATGTTTACGATCTTTATGATTTATTTATTTATTTCGGGTTAATTTTAAAGTTTACAGATCAAATGAATAAGATTTGTGAAATAAACCTTGTCGTCCCCTTTTACCACGACACGCTTTGTTTTTAAAAACGCGTTTGATACGTTCCCATTGTATGACTTAAAGATTATTTATACCCATTTTCGAGTTGATGGAAGCAAGCAGTAAAATCCACCCCTTAAACTTTATTACCCTTTTCCACCCTGGTAAGAGACGATTTTTGTAAAACCCTTAAAACACATACTTTTTGTTTTAAGTATTAGTACCGAGTTTCGAGTTAATCCGTCCGAGCGGCTTAATATGTTTTCTTACCTATTAACTTTTTCACCCCCTGAAGCCTCTGTGAGGATTTTTTAACTATTATAGGATTAAAATTAAAAATGACCATCTGTATTAATTAATGAGGCAAATATTACCAAGTATCAAGTTTATTAACCAAAGGAAAAGATTTTTCATATTAACTGTATCCCCGCTTTTCACCCCTACAGAGATGGAAATTAAAAAAATCGTTTGAGATGTATTCATAACTTGACTCAAAGATTATTTATACTAATTTTCGAGTTAATCAAGCCATGCAGTAAAATCCTCCCCTGTAAAATTGACAACCCCTTTTCAGCCCGTCAGGGGTAATTTTCTAAAAACCCGGATACACATTATTCTTTACTTTTGATCCTAAGTATAATTACTGAGTTTCGAGTTAATCGAACTGCGCGCTAAAATTCTTCCATACAAATTTAAAACCCCGCAACCCCTTTTTAGGGGGTAGTTTAGAAAAACATAAAATGACAAACTTCATAATTTACATAGATTAGTATTGGTGCCAAGTTTCAAGTATATTAACTTAAGGAATAAGATTTTCCATACAAACAAAATCCCTCCATTTCACCCTCTTAGGGGTGGAATTTAGAAAAACCCTTTCTTAGTGGATACATGCTCTTCACGAAAAACACACCCTCCAAATTTCATGTCTTTAGGACCAGTGGTTTAGGCTGTGCGTTGATGTATCAGTCAGTCAGTCAGTCGGGACTTTGAATTTTATATATATAGATGAATAATGTCCTATACTTTCAGGTGCCCAACTCGGTACTATCATCGAGCTCCTGACATCAGGTCTCCTCTCCGCTAGTTCCTGGGGCTGGCCCTCCGTCTTCTACGTGGCTGGTATCACATGCCTCGTCTGGTCCGTGTTGTGGATCATCTTCGGTGACTCCACACCTGGCACCAGCAAGTGGATCTCCAAGGAAGAGAGAAAGTATATCGAGATGAATGCTGGCTCCAGTGAGCTTGGACATGGTGTAAGTAGTTTTTGTTGTTATATAGCACCACCATGAGCAGTTTCATTGTTATTCTACCGACGTAGTCTTGGTGATGATATTGATGGTCATACAATTTTTATGTTCCAGAAAATGCCAACTCCCTGGAAGAGCATCCTCACATCGCTTCCGTTCTGGGCCATCTTGTTGGCCCATTCCGGTCAAAACTTAGGATTCTGGACCCTTCTGACTGAGCTGCCTTCGTACATGAAGAACGTTCTAAATGTTGATATCAAAGAGGTGAGATAACTAACCGCTGCCGTCAGATAAAATACCAATGCCAAAATGTCTATCTCTTAATAGGAGAAATCAATTGAATATGTTAACCCTCAACGTAACCTTTCCAGAACGGCATGTTGTCAGCTCTGCCGTACGTGGCCATGTATATCCTGAGTTTCTTCTTCAGCTGGCTGGCTGAGTTCCTTGTTAACAGGAATATCATCAGACTTGTCACCTCCAGGAGGATATTTAACACTATTGGTAATTATTACTTCATCTTTGCTAGCACTAATCTCAAAATAATATAGTACTTCCAAATATTAGCGGTTGAAATCTTACAAGTAGATTTAAAATAGTCGATAGATTGTAATGTCTTCGTCGCTGTACTGTAACCGTGACGGCAAACAGTTGTACCAGAAATACTTTTAAAAACGGCCTAAAGGTAAGTTTGAGATTTCTGGGGTGTAATCATTTAAAATTATGTCGGAATAATGGAACATTAAACAGAATTATAAGGATTTTATCTGTTCATTATAAAAAGATGATAATAATTTTATCTGTATCTTATCGTATCTTACAAACAGTTTGTTTGGACGATGGTCCCTAAACTAAATAGGTAGTTGCCTATATCTTGCGCACCAGACCAAAGATCACACTCTTTGTGTTCAAGACATAGAGCTAAAAGAAAAGTGATTGAAACAAAAAAAAAAGAATTTTGTATTGTAGGATATGATCCACAGTTGGTCGAAATAAAAGATTATTATTATTATACATAAGCTAATAGTATTATTATCAACTATCTAGCACACTGGGGTCCCGCCGTGGCTCTGCTTGGCCTCTCGTACCTACCGGCAGGAAACTTGTCACTCGCTGTCATCATTCTAACCATCACTGTCGGACTCAATGGCGCTCACTACGTTGGCTTTATGGTGAGTAATACAACATTGTAATGTCGTTCAATTGTTATACCTGAAGGCCAATTCTCGTAATTTAAAACGTTCAAAATCCACTCGCAGTTTCATTTCGGCGACAAACAAATGTCAAAAACTTGTCAAAATGTAGGGAAATTAGAAGTATTTTTTGACAGATTGAGACTGAGATCAGACTGTGAACGTTCTTAAAATTACGAGAATTACCCCTCAGGTCGTCATTTTTTTTTTCTCTTTATTTGTTTTGGGGTTTTTATCTAAACAGATATGTCAACCCCATCGTGCCTTTTACTATTATTACATTAAATCTTATAATTAACAGATAAACTATACTAACCAGTTACACAATTATATACGATAGACGTCACTGATGAAGGACTGTTATTAAATGACTTAACTTTTTGGCACCTTCTGAAGTTGGTTGGGATAAAATTGTATTAATTCTACGTCAAGCCTATTTAAGTCCAATTCTTTCAAAAGTGACTCCCTCTCGCGCCTGTTGCGGATACAATCCATCAGCAAATGCTGCACGTCCTCAATCTGATTACATTCTCTGCAATTCGGTGAATCAGTTTTTTTCATGAGGAATGCAAATTTAGCTGATGGATAGTGTCCAGAGCGAAGTCTTGGAATTAATTTATTATAATGTCTACTTAGTTGATCGACATCGAACCAAGGTACACGAGGAGGTTCGCCATGTATGCTCCTATACCATATACCTTTTTGCTGACTTATACTTTCAAGTATTGTTTCCAGGATTTATAACAAATAACTTTATATTTAGATATGTATTCCCAATAATCAGGTAAGTAGTCAATTGTTGTACCCTCTGCTAATTTAGACAATCGGTCAGCCTCCTCATTACCACGTAATCCAATGTGAGCCGTAACCCATTGTAACCTAATTTCTATTTTATTCTTAAATAATATAATAATCTTTTCAAGACTAACATATGCTATCGATACCTGGTTCTAATTGCTATTGTTGAATTGTGACTTCAGGCGATTTAGATTGTCTAAATACCATTATTCATTCTAATAGTAAGCTTAATTTGAGTATCGCTGAACTAGATCTTTGAAACCTTTACAATTTAAGCTAGCGTGACAAGTATTAAATAGGTAACAATAATGGCTTAAAAGGCTGCTTAATCTGCCCGCAAACGGTGAATATTTAAATCGTGTAATACGAGTAGTTTTGCTTTATTTATTTCAGTACTGATTAATGAACTATTTCATTTCAGCTGTCCCACATCGATCTCTCTCCGAACCACGCGAGTACAATGATGGGCTTCACCAACGGTATCGGAGCCATCTTCTCGATCCTGGCGCCACTCAGCGTCTCCTTCGTCGTTGAAGATGAGGTGAGTTTTCCTATAATTATTTTCTTCCTTACTTCTTCGAACTCATCTAGTTTGAAAACATGATATATTTTTGACGTGTAAATACCAATTTACTAAATTTCTGAGCAGATTTGCACACTAAAATAATTTGAATAATTCGATTTGCCTTTTTCCAATTTGGAATTAGTTAAGGCAATTTATTTACGTATTAAAACTTTATGCACAAGTAAAAAAATACTGTACAAAGGCGGACTTAATGCCTGACGCCATACGATATACGACTTGCAAAGACTGACAGTTGTGGTTTGAAATTACGGACTATTTCAGTTGATAGTCTATATGCCTATTAGCCAAGACAATATACCTGTCATCACAAAAATAATGACTAATACTAAAATGCCCTCATTTCAGACAAGTGCCACAGACTGGCGAAAAGTGTTCTTCATTTCGATAGCGTTCTACTTCTTGGCCAACCTGTTCTACCTGCTGTTCATATCCGCAGACATCCAGGAGTGGAATGAACCTAAACCTTCGGAAGCTATTGGTAAGATTTAATACTATATTTTACATACTTGTCATTTTGATAATCTTTACATTGTATAATCTAACGGCAAATGACCAGAAAGTAGCTTATGACCATCTTTTAAGACGAATGTTTAATATTTTGGTCCTAGTACTTTTATTTAAAAGAACACAAAAAGTTGCCCTGGGCTTTTGTCAGCGGATTCAGTTCAGGTAGATATAATAAAAAATACATTTAATAAGCTAACATTTAAAATAATAATACATATGTACGAGTACATGTGAAAAAACAAGCAAAAGAATCATACGGCATCAAAAAATTCGTCCGCATCGCTGTCAACAGGGACAGTGCCCAAAAGGCTGGCAGCATTGCCACGTTGTATGGCGATGCTAATTCTTTGGCCAAGAAACAGGCCAGCCCTCTAGTCACGTGAAGAGTCGACTAACCGCTTGGCGATATCTCGAAAAAAAAAATACATTAAATTGATTTTCGATTCTTTATTTATAGAAGATGGAGAGAAGAAATCAGAAGAAAAAAACCCAGAGAAGACGAAGAACAACGTGGGTGAACACAAGTTCTGATCGTATGTGCAGTGTTATGTCAGAACTAGTCATAAATATTAGCGAGGTAAGCTTTGTGAGCCGCGCGGCGGTAGCCCCACCTCGCCGAGCGGACACGCACGTGATATGAAATGTTATAAGTACAGGAAACTGCTTGGTTCATTATTATAATGAAAATTATAGGATATAAGACTAGCCTGTGATAGATTTAAAAGGAAAGTTACCACTACACTCGTTGTTACTGATATAGTACCTAACGGTCCCGTGTTACTATTTTGATAAACTAAACGGTATAGTGTATTTCATAAATCTTTGTTTCTAAAAACGTTACAAAAGTCAAAGTTTTTCTTTCTCCGTTTGTTTTTACGACCAAAAGTTATTTATATTTCAATGGCATATGAAAATCTACGAATTTACGAAACTTTGTAGGTATTCATAATGATATACCTCGAAGTTATCGTAACGTATACCAAACTTCACTATATTTTCGTGGAAAAATATTTGCTCAATTTTATAATGTACGGCAAAAGTTTGAAGTGTCGTATAGTCCCTAATTAAAACTTAATATATTCCGCGACTCGAGGGCTTGTATGCCTTATTAAAATATGACAAATTATGTCGAGAGCTGCCTGAAGTTTGTCACATTCCCATTTCACTTTCATTCCCACAATCAAATTATACTAACTTAACTTACTTGTGTGTATTAACTTATAAGTATAAATTATTGTCAAATTAGAATTGTATTTAACAATTCGTAATTTGAATTACCTTCCATGATTTCTGCTAAATTATGGCTGATTTTACAGTCACGCTGATCGTTGGCGCTGACTGATCAATATGTATGTAACGGCACGGTTGGCTCAATGGTTAAGCGATTGCGCTGCGTGTCGCGGCTTCGATTCCCGCACGGAACAAATATTTGTATGGCCTTCAAGTAGTTGTTCCGAGTCTGGCTGTTTGCGTATGTGAGTTTAAATGTTTGTAAACGCACCCACGACACAAGAAAAATTCCTAGTGTGGGGCAACGTTTTAAAAAAAAAACAAACAAACAAAGCAATCGTTCCTGAGTCACGCTGATGGCTCAGCGCTGCCATGCGTCGGCACCGAATCGTGTGCGGCCGTACGCGTCTACCGTCGTCGGCGCCGCTGAGCGCTGACGCGCTTGCACAAAGCAGTGAACGTTGCTACATATGTCACGCCGAATGCACGCGCCGATGAATACTGTCCGTGTCATCTAATTTATTTATTTAACAAACCTACACACCTTTTATAATTAAATATTCCAGTCTCAAACTATGAATACAGCCATGTACTTAAAGACCAAAATATTTTATTCATTTTCGTCATAATACAAAATGAAAAGTAGAATTAATATGTCTTAATTTCTAATCTTCTCTAACTTGTTTTGTTCAATCGGTGGTATGGGTGCATGCCGTAAGCTGTTACGGGATAATTTATCCTGTAACTTCACTAGAAGCTCGTCAAAACTTTTTGATGACATACTAAATTAGTTAAAAAACTTGTATTCATCGGAGCTCAGCTCTCCATATAAAGAGATAAATGTTCCACTAAGTAATCTTTCTAGTTATCAATTCTTTTAGGTTGTCTTTTTTCCATAAATAATACGCAGCAATCATTTTTACAACCGACATCGTGACTGTAGTTTGTACCTGGCAGTAATCGCATGAGACTAAAACGACTCCAGCTGACAGGTCGGCGCTGACCAGCTACGCGCTGACGGTCAGCGCCGATGATCGGCGTGTGAGTAAAACCAGCCTAATAAGGGAACATTCAGACTTTCATGATTTAAGACCTTCCCTATTTCCGGTGCTTGACCTGCAGCATCGATTCTACTACATGTGAGAATCCTATATCCAGCAGTGGACTTCAGTAGGCTGAGTCTATTTATTGGTTACTTAACTGTGTAAATATCCCTGATCAGTAAAATTATTATGATAGAAGATAGTTTATTTAATTCTTATAACAGTGTGAAATAAAAAGTGAAAGCAACGGAAACCAAAGAGGATTCTATAAACGTTGTTACCAGTGTCTTTGTTTTATGTAATAATTTATTTGTAAATATTTAATAAATACATCATTAGCTTTATTTTAGACTAATTAAATAAATCTATTTTAAATTAACTATGCATTATTTTTTTGAGATCCCTCTTCGATTCGTTTTAAGTTCGATTTAGAATCTACTTATAAAATGTTGTTCTTGTTACAACAACATTCAATAGGTAGACATTGCGCATATCTTTCGTAGAAGGAGTTCTACGCTAAAAGCCACGACTCATTTACGAAACCTCAGTAATAATGCAACTAGAAGTCAGTCTTCGTTATTTCGCGACTGTTCAAAGAAAAATACGTTTGATAACGTCTTTCCTGTAACCTGAAAGAAGAAGCTTTGCTGTCACTAATGAGCAGCGCTTCAGGATACTATTGAAGATAACCCGTCCTTTATGTATTGCACAATGTTCACACAGGTACCTACATGAGGAGCTATGACTGGGCTTAACTTTGAGCACGTGATAAGGCTCAAATATATATCTTAGAATCTTATACATACATATCTCTCTGTAGTTACTGTTTTTACGAATAGTTTCTTTAGTAAGTCAATTTTAATATAATTATCGTGTCGTTACAATTTAAAATGCAATTTCCCCTGCTCTATACCTACACTGTATATTATTATGTAATAGCAATGTGTAGCTTGTGAACCGCACCACTATTGCCGACAATTTCCGACGATTACCGATGATTGCCGATGGACAATACAATCACCTCACTGATAGAGAACATTGATTAGCAATCACGTTGCGTTGAGTGAAGCAATCATTCGGTTTACAATTCAATCATGTTCGAAGTTGCTCCATTATTAGTTTCGAAGATAATATTGCGTGTTATTTTTCTTTGAACGTTAGTGATGTAAAAGGGCTCATTAAATTGTAATAAATAGTTGCATACATACCAGCAACATCATTTCGGGATGCGATAGTTTATTGATTGTTACTAAATATTTTTAAACAATTTTTCTTCTTGCTTGGGACTATGACACAGAAAGGGGTATTTAAATTATTATTCTCAACATTTTTTTTTTTATGGGATGAAACCTGATTCAAACATAAAAGTATGGATCAGCGGATTTGTTTTATTTAATTACAAATCAAATCAAATCAAATCAAAATCAAAAGTCATTTATTCAAATTAGGCTGAGAATCAGCACTTTTTGAACGTCAAAATTACAAAAGACAGTCCCCCAAAAACGCCCCAAAAGTGCTATCGCTGGGAAGAAGAAGTGACGCAACAAACTCCCCAGCAGCACAGCTGTCTGTTTAGTTTGAATATAGTTGCATGTATACAATTCTAGGAACCTATGCACCTATAATACCTATACCTACACCTGTCTGGTGTAGGTATAGGTATTACCAATACCCAAATAGCACTTCAAGAAATTATTCCTAACAAGCTGTTGCTAACGGCAACAGATTACCGGAACTACTTACATGGAAGAGATGGGAGTCGATTGTCTTCCACACGCGTCCTTTCGCGATTAATATTCGATCGAGCGGCGCGTGGTGGGAGGGAGGTGCGTTCCGCGAGGACTTAAGTGTTTTCCCTTCCAATCACTCCACAATTGAACGGAGGAAAATTACAATCGACGACCGGATTCTGTGAGCTTATTGTGTAAAGAGAGGACGTGTCGGTTGTGCAACCGTCGCATGGTTATTGTTATTAATACACACACACACCCTTGTCTTCTACCCATGGGGGTAGGTAAAGGTAAGGTGTTGCTATCAATCTTGCTATAATAGCTTGGTTTGAAATGAGGATTAATAAATATTCAATATACATAACGGGTTTCACAAAAATACTGCGCTCAGTGGAACGAAACCACAGGATGCCATTCCAACTCGCTTTGGCTGACCTCAAACAAAACATTGCGGTCATCTAAGCGTTAGGTATAGAGAGAGACACGACGTCTAATAAAGATATTAAAGTGTATCTGCATACAGGTTAACTGTCTGAAAAACTGCTTAAAGCTGTATTTATCCTGTTTAACTGACTGAACAGTCAAGCTTTAGGTCAAACTCAAACTCAAAACTCAAATCATTTAATTCAACTAAACCAATTACAGGCATTTTTGAATTGTCAAAGGGTCGGTCAGTCAGAAAGATGAAGCTAGTTGCCTATTCCAAAGCGTAGGTACCTATGGAGAAGAACGGGCAAGAAACTCCAACACTCTTTTAAATCATAAAATTGTTACAAAATATTTGATTACATCATTCATGTTGAAATTAACTATGTGAGAACGATGTAGAAATACGTGCACGTTAAAAGCGTCCGTTATAGAAAACATAAAAACAATTCAGAAATTAAAAATGAAAATAGACCGTAGCAGCTAAGAGATGACCAGTTCCTACTGACGCCCCCCGTTCACGAACATGATTAGCACCATTCAGCTCAACCATTTTGGAGGGAACTTAATGATCCAACACACACGCTACCACCAGCGAGACATTAGAGTGAGCATGACATACTCACAGCCGCCAGGGCACATTCAAGCCAAAGAAAGACGTACCCAGTAAATGGTAGCTTTATAGAAAGTACATAGTGCTCACACATGTGCTATGCAAATATACAATACTAAGCAATTGAATTTATACAATGCAAAGATAGTTTTTTTTCAATGTTCAGCAGCTCCAACAATGTTTCCGAATGCTAATTAGTTTATACGCCTCTGTGGAGCAGGACCAGCATTAAGCAAGCATTTTTGTCAGCGATGTAATCCCCTAACTTATAATAAGGCTTGGCTACATAGTGTGCGGTTAATACAAGATTTAAATTTCGTTTCATTCAGTTGGAGTATGTGGGGAGGAATTTTATTGTAACATTTTAAACAGTACCCCATGAAGGATGAGTCTACTTTAGCCAGTCTGAACCTGTTTGAACTAATGGTCCCTATTTCTAGTCCTATAGTTGTGTCTTTCACCTCTTTTATTGAAAAGATTTAAATTTTTTCTTATGTACATGATGTTTTCATAGATTTATTGACAAGGTACCGACATGATGTTAATATCTTTAAACAGTTTCCTTAAAGAATCGCGGCTGCGGAGGCCATATATTGCTCTGATGGCTCTTTTCTGCAGAATAAAAATGGACTCGATGTCAGTACAAGCTATCATTATAATTATAATATGTCATAACAACCAGTTGCAAATACATTCTAATGTCAGCATTTTTTCCCACTTTGTCCCTGTTAAATATTTGGGGCGAGGAATATGGGCTCGGGGGAAAGTTGTCTTATATTACACAGATAATGAATCGGAACTGGTATTTCAGCGTACTTCACGAGGAATCAAATCAGAAATAATTGTATATCAATTTAGTTTTATAATATAAGTAGTTCCAACTAACATCTTTCAGAACTCAAGCCAACCTCACCTGCCCGTGATGCACCCTGCTAGCAAACAAACGAGGCTCTGGCAACCCTCCAACACGCACTGGACCAGTGTGGTCGGTTACGGTCCAATCTCCTCCAATGGATAGAGGAATAAGACACAAGATTATATAACGGACACCGATACACTTCAAATTCTCACCTACAATGTCCGGACGCTAATGAAGGACGAGCGATTAATTGAGCTTGAAAATGCTTTAAAAGATATCAACTGGACATTGTAGGTCTTTCAGAAGTTAGAACACAAGGCAAACACACAGAAGAAAGAGACGATGCTGTATACTTCCACTTCGGTGAAACCAGTGGACAACACGGAGTGGTATGAGTGATTAAATATCGGAACCAATCTTGAATAATACACACCGTTATTACCATGAAGACAGCCTTTGAAAGTTTTTAGGCAATTACTTACTACCTACTTCTGTTTCCATTAAGTATTATTTTCTGCATGAAGATTGCTAAAACTTATTTTTAATGCATAATGTATAATTGTAAGCAAACTCTACAATGTGGTCACAATGGTCTGCAGTCGAATATTACTGTGGCTTCAAACAGACTGCGACTGTGGAACTTACTGTCCGGTGGAAAACTATTCCACAGCTGTAACACGTTCCTAGACAATAGCAAATTAATTTAAACCGGAGTGTCTGGTTTACCGAAAGTTATAAACGTAGGTGTATTCAAGTCGAGAAGGAATAGATTACTGCGAGGCAAGCGTGCTCCGTCGTCGAGCACATCATCGCTTACCATCTGGTGAGTAGTTAAACACGACCTTATGAATAATAAAAGTTATAAGGTTTTCCATTGGGCTACGAAAACATTCCAATTGATTTCCAAAGTATGGGAAGATATTAATTAGAATATTCATGCCCTTTGAAGTATTTTTCCCTAAAATTAATTAATTATTATTAATAGCAATGGAAGGCCTCCCACAAGATGAACCGATGACCTGGTGACGGTCGCAGGAATCTACTGGATTCGAGAAGCACAAAACCGGTCGAAGAGGCGGTGCTTGGGGGATGCCTATGGCCAACAGTGGATGTCTTTCCGCTGAAATAAATGTGATGATGTTAATTATAATATAAGTTACATGATAATCGCTATAAGACGCTTAAAATAATACAAAATTTAGTTTTATCGATATTCATAAAACCGCTTTGTTTGACATATATACAACTCATTTTCACATTTACGATAATTACATTTCATTAGTGAAAACCAATGTAGTTTTAGTTGAAAGCTCAAATATTTTCATTCGATAAATTGTACCCTGATCATATCTTATGTTCAACTATCCTTGACGGTAAAACTCAAAGAATCTTCATCATTTTCCACTTCCTTCCCGACGAATAACATGGAAGTCCACTCGCCGTGACGTGCCTTCGTCAAGCCCCATATATCAGGCTCACATGCACCCGTCTAGAGGAGAGCTTTAAATAATGTTCCTTCTCCAACATTTTTCAACTGTATGAAATTGAATTTAAAAAGATTTGAGCGTTGTTTAAAGGCGACGTGATGAGTTAATTCAAGTGAATTGGAGTGTATTTTGGAGGTGTGCAGGAAGTTACAACCCCTTTGATTTTGTGTTAAAATACTGTTGATATATCGTTTTTTAAAATAACAGAAAATTTGAATGTTTGCTGGTACAATTTTGGCAATATTGTATGTTATGTGTTTTGCTTGCACACTGCATCCTTTACAACTCGAATTAAATTATTGTGTTAATATGAAATAAAAAACAAAACATTTGAAAGAATCTAATCCAAATCTAAACTATACACCTCAACTATAATGTTGAAATGCAAGAAAAAAATAAACCTGGTGCGTGTACTCAAATTCCAGCTTCAAAGAAATATCTGCACACGCCGCCATCACGTGGCGGGTGTGTGAAACAAATAAACACACTTACACGCACAGGGTTGCCACAATACACTCCAGAAAAATTACACGTGATAATCTAGTACTATCTACTCGAAGTTTGGAAGGCTGGACATATCAAATCAAATCAAAAGTCATTTATACAAATTAGGCTGAGGGTCAGCACTTTTCGAAAGTCAAAATTACAAAAGACAGTCTCTCAAAAACTCCCGCCCTTCACCACTTCCTAGTGCTATCGCTGGGAAGAAGAAGTGGCGAAATTCTGGAGAAAGAACATAAACATTGTCTTGACTTAATCCGGGCGACCAACTATTGTTATCGCGTAAGTAGTCGTTGATGGAATAGTATGCGTTTGAACAAAGTTTGGATTTTACTTGAGCTTTAAGAGCGTGTACAACGGTCCACTAGCGCCACTCCTTTAAAAAAATATTATCTCGTGACTGAGAAGGAATTATGAAAATCTGCTCAATCAGCGACCTCGGTAAGTGTCTCTAGAATTTTCTAATACCTTGTATTAAGTTTCATATTGAGACACGAAGCAACTAAATACGACATATAGGAATGTGGCCGCTTTTCTTTAGATCGAATTTTGTTGCTTCGTTTCTCAATATGAAATTTTATAAAAGGTATTAGAAAATTCTAGACACATTTACCGAGGTCGCTGATTGAACAGATTTTCATAATTCCTTCTCAGTCACGAGATAATATTTTTTTAAAGGAGTGGCGCTAGTGGACCTGTGTGCACCCTCTTAAACGCATTAAAAGGCAAGCCTAGCAAAGAAGAGGGTATCTTGTTATAAAAGGTTATACCAAGCCCACCAAATGAGTTATGAACCTTATGAAGCCGGTGAAAGGGGGCACGTAGTTTCTTCTTATTTCTAGTGTTAACACTGTGAATATCACTGTTTTTAGTGTACACGTGCAAATTTTGCCTAATATACTATTCGTATAAGATGTTCACGAAGATGAATTGTGATGCAACCATGAAAATACCGATATCTTTAAAAAAAATTCTTAGAGAAAGTTTTGGCACCTAGCTGGTAAATTGCTCAAATAGCTTGTTTTTGAAGGACAAATATATTTTGTATATCAGCGGCTTTTCCCCACAGCAGAATACCATAGGACAAAACGATGTGAAAATAACTAAAATAGACTAAACGAGCTGTATCAACGTCAGTGTATTGTTTTACTTTCCTGACGGCGTAGGCAGCTGAACTGCGTCTTACTGCTAGAGTTGAAATATGAGGTCCCCACTGAAGTTTGGCATCTACTGTTAGTCCTAGAAAAATTTCCGAGCCTACAGTTTCAAGCACCTCTTTATCTAAGACGATGTTGGGTCCTAGATTTCTAAGATTCGGTAAGGCGAACTTTATACATTTCGTTTTCTTGGCATTGAAAACTAGGTTATTTTACGTAAACCAATCTGTAACTATTGAGAGTGCACTGTTGACGTCGTTAAAATCTTGTCTATTCCTGTCTACATTCAAAATAAGAGAGCTATCATCTGCAAACAGTACAACGTCACAGTTGCCCTTCAAATGGATTCAAATTCAAATTAATTTATTAATTTTGTGAACATAGGGTATAATTATACAGATGTTATACAAAAAATGTTGATCCATGCTATGTCCCGCCAAAAGTCATACAAATCATTCATATATACTAAGAACAAGAATGGACCCAGTATTAAGCCTTGCGGCACACCTAACTGAACTGGTAGCACGTTAACATCTACACATAGTAGTTCGTGTGTTGCGTTAATTTTTGCGACTTTCAAATCGGGATCACTAAATTACACTTTATGTAACTAGATTATTGTTTAAAAATATTGTGATCTTCACCTGGACCTCAATTTTATCAATTTACAAATATATCTACTAGACATGTTTAGTGCAGTTATTAAAATGCATCGATGACTACACTAACTATCATCAGCAAACAAAACTATGCGAGTTATTCCGGTCGAATCCCCTGCTGGTTGCAGCTCATGCACAAAGTTTTAGGTCACTACCAATTTCCTTGATGTGACAGCCCTACTCTCACTCCACGTGCAGTAAACATGTCCGGACTTGTTCAACACTCGTTCGTACACGTTCCCAGCTCTCGCGTTTTTGTACGCGACTCGATAATCTATTAGAGCGGCTTTGATAGACGCCGCCGCCTTCCGATGACGTCACAACTTGTTGACTGTAGCGTTTACGGCGCGTTTGAGGGTAGTTTACGATGCTTGCTGCTAATGGATGGCTGGGGATCGTATTAAACGTCGGCGAGGTATTTTGTTACTTTTAGTTATGGGGACATAAACACGTCGTTTAAATACACTACCTAGCAGCTAGTTTATAGTTTGAAGTTTACTGGTTTGAGCTACTAGTTACTAGTTTTGAGATAGGTACTAGTTTACTAGTTTTTAACACTAGTTTATTGTTACTATTTCTTGAGAGATTTCTCAAGAAATATGCAGTACTTACCTTTATATTTATAGAGAGTAACATAGAACACCACAGACACCACCACTGTGCCCACCACAGAGAAGAACAGTTCTAGGCGCCAATTCCCCCTATGCAAGGTTATACGGAGTCATAAATAGCTGCAGTGATCAAATTGATGTGCACTTCGAAAGTTTGGGCAAATTGAAAGCCAAACTTCTTAAATACCTTCCTAATTAGATGTGTGTGTTTAGATAAAATAGTACCTACCTTTTTTACATTTAATTTTTTTTTCTAGCATTTTTAAATTATATCATTATTGTCACCATCTTTTACACTTTTAGATACTTATGTTGCTTAACATTAAATTAGATTATTAATATTATCTTTTTGTACAACATCTTTATGCATACGGAATTTGCCTGTAAGTGATTGTTGCACTGTTGCACAAACACTTTCGCATGTTACATTTAGCATAGAATCGGTGTTAACAATTGTTGGTGAACCAATAAAAATACATAAATAAAAAACTTACTTACTTACGGTGGCAAACAACGAAAATGCGAACCCAATGACACCAACTTCCGAAATTAAAGTTATTTTTTAATTTGTAGTGTCGTTTTTGAAAGTCGGTTGTTTTGTTTTTTTGCAAAAAAGTTTTTATTTTTCACTTTTAAGTTGTAATTTTTACCAGTAATTTTGGTTTCAAAACCAAACAACTGAACCATTCTGAAATTTCTATGGGACCATACCCTTTCCAACAAAAAAATAATTTTTCAAATCGGTTGGCAAACGACGGAGTTATGCGCGAACAAACATAAAAAAAAAATACAAACATCCGAATTGAGAACCTCCTCCTTTTTTAGAAGTCGGTTAATTATTTTTTTTTTTTGTCTAAATGTTATATGTGGTTCTCTATGTAATTTACTGTGTGTTTCAATAATAATTATTAGAGAAATATCACATTGTACTGGGATATATCCATCATCACTGACAGGACTATTGTTGCCAATAAGCCTGATATAGTGGTAGTGGATCGATCAGAGCGACGCGCAATGATTGTTGACCTATCCGTCCCGCATGATGAGAACCTCGTGAAAGCCGAGAAAGATAAACAAATCAAGTATGTGTCTTGACTTGGCTCACTAGGTTGTCGACATGTGGGATGTGGACTCAGCTATCACTGTGTCGATAGTCGTGACAGCCAAGAGCCTCGACCAACACCTGAGAAGGCTCTCGTTGGGCAGCTTGATCAAGGGCTTAATTCAGAAAGCGGTACTTCTGGATACTGCTCGCATTGTCAGGAGGATCCTCTCTCTGGAGCCCTGACCTCCGGTAGCTTGGACCCTGCTCCCGATAGCGGTGGGCTACTATTTTTAAATGTTTTTATACTTTTTATATTCTAATATTTAAAAATATAATTTAAATATAATAATAATATATCCCTGGACATTTCACACAGCGCCATCTAGTCCCAAGCTAAGCAACCTAATGCTTGTGTTATGGTAACAAGATGGCTGATAAACTACTTATATACATTTTTTTTAAATGTATTTATAAAATTACTAAAATGTATTATTAAATTATTAAAAGCCTGTGATGTCCCACTGCAGGCCAAAAGCCTCCCTGCTGCCTCTTTACATAAAAAAAAACTCTTTCCGCCATCTCCTCTGGGCCAGCCGCTATGTCGCTTGCCATTAGGACGGTTCCATTGGGTCGTAAGTTTGGACCATGCGATAACTATTATAATATCCAGCCCAATTTCATTTTAGCGTGGCAGCTTCTTTGTTGTGGAACGGATCGGGTCGTATTCCTAACCCGGTTTGTTAGTTTAACACCCAGAATACTCAGCCCTTTGGCTAACCTCGAGCGTCGCCCGCTGCTTATTATATACATCATCTGCCTAGCCTTTTCCCAACTATGTTGGGGTCGGCTTCCAGTCTAACCGGATGCAGCTGAATACCAGTATTTACTTCTGCTTATTATATACATAATAAAATATTTACATAATATAAACTATTATAGTAAATAAGGAATGATGATTAAATTGACATCGTGTTGCACTGCGCGGTGTCACGTAACCTTCTACGAAAACCACATTTCACAATTCCAAACATTTCTCATCTTCCAACTTTTTCATTTTAATAGGCACCTACTTGTTCTTAAAATCATTTTGGCTATTGAAAAATATATATCCCTCGCATGCGCAGTATTTCAATCGTTCTCTCACTAAACATTTTAGTTCCAATCTAACAACACGTTGAGTTATATCCTAACTTGATAGATTGTGTGTGCTTGCGATAAATCTAAAATATTGCGAATGTTCCACGTCGTAAAAATCTCATTTATTGTTTCATATTGCTTGTTAGATTGAACACCACTTTTACGCGAGCGTTTTAATTTTTTAAATTTATTAGGAGGTGTACAGATAATATACTTTATGCTGTGCTTATGAGGAAAATTTCACAGAATGATGTTATTTTTCAAATATCTTAAATGTCCCGCTTAAGTCTAGCAGTAGATAAAGTGGATGACAAGAAATCCTTTAAAAAAATCTTGAAAAGGAGTTAAAAAAATAAGCTCCAGCAAAACTGCAGTCTTGCTTTTATTACAATTCTAATACGGCTTAGGGTTCCTTAACATTAAATTGCTTTAACAAGAAACCATAAAATAACTTTGTTATATTATGTATTATTAGGTAATTTCTTTGCTAGCAGCTAAAGAATAAATCAAGCTAAAAGCTAAATATGATCGATTAATTTCATAACTAATGATACGAAACGTTCAATGAAATTTTACTTGACAAAATGGCAGAACAGCTGTGCTATATTATAGATATGGTGGGGTTTATGATAAAATAAGAAATAATAAGTATATAAGAGGGTCTGAAAGTGACACAGGTGACGGTGGACGGAAAGTTGTGTGAACATTGGGTGTAATTACGAGCATATGGGCACATAAGTGATGAGGCGGAATTAGGAAAGTTTTGAGTACGTATGTGGATATCTGTAAGAGTAGGGAAAGACTCAAGAAACGATGGAAGGATTGTGTGAAAGATGATATGATTAGAAAAGGGGTGACTTCCAAGATGACGACTAATAGGCAAGTACGAAATAAAAAAACATGTTCCGCCGACCATAAATAAATTGGGATAAGTTCAAGAGAATGATTCATCATTCTCTTCAACAGTCATGACTGTTGTAGGACTTAATACGAGCCCTGCGTGTGGCGGAGGCGCCGGCTGTTGTGTGTGCGGTACACACGTACCTACTGACGTTATGTATTCAGTATCATAGATACGCGTTTAGGAAACTGAGTGTTGTTAGGTCCAGAGTTTTAATTAACTACATAAAAAGAAACGCATATGGACTTGCAATTTGATCATTATTTAGGATTAAATTAACTAATTTTATATTCCATTACACGGTTATATCAATCAGCATGATGTAAAGTTCGTTTTGCATACAGCTTTTACTTAACTAAAATAATCCTATTAATGTCGTATTTGGAATATTTACAAGCACTTCAGTCAGCGTACAAGTTCAATGATTAAACAATCTAAATTAGGCTGATTCGACTTTCTGAAATTGCTCGCCGGTGCTATTTAATTCTACGTAATCACTATTTCGATTGTTCAAAGATGCGTTAAAGCTAAACGTACCTATTTCAAACATGATTGACAGAAACAGAAAGAAGTTTTAAATTTGTTTAGTTCTAAACGTGCTTAGTGATTTGTGGTGTAAACGGGCCTCAACGTGAGGATTTTGCAATTTAAGGGGAGATTAAACAATAGTTTTTTACGTCCAAAAGTGCTCTTATTTTTCTATTTGGAATAAATGCTTTGACTTTCACACCTACTGAATAAAAGGTGTGTGAAAGCTATGATTAGGTAAAGTTATCGTAAATTGAAATAACTGAGAATACTTTGCATAACTGTGAAATTTATTAATTCATTCGAGTTAAGCTTTAATTAAATAATCGTAGCTTAGTCAGATAGCAGTTTAGATTAAGTTCAATTAACACCAGAAACCGAAGCGCGGCTCAAATTGGAGTAACCGAGCACCATTACACGTGGCTTAGATTGTTCAATTAACACCTAGATCACTACCAAGAAATCCCGACCACCTGTAACTACTGGGTCTACCCTTTATAGCAGAACTTTTTATGTCATAATATTGTTTTGCATAACAGCGGATAGCATAAACTTCATTTCGCAGAAAATCGTTAGGCAGACAGTCATTTATCATACATTCAAAATTCATAATTTTGTAAGTCAGAATCATCTTTAGGCATAAATTTCATACCCATAATAATTAAAAAGAAGAACCATCATATCGCAGAAAGTTCACAGTCAGAATCGTCTTTTGGCATACATTTCATATCGATAGTCATTAAAAGGCAGAACTATCATATCTCAGAAAGTTTAGAGTTAGAATCATCTTTTGGCATACATTTCATATCCATAATCATTACAGAAAATTTATTCATTCATTCACCATACATGCAGCATGCAAGCAAGCATGCAGCATGCAAGCGAGCATGCAAACATGCAAACAAGCATACCTACACCATGCATGCAGAAAGCATGCAGCATGCAAGCAAGCATGCAGCATGCAAGCGAGCATGCAAACATTCAAACAAGCATACACCATGCATGCAGCAAGCATGCAGCATGCAAGCAAGCATGCATCATGCAAGCGAGCATGCAAACAAGCATACACCATGTATGCAGCAAGCATGCAGCATGCAAGCAAGCATGCAGCATGCAAGCGAGCATGCAAACATGCAAGCAAGCATACACCATACATGCAGCAAGCATGCAGCATGCAAGCAAGGATGCAACATGCAGCAGGCATAGTTTCTGTCACGGCTCCGGCGCTGCGGGGCTCCGGCAGTCCCACGCGAGCTTATCGTCGCAGATGGTTTTAAGGCTCACCACCGCAGCTTCGGCTTGCCGGCCAGCCTCAGCTGTGGCGGTGAGCATTAATACCACCTGCTCCTTAGCTCGCGGGCCGCCTCGCCCCTCCGCGCCTACGCGGGTTTTGCAGCGATTCGTTTCTGTCACTAACTTTTGTAGCATGACATATTATTGACTTCTCACGACAATGTTTTAATTTAAGGTTAAAAATGCTATTGTATAGAAATGTCAATATGCCTAATAAATTTATTCCAAACGAAATTCTGCCATTTTCATAAGTATGCGAAGTGAACGTTATGCTAAACGAAATTATGCGAAATTTTAACTTTGCCAAAGGTAATTATGCCAAATAAAATTCTGCTATCTTAAAACTATGCCATTGTAAATTCGGACATATAAACATTCGGCCAAACAATAATTATATTATATCATTTTTATGCCTTAAAAATATTCGTTTAAAGAAGATTATGCCAACTGTGTTATGCCAAATAAATTTCGGAGCATCAAGATTCTGCCAGATAGAGGGAACCCGTAACTACTACCTGAGGGGCAATTCTCGTAATTTTAAGAACTTCTAATTAATTCTAATTTCCCTACATTTTGACAAGTTTTTGACATATTTTTTTCGCTGAGATGAGACTGCGATTAGATGTTGAATGTTTTAAATTACGATAAAGGCCTTCTGTTCAAGTACCTATTTTATTTATAATTCATTATGATATATTTTTAATATATTTTTTTTTATCATTGTTTCTCTCAAACAGAGCCCCCGCCATACAATCTTTTCACCACCCTTCTTTGACTGGTTGAGGATGCCTGAGGCATTAATTAGGTCCTCCTTAATGCTTTTTTGAGTGCGAAAAAAAATGTTTAAATAAATCACGCACATATGGGCAAAGAACTTTCTACGCAGTTCGCAGTGGTGTAATCCTTTGTTACTTCAAATATACTCGTAGTAAGTTTGAAAAATCCATCCATCAGTTATCACATAAGTAACGCTTTGTAGTATCCCAAAGGTATACACTGTATAAAACTGAACTCTAGACTACATTGAAGACCTGACATTGTCACCTCTAACAACGCATGGGTGTTGTGTTGGTGTGCGTCGGCCTCTTCGTTGATGCTAATATATTTACATTATTTCTTTATTCTTGTTTTATGACTAATAATAATAAGTTTATTGTACAAAAAAAAAAGATTAGACATACAATAAACATGATTGTACAAGCAGTGGGCAGAGGCAAGTTGAACAGCAGGCTCCTGAACTAAGTAAAAGGATACTTGTATCTCAAGAGCCAAAGTTCCTCATAAACATTGATTATTACAACAATCAGGTTAAAGTGACTCAGTAATTACATGTTTCAGTATTGAGAAATCTATTCATGAGATGATCGTCAAAATATTTTTTGTATAGTTGTAAGACCAACCAATTAGTAAGCTTTGCTTTCAGTGTAAGCTTGGTCAACGTGTAAATAGCAATTGACCGATGTACAGACGCCAGCACATCAAGCTACTACAATCTGTCAGATTTCTTTAATAGATTTTCAACTTTATGGCTAAAGTATTAAGGTTCAAGGTTGATTGGGAAAATCTGACAGTTTCGGGTAGGTTGACCTGCTGGCGTCTGTACCTTATTATAAAGACGAGCGCTTAGGACTACGTGATGGTGGCTAGCAAATGCGGAACGATATTGGACGGAATCATAGACCGGACGACCTCTGCGTCTGAGAAGGATGTTTGAGTCGAGAGGTAGGATGGAGTGGCGGCGTAAGACTACACGCAAAATGAAGAGTTGTCGCACAGTGAGGACTTGGGTTTCAGAGTACAGCAGGGCGGTTGGATAGTCTCTACGCTTGAAATGCATAACCTTTAGAATCGCCCTTTCAGCACGTTCTATTTGAATTAGTAGAGATTTATAAGTGCCTCCCCATGCTGTAATACAGTAGGTGATTATAGATGCACATAGACTCTGGTAGACTAATAACAGGGTTGCAGGGTCCGCTGAATGTCTCAATTCTTTAAATATGTAGATGAGCTTCCTTGTACGTATATATAATGCCTCGATGTGTGCGCGCCAGGTTAGTTTTTCATCAATGTACACCCCTAGGTATTTGATACTTGAAACTAAAGAGAGAGTAAGACAACAGCAGCTGATATCATGCTCTGAACAGGAATGGGCTTTTGCAACACTGGACTCGGTAGGTAGAGAATTAGAATTCGGCAAGCAAAAACGTAAGAGTTTGGTCTTCTCAAAGTTGAGAGTTAAAAGATTTGCTGAAAGCCACTTCATCACAACGCGGTGAGAGTGTTCCGTTCTTTGTTTGGCCTTGTCCCAGGTAACATCATATACAATAAGCACTGTGTCGTCAGCGTAGGTGAATATATCGCAGTTGGCAACAATTTTAAATTTAGAAAGATTGTTAACGATTTATTTAATATTTTTTCAAGAATTTTAGACAAGGAACTCAAAACAGAAATCGGCCTATAATTAGACACATTGCTTCTGTCCCCACTCTTATAAATTGGATGAACTACAGCTTTCTTAAATACTCTAGGAAAACTACCGGTATCAATTGCACGATTACATATGTGTGTTATAGGTGAAGTGAGTATAGGGCTGGATTGCTTGAGTAATTTTACTGGGATGTTATCGTGGCTAGTGGCACAGTCGGTTCGTAAACTACAAATTATCTCATGCACCTGAGATTCGTCGACCGGCATGATAACGAGGGAATTTGGCGGAACCGGCTGTGTTGAATTATTTAAGGGGGGATTACTGGGAGGCTTAATATTAGAGGCTAGGTTTTCACCCACGCGTACAAAGAAGCTATTAATTTGATTGATAGATGAATTTACATCATCAGAGCCCAGGATAAGATCATCATCGGGTGACTGGGACAGGAAACTAGAGTGATGGTTTTAACTGCTTTCCAAGTAGCTTTAATATAATTTTTGCCTTTACCAACTCGTTCCTTTCATGTGTCAGTTGCTTTAGTCGCTTCAGTTTTTTCAATAATTTATTCAGAAACTTGCGGTAACGCATATAGGTAGTTTTTAATATATCGTCATTGGGTGACGCGGTCGCTTTTTGGTGAAGGCTATCGCGGTTTTGGATGCAACGGACAAGACCCGTTGTTTGAGAACTCGGGTTTTGTTAGATACTTTAACAGCCTGTAAACGTTTAGAGGAAATTTGATTAATTATATCAACGAACAGATCGGCCGCCCGGTTCGGATCAGATTCGTTTAATACGGGGCTGAAGTCAGTGCTGTCTAGTTCGCTTTTGATGGCTAAATAGTTGAAACGGTAAATGAAGGTATTTGGAGTTTTCACAGTAGTTTTGTCATTTTTGAGGATGATAGGAAGATGATCAGTTACATAAGTGTCGAGTATAATTACGCTAGCGGTATTTTTAGTTTTTAGTAATATATGGTCTAGGCAATTTCCTAATCTAGTGGGATGCACATGAGCCGGTAGTAGTCCAAGCGAAGCAGTGAGGGTGAGGTAAGCATGCGAGTGACGGTCATGATTATTCGGTTTGATATCAATGTTCATGTCCCCGACTAGTGTTATGTTTTTAAACCGTTTCAAGGATCGAACTGGGGTATCTAAATTATTGTAGAAATTTTCGAGATCTGAGAAAGAAAGAGAGCGATAAACACAAATTATAGCCGTATTGCCTATATAACATACCAAACAATTGGCATCTTGAAAACGGGGTTCGATGATGGAGCATTGTATGGTGTTCTTTGTGTAGATAGCAAATACCGTCATTTTGGGTAGCATTATTTTGGCTGGCATGACACGAATAACCTTGAAGTGTCGAAAGTGATCCGGTGACTTTTAACCAACACTCCGTAAAAACAATGACATCATAGTCTATTTTAGTCGTAGTTAGCATTGTAATAAATTGACTAAAGTTTTTATTAATGATTCTGATATTTATATGTATTAATTTAAGATATAGGTGAGGATATCTAACATAACCCGATGAACGTTCTGGTGAACATATGTGAGAATTAGCTATAGTGATGTTATCAATGTCTGAATTTATGCTATTCATACTAGCCATTGATAAAAGTAAGCTTGAAAGTGAAAGACTGTGACAAGCCACAAGCTATGCAACGTGAGGGGTGTTAGGTGTGACGTGCAACATTTGCATACGTACCATTTGAAAACTATGTAGTAAGGGTTAGGGACGAGATTGTGTGTTACAGCGGTTTTCATGAAACAATAGAGCAAAAAAAAAATTAATAAAACTTAAGAATAAAATAAACATTAATAAAAATAAAATAAACATGAATAAAAATAAAAAGCTACGGACCAGGAATAGGGCAGCACACGCATAATAGGCACTATTACATGGGATGAAGCTAATAGAGAAAATAGTTATTCCTTATTTTTCAACGCAAATAAGCAGTTTTTAGAGATGATTTGGATGGGTTTTTCGTCTGGCTGAATTTTCATGAGATTTTTTCCATTTACACTCCAGCAAGATAGTTTATGTGTCTTAGCATATTGACGACATTCATAAAATAGTTTCCTCATGGGTGGAGTGAGATGTTTTGCAGCATAAATGGGTGATTTATCTCCTGGCAGCCCAATTGTTTGAGTGTTTAGCTTTTCGTTTAGCGATCGCACTTTGTTGAATTGTCTTGTGTTGGACGAAAATTCATTTCTACGGGAAACCGTTGTAAACTCTGACACAATGGAACGCAATGTTCCCGGGTTACCTGGTAGACGATAGATATCCCTACTTCCGACACGATCGCATTGAGGTCTTCTGGTTTTTCATTTTCTTTCAATGGAACGTTGCGGAGTTCAATAGTGGCTGGACGGACTTGTAAGCTGAGCTCCTGTATTTGTTTTCGTAGATGACTAATAGATTTTTCTTTTTCGGTGTTCTGAGTCTCCAGCTCAGAAAGTTTAGATTTCATTTCCTCGTAATCCTTGTTCATAAAGGTCATGCTGCTCTCTAGTTCTTGCGTTGTTTTTTGTATTCCCGAGCATTGGAACTTAAGTTCGGACACATCCTTGGCCAGTGATGACAAGATTGCACCTTGTTCAGTTTTCCAGTTAGCTGCGCAGTCGTGGTCACTTTTCCAGTTGTTCAACATTTCCATAAGCTCGGCTCAAAGACGCTTAGATCGGGTGGTATTGTTATCAGTCTCATTTGCCTTGGGTTTCGGTCCCGTCTGCGATTTGACCTGTTTCAGAGTTTGTTTTGAGGTTGACGGGGGAGTGCGGGGAGTAGACATTGAATGTATGATACTGCCATATTTATTATGAAAAAATAAAGTCAACACAACCTCTGAAAGTTTGTTCAATATTCTCAGAAGTATTGCTATTTACATCCGGTTACTATACTACAAAAATTTTAATAATGTATTTTCTGGAACATTACTGAATAGTTATTAAATCGGGCCTCTGGGAAAACTTTATAGCTTTAGACCTTAGAAGAAAAGCTCGAATAGTTTATTTATAGTAGAATTCAAACTGGGTCAGATATGTTACAGGGTTAAAAATATTGTTCCGTGATCAATAACAGCATCTACAGTTGCCATTTGACTTTTTTTATTGGTAGTGTAATCTTTCAATTATTTAACATACAACAGTTACTTTTTCACTCAGTAACAGCTTGATGACTCATAGATTAAAATTTTCGAAGAGCACAGACTCGACTTAAAAAATAAGTTCACTCGTCATCGCCCGTGTGCAGTAGGTACGCACCTCCAACTAAAAGTTGGTGTAGTACCCACTGAGGCTTGTTACAGCCGAAAGTGCGAAACTTTCTCAACACAGGTGTTTATATTAAACACGAGTCGAGCCAAGTTGCCTAATAAAAGGTTGTGTATGGACTTATACCGAGAAACTCTACTTACTTTTAGTTAGGTTGGCACGTGTAAGGAAAATGTGTGTTTCAGACAATCTATATTGAAACCTATACTTTTAAATTAAGTAAAACATTACATAACATCCCGCCTTCATAGCCTGAAGGTTTACACGGACATGTTTAGTACACCCTCAGTTTGCCAGCTATGTTTAAGTCAAGAAATAGGAGGTTCGCATGTAGGACAATACTTTCTTAGTTTATCATGGGAACCACTGACATCGGTGTAGGAAAATATCGTGAGGAAACCTGGATTTACAATATTAATATAAGTCTGATATTGCGTTCTCTATAATGAGAGAGGCCTTCACGAAAAACCAGTGGCGTAATTGCGTAAGGACTGGCTTTTATTTTGACACTTCAACAACATTCATTACGTTGATCGTTATTTACGTTGATCAGCCGACAATTTCTTCGAACATATAAGTCTATTTAGCGATGCGGCACCTCTCCACAGACAATGGCCCACTTTCTATCCTGCACCGCATGCCCTGTCACCTGTCCACTTGATGATCTTATGACTGCGTCAGTGAGCAGAGTTCGCGCAGCTGAATTTAGGGCCAAACATATTTAAACTTTTTGCCATCGATACGCTAAGAAGGAGAAGAAGATTCGTAACGAATAAACCCAATATCACTTTCACAGACCTAAAAATCGAAGCGGGACTTCCTGCTCAACAGACGCGGTTGTATGGCTTTGTTGGCAGCAAAAAGCAGACATAATAATAACTTTATTTCTAAACAGTTTCTAGAAACGCCTATTAAGGATATATTTCCTACTGATTATCAAATCGATATCTTTAGTCTAGGTATACAAGACTAATGAGAATCATATTATCTCCTTCACTATGTACTACCACTTCGTAGCCCGGACGTGTGTAGCCACTGTATAGATAGGTACAGAAGGTCGGCTTCATAAAACGAGTGAAAACGCACGCAGACATAGACACGATGCAGCGCACGACGCCAATACAGCCAACACTTTCTGTATAATAATTTGATGTTACACGAGTAATAATAAAATGAAGCACACGAAATTCACAGAGTAAATTGCAAATATTTTTTTTTTTCAATTTGTAAGTAATTTCCTCTACAACAGCTTCAACGTTTGTTATTATTTTTTAAAAAGTACTTACCTTTTAGTAGAAATAAACTTAATTTTCATAAGCATAAAGATACATGAATTGGAAACAACGATTTGTATAGACTTCAGTTTGAGATAGCATCGCGCGTCTGTGTGCGTGCACCTACATATTTTTGCCTTACAACAATCGAAGGAGCCGACCTTCTGTTCCTATATAGTTTGTGTTGTAACTAAGGATGCATTACGCGAAATTATCGTAATCGTCGCAATTAGCATGATTTGTGTGAACTATCAGCGTAAAGTTCGCCGCTCATCTTAATTGTGATGGCGCTCAGATATCGGCGGAGTACCATTATATTGTGTTTAGTTTATAATTATGTGAGTGGGATTATTATAAGAGGTTTAGGTATAAATATTGAAAATGAAAATATCGAAATCAAAATCTAGGTTAATGGCTAAAGTTTGGCCCTAGGCCGAGTAATTTGTCTCGAGATGTGTTTTAGTAAAGGGTGTTTGACCACGTCTCAAAAAAATAGTAGCGGTCCCCCGACAATATTTAATCAAAAAATTTCATACGTACTTACGTAGGGTCATAATTTCAAGCTTATTTTTTTCTTTCTATTGGGTTTCACGTAGTCGGGGGTTTTTTTAATTTTTAATTTAATTTTTTATTTCATGCTTTTTGTAGGGACTCCTTATTATTTTTTTCTTTTATTTTCTTGCGTTTTAAGATTCAGGTAATTTGGTATTTAATCAGGTTTTTGTAATTCGCCATTTTGTGGTGGTGGCCATCTTGGATTTGAAATTTGTCATAGTGTATAGTATTCTACTAGTCAAGCCTTTTCATTTGATACCCATATTGAGGGAGTTGTGAAAAAAAAAATGTTTTTTTCCATTTTGTGGTGGCGGCCATCTTGGATTTGAAATTTATCATAGTGTATAGTATTCTACTAGTCAAGCCTTTTCATTTGATACCCATATTGAAGGAGTTGTGAAAAAATATATAATCCGCCGTTTTGTAGCGGCGGCTATCTTGGACCGATTTTCATCAAACATAGCTAAGAACACTCCCGACAAATTCAACTTTCAAACAAAAAAAAAAAAAAATTAAAATCGGTTTATCTGTTCGGGAGCTACGACGCCACAGACAACATACACACACCCCCACACACACACACACACACCCCGACAGACACGTCAAACTTATAACACCCCGTCGTTTTTGCGTCGGGGGTTAAAAAGACTTTGATGTGACCTTAGAAATGGCAGAAATAACAACCATGCTGGTTTTGCTGACCAACACTCACACTAGCCAACTCACTCCTAGTAATCCAACGACCTTGGCAATGTATTTCGATCCTTGCTTACCTGCACTACAATAGCAGCTGTTCCACAACAGCCACAGATCATTCACGGATGTTTGTCCTCAATGGCCCGGCTGGCCCGCGTGCCCATTGTCGAGCGGCCGCATATCGCGTAGAAGTAACGCGTCTGCTCCTGACACCCTCTGGCGGACGATTTATGTCATTACGTGGAGCTCTTTAATATGGCGTGAGTTATGGAATACGTGCGGGAACTGATTGAAAGGGCTCGCTTGAAGAATTGCTTCTTAACCGTTTTGTGGTGTACGAGTAAGTGCGTACGATCGGGTAGTCCGACGTCACGAACGAATGACTGACTGATTGTACAAGTCAAAGTCATTAGGAATATGTGCTTCAAGTGCTTACTACCAAAAGGCATCTGGGAAAGAAACGCTAATAAAAAAGTTACACAATTTTCTTTTTACAAATTGAGAGCGAATTAGATTCTTTTGTCGAAAGATATTTTATTACTTTTGTTATCACATAAGTATCTTCCTTTCATTAAATCCAAACTTGATCATAAGTTTAATCTAAAGAAAGCTGAAACTTAATCAAAGATCAACGAAGCTCAATATTAATCTAGTAATTAAATTAATTATACATTCCATAAATTGTGCGCTAATAAAAATTCAATGAATAAATTGGCAATCCATCGCTGGGCCAATTACGGGGATCCTCGGGGGCCAGCAACTAATTACGCAATGTAATCATCTAAATCATTTTACTAAATTCGTTTTCAATATTTTGAATGACTCGTGTTTGTTTATTTCACAGAAAAGGAAGAACTCAAATCCGTGTTTCACACATTTGATAAAATGATTCAAATCGAAAACCAAGATGAAATTTTCCATCTCCAGAAGCTCAATTTCTTTAACGAATAAAATAATACAACTGAGCGATTCTCGTAATTTTAAGAACGTTCACAGTCTATATCAGTTTCAATCTGTCAAAAATACTTCTAAAATTCCAACATTTTTGACATTGATTGTCACTGCGACTAGATTTTGAACGTTTTTTATTACGGGAATTGACCTTCAGATACCTACCTCCTATAAAAGTTTGCTCAATTTTCTCGATATTTTCCCGAACAGACTTCTATAGATCTAAGTAAACTAGAGCTTGGAAATTCAATTTAGGATTATCCGCATGTGTTTGTTTGTGGTGCATTCTACAGGTCTCGTCTCCCATAGTGAAGGTTCAGCGAACTGTGCGGGGAGATTTTCACGGAACTGTAGACTACACGTGTTCATGTGTATGTGTACACGACCGTGTTTTCAAATTTCAGTTCTAGGAAGCGGAACTGCGTTACAAGATTGGTCAGATAAATCCACATAGAGTATAAAGCTGGGATCTATAAACGTTACTTAGCAAGTGCTTTGGCTTGGATGACGTGTCCGTCTCTGTTTTGTTCTTATAGTTTTATAGTTGTGCGACTGAGATAGGAATAATGCTTATCCAAAGTAGGTGCTAAGTAACGCTTAGTGCTCATACACACGAGAGACACGCATCGACGACAGAGGCCGTCACCCGGTCGACAATGTGTCGCTCGTGTATAAATAATCTAAATAAATGTCGCTCGTGTGTATGAGTACTTATAGATTTCGGCCTCAATCTGGGTAAAAATCACACAAACCTTCCATGAAACATCTATTAATGTTAGTTTAAATCCCTTGACCTTTAATATTGCTCTAAGTACAGTCGGCCATCATTCTCGTCTGTAACTAAGTTTTGTAATTCATTTATTATCTAGGTGAAGAAAACTTTATTAATACAACTTGGTTTACCAATCACGCTGTAGCTAAGTGAAGTTAAAAACTAATAGATCTCTGCGGTTACTGACCCATCTTTGTTACAATATTTAACGTTTTGGCAACCAACATTCTCGAGTAGTTGCAAAATTATCTTGCTTCAACTTTTAAAACTAGAGAGTATGATAGATTTTCATTACTTTTTTGTGTTATCAAAGTAGCGCAGTGTGTAAAGCACTTGCACTAAGATTTTATCAAAGGTTCTCACAAAGCCCATAAGTACACTTAGAATCTTTAAGAAGTACTGTAAAGATTACCTTTTTAATTAAGAAATTATGTTCAACTAGCCTGAAATGAATGGTCATTGGTTGGTGGGTACAGTAGGCCACCTGCAATGGTAACAAGACCAGAATAAACTGACCTCGTATTCTAATCAAACTCCTTCCTACGCTAGGCCAGCTCTAGGTCAAAGTGTTACCACTGAGATGCGGTCACTGTACACAAAGACTTGATCAATTTTAACAATATTGACTGTCAGTCAAAGTCGAGAGCTTTCAACAGAAACAATAGCTTCTGAAATATAGATGAAATTCATCTCTCTTGAATATAAAACAGTTCTGTTTGATATTTCATTACTCAAAGGGTTTATTTCTTACTTAAGAATAATGGTGATTGATGTCACAATAATGGCGAGGCGATACATCACCTTATCCTACGAGCTCTCTCCTGTATGTAAATGGAAATCATCGATCAATGTGCCAGGGATATCATTGCAACAATGAAAGTGAGCAAGTAACGCAAAATAAGTAAGATAAAAGTAGTAGGTAACATTATTACTTACCTTGCTGAGTACCATCAACAAATTGTAGGTAATGTCGAAATCATTTCAAGAATGTTTCCAACTTTGTAATTATATTGACTGAATTCCTTAAATCCTCTGATAGTTAGCTGACACTGTTATTTAACAAAATAAATTATATCCAGGATATAAAAGAAATGATGACAATGACGCAGGTGATATATTTCCACTTAACCTCTCCCTCAAAAAGAAAGCCTGATTCCCAACAGTGGTAACAAAAAAGACTTTTTTACAAAAAATATGATTCCAATTTTCGTTTGCGGCCATGCTAGTGCAACACGTCATGAAGTCAGAATTTCGCCCCAGATTACTTTGTGAACGTCGATGATCCACTGCTACGCAGGATGCGCATGAAGATTTTGCTGTGATGTTTGCCACGGCTCATTTGTTTAGTACGTAGCGTGGCCGTGCGTCGCAGTGGACGATCCCGCCTACACTTATATACAAAATGAAACGAAATACGTGTGTAGCTTAGCCGTGGGCTGGTGTGAAGCGCCGCCTTAAAAAGAATTACCTACAATAAATGTAAATTGCTAAACTGGTCCAGTACATCTAGATTGGCGATGCGATACCGCATGCGACAACGCACTGCACTCTAGCGCTTAACAAAATATTTATATTCACTAAATCTGCAGCCAGCGAGCTGCATTACATATTTTATCCCGAGTTCGTGTGACCGCAGGATAGTCAAAAGTATATTAAAACAACTGCACAAAATAGATGGCCTAAAAGTTAATTCCATTGCAGGGCAAAACTCACTGCAATTTGGTGCTTTTAGGCAATTATCAAATCACTAGAGTAGTACCCAAGACTATCTCAGAGAGTAGATACCTAATCAGTACTAAGGTATTTACTGTCTTAGTAGTTTTTAGAGAGAAAAATCTATAAGAAATCTATTGTCTTAGAATAGCATGGTAAATCGTTCAATACTAACTTGTTTTTTTTTTTAAGAAACCTTTAAAGTAGATAATTACGTTTGGATGGGTGTGTAGCTGTAGAATATGGTTTATTATTCGCATTCCCTTATGATATTTTAACCCCTGTCAGTAAGGATTATCCTTATATTCCTTAACCAAGACGTACCTGATATAGTACAAGATCTATCTCAAGTGATACAGCTTGAGACTGGTATTTGTCCATCTTTCAGCAGTCATGATTCAGTAATGTTGTCAGATAGTATAGGAGGAGGATTAGGTAAATTAGTTAGTGACAACCTGAGTTATTTTACTCAAAATAATTGTATGCCAGGGTCAACCTACAAACAAATAATGGCATCAGTAACAGGAAATTTATTTAATCCTAAAACCAACATCAATTTATTTGTAGGTAATAGTTCTAATGCCAAAAAATACAATCACTGACTGTTTAACTGAGTTGTTAAAGTTAAATTATAGAAAAATAATATTGTGTGCTTTCCCATATTAAAAAAAAAAATACAAACAGACATGTTTTGTCTGTTTGTATTTTTTTTTTATATTATATATTCATATGCTTAATAAGCATATTTTATGCACTTTTTAGTTAGTCAATACAGTGACAAGCTTGTATATTTTGACACCAACAGTTTTGTGGAAACTTTAAAGTCGACTAGGAATACTGTGTATCTGCCTGTTAATTTTAGACACATAATAGCATGCCTGTTAGCTTTTTACATAAGTAGTATGTCGAAGTCTTGTACTATTAACACCATAACAGTTAGTAATAATACTAATAATAAGGTAAGGCTAAATAAGTGTAGTTCAAATGCTATAAATATTTATACGAATTGTACGAAGGAGGTTCCATTTCCACATGCATTATGAGCTCATAGTTTATGTGTAGGTTAAATGATTATCTGGAGTTAAAACCCAACCAGATAATCATTTAAACTGGTTTGTAAGACAACAGAAGGTAACCAGTAATAATATTCTCATACCTAACAACAACAACGTACCTATGTTCTTGCTATAAATTAATTAAATATCAAAAAGAAGATCAGCAGAATGCCTTGAAACTATTTCATCAAAATATTCAAGGTATTTCTTCCAAATTATTAGAAATTCAAATGTTTTTAGAAAAAATAAAGTTTGACATTGTTTGTTGTACTAAACATTGTATAAAAGATTACCAAATGCTAAATAATTATGAGAACTATAGTGTGGGCAATTGTTTTAATCGTAAATCTATGCTACGTGAAAATTGGTGTTCCATAAGGCTCGATATTAGGACCTTTCCTCTTTTTAGTAAATATAAATGACCTACCCCATTTATTAAAAAAACCAACCACAAATAGTGTTATTTGCTGACATGCATCAAATCTTGACGACTTAAATAACGCCCTACTGCAAGTGCAAAATTGGTTCACTGTTAGTTTAAAATGGAAAAAAAACTAAATGCATAAGATTTGCTTTACCGAATGTTAAAAGTAGTGACATAGTATTGAATAAAGAGAAACTAGAATTCGTCGATAAAACTGTTTTCCTGGGGATAACGCTCGACTCAAGGCTGCAGTGGGGTTCTCATATTACATCTCTGGCAGGACGGCTAAGTTCAGCAGCATATGCTGTAAGAACAATCCGTCAATTTACTAACGTAGATACCGCGAGGCTAGTCTATTTCAGTTACTTTCATAGTATCATGTCTTACAGTATTTTATTATGGGGACGGGCTGCAGATATCGAGTCTATATTTATTCTGCAGAAAAGAGCCATCAGAGCAATATAATATATGGCCTCCGCAGCCGCGATTCTCTAAGGGAACTGTTTAAAGATATTAATATCATGACGGTACTTTGTCAATATATCTATAAAGAACATCATGTACGTAAGGTAAAATTTAAATCTTTTCAGTAAAAGAGGTGACAGACACACACTAGAAATAGGGACCAATTAGTTCTACCAGGTTTCAGACTGGCTAAAGTAGACTCTTCCTTCATGGGGTACTGTTTAAAATGTTACAATAAAATACCTCCCCACATACTCCAACTCAATGAAACGAAATTCAAATCTTATATAAAACGCACACTATACAGCCAAGCATATTAAAAGTTGGGGGAGTACATCGCTGACAAAAATCTTGGCTCAATGCTGGTCCTGCTCCCCAGAGGCGCATAAACTAATTGATTAGCATTTGAAATACTTCACACACGCCCTACCTACATACAGTTGGAGCTGCTGAAGATTTTAAAATACTATTTTTACATTATATAAATTCAATCTCCTAGTATTGTATAATTGCATAGCACATATGTGAGTACTATGTACATACTATAAAGCTACCATTTACTGGGTACGTCTTTCATTGACTTGAATGTGCCTTGGTGGCTGAGAGTATGTCATGCTCACTCTAATGTCTCGCTGATGGTGGTGCATGTGTTGGATCATTTAGCTCCCTTCAAAATGGTTGAGCTGAATGATGCTAACCTCTGCTCATGTTCGTAAGCGGGCGCCGTCAGTAGGAATTGGTCAACTCTTTGCTGCCATGGGCTATTTTGATTTAATTTAATATTTGAATTGTTTTTTTTATCTGTTCATTACGGACGCTTTTAACATTCTGCATCGTTCTCACATGCATCATTTTTAACATGAATGTTGTAACCAATACTTTGTCACCATATTACTGTGATTTAAGAGAGTGTCCGTGGAGTTTCTTGCCCGTTCTTCTCCATAGGTACCTACTTCGCTTTGGAATGGGCAACTAGCTTCATCTTTTTGACTGACCGACCCTTGACAATTCAAAAGTGCCTGTAATTGGTTTAGGTGAAATAAATAGTTTGAGTTTGATTGACGAGGGTGCTGTCGGCCACTGTGCAGTTGGAAATTTTCCTTATTGTAGCTTAAATTTGAAGCCATCCATATTTAATTATATCTACAATGTGTACCTTTGATCGTATTTTTAACTAAATTGATTTTGAAATTAGGTCTCTTGGTAATTGGTTTCCTAAATTACGGTGGTCTCACTTATTAGAGCAGTAGTGACCCAATGGTGTACCCACACAGGCACTTTACTTTGTGTATTTAATTTCATCATCACTGCTTTCAAAACCGTTAATCAAAAATTCAAAAACACGTGACCTCTACCAACCCGCACTGTGCCCGAGTGGTGGATTATGGCCCGCTCCTTCTTACTGAGAAGAGGCCTGTGTCCCAGCAGTGGGAACAGCATAGGCTGATTATGGTAGTCTTGTAGCGGTATCTACAACGCCACATGTGAACTACGCGTCATACTGACGTCACTCAAAATCCTGTATCGCGCAAGCAGAGTTTACCGTACAACTAGCATATACATATACAACGTGCCAACATAAATCATCGGGCAGTTGCCCACCAAACACGGCCCCATTCTAATCGGAGAATCCTTCCATTTCTATGGAGATTGAGTGAACTTTACACCCTCCTCATACTTATATAGTCTCACTACCATAATGTTAGTTTCTTAAATAAATTAGCATCATATGACATGAAAATAATTTCAACATCAACCAACGTTCCTAATAATAACTGTATCTAATACTCGTAATAACTGTTTGAACAAAACTTCAAAATTACTTTATAATTATTTCCAATGAACATTAAACTTCAACCAAAATGAAACAATATTATTATAATATGTTTAAAGAAGATACATTTTATCACGAGTATTCAATAAGTTTCAACGTTCGACAAGGACAAAGATGAAATTAAAATTAGCCGAGGAAGCAAAACGATGGAAGTTATGAATGAAGAGCAAATTAAAACATTAATTAAATTAAAAGTTTTAAAGTTTCTAAGAATAGTCTAACTTCTGAGAAAAGAGAACGAACTTGTTTGACTTTAGATAGATAACTCGATCAATTAGTGAAGGGGTTGTTAATGTCGGAAAGGTTAACCCTCCAACCATAGAAATGTATCTCTGCCTCCAATGCCTCCAACTTTGCACAATGCGGATTCATTCAACAAAATTGCTGGCGCAACGGCTACACGAACATAAATAAACCTAAACTGAGACTATATTAGATTTAAGTTGTTAACCGACTTACAGTGGTTTCACTCGGTAGAAATAACTTGCTGGTTTGAGTTTGAGAGTGGTTAAAGGCAGTGATTACCTACTTGAACAGTGCGGCTCGACTAAGTTATTTTGTGATTGTTTCTAAGGTGTCAGTGGGTATCTAAATGATGCCTACTGCTACGAAAAATTAGTTCGACATTAGAATGCAAAAATAATAACGGCAACCTAAAGAAAAGGTAAAAAGTAGGCCATAATAATATTTAATTATTTATCCAACTGCAGTATTTAAATTAGGATTAGTTTGAATTAATAAAAATGTATAAATGTCGTCATTTTAATACTATCTAGTTGAAAGAAAGTTACAGGTTAGTAAAAAATACACAATTTATTTTAGAAATCTGTATTGCCCAATCATCAAATTTTGTTCAATCAAAACTTTGTTGAATCTCAACAAAATTTCGATATGCTTATTTTTAGTACAGCGCCATCTAGCAGACTTTTCCGGAAACTAGTAGAAAACGCTGAGCCCTTGTGCCTCGTTTCCTTCAAAAAGGTTCGCAACTCCCAACATTTTTGTCTCTGTATACATTTCTGTTCTAGCAACATCATATTATTATCGTAATAACATGATATATTATTACTAGAGGGCGACACTTGTATGAAAATGGGAATTAGGGGAATGAAAGAAACGGCTTTGGACAGTTACAAATTAGCATGGCCCAAAATAACGATGAAAAGTTAAAATTAAAAAAATGGAATATTTTGTGTTTTCTTTTGTTTTTTGTTACTGTATACCTACTCATAGGTCGGCGTCATTTTTAACATTGTTTGTTTGCTAAAACGTATTAAAAAATATATATTTAATTCAGCCATAATTACATTGCATGTATGTGGCAGTGTGAGGTAGTAAACATTCTTGGTGTTAGTCGTCAGTTAGTCTCTTCAGCAATTAAACGTTATAACGAGCTCGGCAACGTCGGAGACTGTCCTGGAAGAGAATATAAGAGGACTGTTAGAACTTCTAGGAACCGAAACTTTATCAAAAATAAAAAAATTACCGTAATCCACAGACCAATGTGAGCAAATTTTCGCGAGACTTGGGGATTAGTCGCTCCACCATACAGCGTATCATAAGACATGATCTATAATTGGTATCAATTAACTCAGAAAAGAGCAATTGCTTGCGGACAAAGATAAAAAAGTCCGGCTTGAGAGATATCGTTTTCATAGTTCCGCGTGTGTAAAAGAGTGTCCGTGGAGTTTCTTGCCCGTTCTTCTCCACAAAGATCTACGTTTTGGAATGGGCAACTAGCTTCAACTTTCTGACTAACTGAACGACAATTTAATTTTGACAATTCAAAAGTGCCTGAAATGGTTTAATTGAAATAAATGATTTGAGTTTGAGTTCCGCAGCGATAAATTGGGAAAATATCGTGTTCGCTGACAAAAAAAAATATTTTCGATAGAACAGGCCCACAATCACCAAAATTCCATGATCTGGTCTTCCACTTGTCCTGGAGCTGCTACATTTATTCCACATCGCCAAATCGCTGAAACAGTTATGGTTTGGGGTGCTATTTGCGTCACTGGCAAAACTCCCCTAGTATTTTATAGTTTGTTCCTATGTATCCGCGCTAAAGGAGGATATTTTAAAGACAAATAGGGATTCTTGTACAGAATAAAGACGTGTTTTTGTAATTTATAACTTTATTTATCAATTCACGTATAAAATTGATAAAAAATATTCGTAAAACCTCTTGCCAACGTTTTTTTTTGGCCACGCTGTACTTTAGGTAACTTTACTGCGTACGTTAGAAGGGCCTTGGGTTTTGCGAATTGAAAGTAATTCTCATTGTTACGACCATAACCACCAAAGAACAATCTTTATCACTTCGCAAAAGGAAACAGCTGTTCCGTTAAATGACGTAACTTTTTGCAATCTGTGCTTTATGAGAACAGAGTAGTTCATTTATAAATATTGTTTATTAAGAGACGTTAAAACTTCAAAAATGGATGGTTAACCAGTCGTTATTCTTTAGTCATCTTTAAGTAACATTTATGAATTAAGTTATAAGTAACTCAAACTCTTTATTATGTATACAGTGAACGTACGCATTTTGGAAGAAGACTAGATTGGATTGATAATGCAATCTAGAGTCTTCTTACGAAAATAAATAAAAACATTAATTCGTAAAGTAAAATATTTACAGCGTCATCAAAAAAGATTCCTTCTACATAAAATAATGCAAGAGAGCCACTCCATCCGCCATCTTCATTCCGCAGCCTCAGCGAAAAACTCCCCACTTTGATTGTTTAATCTCGTTCCCGTGAGCCCTCCACCACTAACACTGAGGTGCAAGTTGGTGTTCCTTAAATATTCTCTTTAACTGCAGTAAGGAACTATAACGTGTTAAATTATTAACTCAGTTGTAAGTAGAAACTTTTTCTTTATGTTTTACCGCAAAAGCTGTAAACATTGTTTAAGACGTAGGTTGTAAGGATGCAAGTCGGTTCTTAATGCTCAACACTCGAATCATTTATTGCATTCCACAATGTATACTCAGGGTACCTTATAATATATTAAGAACATTATGGACCCTGTCGGGCACAGCGAAGCAGTAGGAGAGAGGAAGATTTGAAACTTAACTTATCAGTCACCTTATGGAAGTTTATTTTCTAATCAATATTTAATAACCCGTCAGCCTTCAGCGCAAGAGTGAACAGTTATCATCTGGGCATGCTTGTTTCATAGTAGACCTCATACATTGCTTTCAATCAGGCGAGATCGAGGTCAAAATAATGCCCATTTGGTAATGAAAAAAATAGCAGCAGCAGCTTAATTGAAACGAGTTTTGAATTCCAAAGCACGAGACCTGTCCCACCGCCGGCGATTGACGAGAAACGAGTTGATGAGCACTGAGCCGCGAATGCACGACAGCGACGAGCGGTTACTCGCTGGTATGCGAATGTCGGTACCAAGTGTAAATCTTTCAGCGTGTGTGTTCTACCCGCTAAGCGAGCGGCGCTGAGCGAGTACTCTCTTTGCTAGCTCTTGTTGCTGCGACAAACGAGTTCTCGCCGGTGGCGGTGTGTAAAATCAAATCAAATCATTTATTCATTTGTAAACATTACCCATGTTTATTAGTATACATATAGATATTGTATTTTTATAATAATGTACCATGTTCTACCGTCACATGAGCATGCAAATCGTATTATATTTTTAACACGTACAGTGCTGAGAGCCCTCCTGGAGGGCTCACTCAAATCGAATATGGGATGCCGGTAGTCCTCGCGGAGGGCTCATAATTTTAGGTTTTTCTTCGCTAAAACGGCATATAAACTATAAAAATAAGATTAGTTGTATATTTTGACAAGATTTATTAGTAATACGCCTTGGTTTTGAAATCCAACCAAATTTTATTTAAAAAAAAATTGGGGCTCAAGAAGCACGAATTTCAGGGGTGGTAAACCATTTACACGTTTACAAATATTCACAATTTTTAAAATTTTTGAGATTATAGAACATTAATTTAACAATCAAGGCTATTCAGGGTTCCGTATCAAAATGGAAAAAAAAGAACACTTGTGGTGACTTCCTATGTTAGTCTGTTCGTCTGCCACAGGTGCTTTTTTCAGGAACTACTAATGCTCATAGACTTGAAATTAATAATATAAATAATGCTTGTCCATCTTCTATAGAAGGTGTTTTTTTCTCCCGCTCTGGGTGGAGCAGAAGGGTGTCAGACTCCCACTGACTAAAACCCACCCGTGTTCCTTCCTTAGCCCTTTATATTCCAGGGCAGCGGTAACCCTTTCGGACAATCCCGCTACCCATGAAAGAGCTTCATTTGCACTTTATAAATCGTATTTTTAATATTTATTTATGCCACATAGTTTTTGACTTATGATGAAAAAGTTTCGTAAAAATACTACTAGAAATATCTTATATTATGTTCATATAAGTTCAGAGAATAAAGTAATTACGCAAAATATACAACAAACTCTTCACTTTAAAATAAGTGTATTGTAGAGTACATACCTACGAATAAACACAAAATAATAAGGAGTGCCAAATAACTCGACAAAAAAGGGAAGACTTCGTTATCGATCAATTTACAGTAATTACCGGTTCTTAAATGTAAAATCATGTTTTTAATTAATAAAATAGCTTTATTAAATCTTTTTTTACTATCAGTAACATCAAATTCTGCAAGTGGCTTATCTTATTTAAATAATTGACATGACGACGGTTGACATTCTCCGGGATTTAATTTGGATTTAGAAATGAATTCCTTTTCGAACTTAGAAAAAGTATAAACATTTCTAGGAACAAAATAATTATGGAAGCTTTAAGAAATAAGATATATTATAGTTTTGATAAGCTGAAGTCGTATTTTTAAAGACTATTTTCAATTATATCCCCTGGTTTTAAAAATAAATTAATAATATCTCACATATACACAGTACACTTTAATACTTTCAGGCATATTCCACAATTGTTTGATTTATGTTATTAAAACTAATATCATTAATTTTTTAAACACTAAGCAATTGATTTCTCCATTCATGAGGGATACGGCACTGTTTCTCTTTACTATAGGCTATTATGTAGCCTATTTAAGAGGACAGTACCCCAACCATTTATGTTGTATACCAGTGTTCATTTGTAAAGTGCAACTGTTTTTATTGTATTTACTGCAACACCTTTTTTGCAATAAAGTTATTTATTTATTTTTTATTTATTTTAATATCTGATGGTTACACTAACAATGCAGATAAGTAAGTACTTAATTTTGGTAACAGTCTCATCTCGGTAAAAATCCTTTTTTTTTATATTCCAAAATGGCCATTTTTCTTTGCAAAGCGAAAATTATAGTTAATTAATTGCAATCTAGTTGGGAGGTACCTATGTGTTGTATGAAAAATGAAACGATGTCTTTTTTACTAGCCGTTTGTAAAGGATTTTTGCAGATTTTTAAGGATAAAGTATTTTTATAAGCAATCGCATATTGTAGTTAAAACTTTGTTATGAAAATTAAAAAAAAAATAGTTTTCCTATGAACTCTGAGTGCGCAAGTCCGACTCGCTCTTTGCCGGTTTTTTTTTAAATCATGAGCGACTATCAAGTTGATAATAGATGACTGAACGTTGTTCAGCAGTTACAAAATAACTACGAGTAGGTAATAACATTTAAAAAAAAATACATGATGCATGTATGCTATTCATACCAAAAATTAAAATTATTACATTGCGTGACAATTTCAGAAGAGGTTGGACACCCCTGTCTTGGGATCAGAGCGAGCGATTATCCTTTTTCATATTTTTTTCATTTTTTATTAGTTCACGTCTCCACCCCAGGACAGGACTAGGACATGTAAATACCCCTAGGGATACTAAATATAGCAACAAGACGTTCTGAAAACACTGTTTTACTTCATTTATAACTTTGTCTTCGTTTCGCTAAATTTTATTTTGTTAAATTCTGTGTGGTGTTCTGTTTCTCATGTCCATTCATAACAAAGTACCTATTGTGTGATACAAATAACACCTATTTCCCTGTTTTTCTGCCATAATTCTTGAACTTGAACAGTGAGTAAGTCAGACTTATTTAATAGGCCAATAATGTTCTGATGTAAGAGGTTTATATTGTTACGAGCTTCGGGTTCGTGACAATTAAAAATGCCGATAAAAATTACCAAAAGTTACACTTTAATTAATCAACACTAACAACAATTCAAAACACACTAATTATAAAACACAATCGCTAGTTAGTCGCACTTGAAGATCGCTTTCGATGTATTCGCATTTATCGCTAATCCAAGTCTGATCGCTCGCGGCTATTCCCGGCCTTATATAGTGCCGCAAATAGTTCCAAAACCTTCTATTGTAGAACCGTCTAGAATGTTCGAGTACATACCGGCCCCGACTGACTAGATGTCGATAGTTCTAGCTTCGTCAAATCTATTCGTCAATAGATGGCGCTAGTATTAGTTCTACTATTCCACAATAGATGGCGACTCTATCAGTTCCGCTATTCCACAATAGATGGCGACAGTGGTAACTAATGTCACCATGTATCAGGCATTAATTGCGGCGCGTAACAATATTATTATAAAAGAAAAAAGTCACTGTTGTCAGACGAATTACCGATAGAAGTTTCTATGGGATAGTTTTTTATGTCAATAATCAGGCGTCAAAGATGCGTTTTGTTCCCAGTCTGCACCCTAATTGCGTAACACACAATCAATCGGAATTAGAATCATTTTGAAGCAAATTGCTAATCCATTGCTTCATAAGTTCGAAAAATTTGTCTGCTCAAAAAATTTGTCTGCAAAATTTGAATATTGTTGAACTGTCAAAATGAAACCGATTCCGATTGATTGTGTGTTACGCAATTAGGGTGCTGTTTAGTTTTCCTGTTCGATAGGAGAACATGTCTAAGGTGAGATCACGATTTGTGTCAAAAAAGTATGCATAGTTATTATTATGTATGTCCAAGTGTAGTAAATTATTAAATATTTTTGCTCTATAATTATGAATAAGAGCTCCTCTTAAGTAAGTGGGACAGCATACAATTACATTCGTGTGGATTAGCTTTAGTGATTCCTGGATTTGATCAATTCGATGTTGTTTACAGCGCTGTTAAAGTCCTTTTCTCCGATCATAAATAAGTAGTAGTCGTCAATGGAAAGATTTTTGACTGTTTCAGTAATATTGGACCAAATTTCGGTTAATCCACTACCTGGTGTCACGTAATGGCAATACTCGAAGTGTTTGCTGAAAGTAGCTTCTAGGTTTTCTAGTGCACCAAAAAAGTTTCAGCTACTGATTATGCGTAGCTTTCGTTTTCTTGGACTTTTGAACTTAGTAACACAGTTGATATGTTTTTGTTTATCAATATTGCGCTTGGCATCAACTTTGTCGCACTCAATGATAGTCGTTTTAGGCATTTGTAATGAAACCTTTATCTTTATTTTGATTTATTTTCTTTTCTTTAGCGTGCAATCTTTAGTTTTCTTTGTGGATACCGGGCTGCGGTGATTCTTTTATACATATAATTTTTCTGTAACAAATCCTCATTTTGTTTTTTAAGATTATTATTTTCTAAGGAAAGAGACTCGATTTCTTGATAGGCACTATTAAATTCCAATTCTAGTTTATCCGTTTTTTTAGTTTTAACGTTTCTTCATAACTAATGTCGACAGAAATATCGGGTAGACTATTGGTTGTTTCATCTGGTGTTTCGTTCAACACTTCAACATTGGAGTCAGATACAGTTCACGTACGACGGAAAGTAATGTTTTCGAGGAAGTTCATGTTGGGAGTTTTTAAATGTTGATATTAAATCCATAAAGACAAACTATGCGCGGCATACAAACTGTACAGTCAGCGATTAACTAAATATGTAATGTATCTATTTTACTTACACGGAAGCTACAATCCTTTGTTCGTTACTTGAGCGAGAAAATCGTTGATAGCTAGTGGTTTCCTCGCGGGCGGTGGGACAGGTGCCTTACCGACTAAACTTTCTAGTTAAGTAGCGGAAGACTTTCCCGTAAATTATAAAGTCCGCTAACGTATTCGCACTTAGCGATCGGAAGTTCTTAAGTAACAACATAATTAAGTCGAGCCTCTAGGAATTAAACTTTGGATATAAAAATGTGGACAAGAATTAAGAAAGGTTTTTACCACGTAATTTGACTTCAGAGTTTTTTTTTACTTAATATGTAAATTAATTAATTTGTCGAGAGAGCTGTTTTATTTCAGACGTTGTTTGTGAAATAATTATTATGGATTAAGGAAAATTGTGTGGTTTAGATCCTAAGCCCAGAAAATTCCCAGTATTTTACGGTTGATTACTCACTGGCTGTAATTAAACCTACTTCAAGGCAAAACGCATAATTTATTATGCTAAATACTGAAATGTTTTGTAATATTCTACAATATTGTTTCATTCATTAAATGAGTTTTTACTGTTGCCGAAAATATTCATATCACAAGGTTTAAATTTCGCTTATCATCTCAAAGGCCTTTTAATATTTTCGAATGATTAATCAAATTCATTCGTCATTATTTATTTCATTTACGTACGACGAATGAACGTAAACGAAACAAATATTCGCTTCGGCTGGATGCGAGAAGCACAGAACGGACCTTAATTGCGTAACACAGTTCAATCACAATCTGAATGGTTTTGAAGGCTATTGCTAATCCAATGCTTTGTAATGTTCGAAAAAATCGTCTACCCAACTCCGTAAAAAACGCAACGAACGTTATTGAACTGCCACACTGAAAGCCACTGCTACTGTAAGTGTGTTACGCAATTACCGTGCTCGTCGAAGTGGAGGTGCTTGGAGGAGCGTTTGTTCAGCAGTGGACGTCTTTCGGCTGAAATGATGATGACGACGTCGTAACGTTATTTAACCTTGTGACTGTCTGTTACTTACTCCGATTTAATAACAAAATGACACAAATACACAACCACATAATTCTAAATTCTTATTTTAACATTGTCTTACGATATCGGCCCTCTTAGAAACGCATAAAATCTCAATTTTATGGCCTGACAGCTTGACACATTAACCCTAATCAATAACAAAATATCCTATTTCTTTAAAATAGTAAAACAACATTGAAACCTTTATAAAAACCCATTTCATTTATACTTTATGGGAAACAGACCGGCCCTTATAGCCAGTCATCAGTAGAAAGCGATACTTTACGTCACTTAAAATGCAATATTTTCTACGAATTCTACGAACGCTGAGACCCTTACATGCAACAGACAATTAACGAGCCGCGCATCTGTTTACAATTAGTTGCGTAGACCGTGGGAGTGACCGGTACACGGACTTCCTAGTCCACGCTAGTTAAGTTAGGAGATTTAGGGAATGCCAAGAGGCTATGTCCCAGTGGGCTGTCGCGAAGTAGCGAGTATTAGTTATTAAGTTAAATATAGTTGGGTTGGAGCCCAGATTAGGTTAATCTAGTATTTTAAGTGGTGTGTGTATGTTTGTTAGTGTACGATTACATAGCACATTAGTTAGCAGGCTAGCATAAGCATTTTAACATAATTTAAATCCACATAGCAATTAATATTATTGAGTACACTTTCGACCGTTTTATTGTAAACACCTGTGTTGGAATAGTTTTCTTCCATCTCAACTTATCACACGTACCAGCAAGCAAGTGCTCTTATAGTTAGTGTGACTGGGTGAGTCCTTCATTATAATAACTATCCTAGGCTGATAGAGTTACTAAAGTTATTATAACTAATCAGGCAGAGAAGTGTTGCTGGGGAGTTTGTTGCACCACTTCTTCTCCCCAGCTTAAATCACTAGCAAGTGGTGAAGGGTGGGCGCTTTGGGGCTGTCTATAGACCTTTAAGAGAGTTGAACCACGACTCTATTAATTTATAATTCTTAATTTTTGACTCTGCTCTATGATCTAGTAAATCCTAATATTATAATTCTTGAACGCTGTGTTCTTTGCCAATAATAGTGCCTGAAGAGAGATTACTCAAAACTCTATTAAATGATGGTTCTCGAGTTTCGAATCTCAACTCTATTGTCTAGTTATTCTTGAATGTGGTATTCTTTATCTCAGACCAATAATTCGGTCAGACTGACATGAACACGTGTCTTGCAGTTATGCTTGTTGTGCAAAGGGTGAGCTTCCTGGGGTTTGGGTGACCACATCTATCTACCAGTCCAAGGACTGATAGGGACCATGTTTCCTTAAGAGCATGATACCGACGCAATGCCGCTGGAACTAGCCGCTCCATAGTCAGACAAGGACAGTCGCTTGGTTGCCGCAGGAAAAGCCTCATCGTCATGTTTATCAGTTCGAAAGAACTGCTAGGGACCATTTCTCCAAAAGAGCATGATGCCGACGCAATGCCGCTGAAAAGCCGCTTGCGTCACTATATGGAAGTGTTGCTCTGAGTACTCCGAGTATAGATGTGAGGTATCGTGTGAGTAATGACTGATCAAATACCTATTAAGCTAACGTATGGGTTACTCACAATTTAATAATAATATTATTACTAGCTTTTTAAAAGCACATTTAATCTATGTTTATAACTATTGTAGCGGTATCTACAACGCCACATGCGAACAACGCGTCATACTGACGTCACGCAAATCCTGCATCTCGCAAGCAGAGTTTACCACGCAATTAGCATAGATACAATTACCCAACATCAATCGTCGGAGTCAAAGGTCGGAAGATCCTCCCTTTTCTATGGAGGTTGTGTGAACTTTACACCCTGTTCCTCATGCCTCCAAACTGGTGACGCCGAGTATGAACGTCAGCGAAGCCTTCGTGCAAACACTTCAGCGTGACGTCATCATCATCACTCCCGCAAGCTTCAGCGGCGAGTCACCCAGCCAGCCCAGCATCCACGGCTTCAACGGGTATCCTGACCACCAGCATGCAGCGTCCGCGCATACCTGGTCATCACCCTCAGCCTCATCAGCAACCTTGGCACAGCACACTGCACCTTCTGCCGGTCAACAAGCAGAGCACCCTCTCCTGGTCGACGCAGCAGCCAGCCTCAACCCGACGCTGTACAACATCTGACGCACTGGAGTATTACGCAGCGCCACCCCGACTCACTAGGGACATCTCCGCAGACAGTTCCGACTCATCGTGAACTGTGCGGCAACCGGTTCCGACTCACTGGAACCTCAGCTGGCTTGGCAAGCGTCGCAAGATACAAGACACAGCCCACTATCGACCTCCGGTCTCCGGAGGGGAGTGATGTAGCGGTATCTACAACGCCACATGCGAATAACGCGTCATACTGACGTCACGCAAATCCTGCATCTCGCAATCGAGTTTATCGCGCAATTAGCATAGATACAATTTCCCAACATCAATCGTCGGGCAATTGCCCGCCAGACACAACACCCGTCTGGTCGGAGGATCCTCCCTTTTCTATGGAGGTTGTGTGAACTTTACACCCTGTTCCTCATGCCTCCAAACTATGAATTCCTAGGTCTTATTTAACATTTCTTTCAAACCTTTCCTTGGTCTATTGATGAGACAAGGCACTGGACTTCTTAATATTTGGAATTCATTTAATCTATGTGGGTGGGAGAGTGTCCATTCTGGAGCCGATCTCTAAAGAAAAGTACGGAGGGGGACTGTTCTTCCCCGAAAGGGGAACCGATCCATTTTCCTGACATTTCCACATAATTAGGAAAAACGAAAATTTTATCAACCCAGGATAATTTAGGAACAGTCACAACCTAAAGATATTTGGTTATTCTAGACTATCATACATGAGTATGATAGTCTAGTAGTTAATGCCCACATTATAATCTAGGATTAAAGTTTTCGCAAAGGAGAACGTTCACTGTAGTCTTATGAACATGGCATGTGTTCTACACACTACACATAATTATTATGTAAACATGAATGTATACATAAATGTTTACATCTCTATGTAGTGCGTAGTTACAAAACAAGTCGTATTACAGGCTCTCGAAGTTCATCAAAGGGTCGTAGTTTTCTCATCAAAATAAAAGAGAAAGAGTTCGGAGGCTTTGAGGGATTATTGGTAATAACTGGGCTTTGACACGATACCCGCAAATGTGAATGATCGTTTTTGTTACTAGTCTCGTTATGTAAGTATCGTTTGTTAGAAAAAGTAATACAACGTTTCAAAGTAATTATACCTACTGGAGCTTATGACTTTGGAGAGATGAAAGAGAAGAGATTAAGAAAACAAGAGTAACTTAGCTAAAACTACCTACCTACTAGTAGAAAACATTAATAAGCAACGAAAACGACAGACCAAACACAAATCCTGTTTATTTACTACCATTTTATTCATGCCTTAGCAATAAAATCAGTAAAAATTTCAACTGCCAAACTAAGATGTCACCGACACAGACATCGCAGGCATAGTAATAAGGTCCCTTTAGAGCCCTTTCGGTGCGGAAACCTACATAATGCCCTAAACTAAAGCAGAAATGGTATTTTGAGCACGAAACGAGTCACGCACTTACGTATTGCCGCACAGTATTCTAAGTCGGGTAAAAAAAAAAAAGAATTTTACAAAGAAACCCTGAGATACCTCGACGATACTCGTAAATAAACCTTTACGTACATTTATCTTTCAACAAGTTACACACATTTTACTTCCACAAAATATTCAAGACAGCTCACCATAAATTATTTAGGTACGTACCACTAAAATAAGATTTTCTCCCTTTACGCAAAGGTACAAAATGTTTTAAAGCATATACAATATAACTGTCTTCTGGATATAAACGAGAATATTGTTCAACAAGGTGTTGTTTTAAAATTGAAAGTATTCTATACAATTTCAGAAGACGTACCTTCTATGTCACTATATTACAACATGTTTTACACGTTCTGTATTTTGCTTAAAGTACAACATCCTACTTCTGTATTTTAAGCCTTCATTTAATTTAGAATTTAATTGAACACACAATTATACTTTCACAGACTTCAATGTTTTAATGTTCTTCAAGCATCGTGCCTTCGCAGGTACACGATCATAAATACCTACCTTTCCAATCATACATTATTCCTAACAGGAAAGTAATCATTCCTTCTACAAAGCTAGTCCATATTATCTTCAAGTACTCGTATCTGAATCTATCTGAATATGAATTTGAAAGGAGCCGCGTTTCGAATAATACGTTCTGAAATGCGAGTTTCGGAACAGCTTGGAGCATTGCTTTTGTAAATTGGTGCAGGGGGTGAACTACATAATAAGATTTCTGTGTTACACGTTACGGAATAGATTTCCTTCCCATCTGAATATTTATATGGCTGTTGTACATTATTTGCTGTTCCGTATCCTATAAGACAAATAGCGGACGTGTGTGTTATTGTACTGATATATCATGTGAGTGTCCTCTGTATCTGTGCAAGTTACTTTGGTCAGGAAACGCATCCATGAAAGAGTTGAACAGCAAAAATAAAAAAATACTCCTCCGCTTATTTAGCATGTTTAGAATACTTGTACAAGATTTACGCACGCCTCCATAGTCACGTACGCCTAGGATGTATTGACCTGAAGATGTATGTACGTTCGTTATCGTTCGGCAAATACCCGACTATCGCCTGAATACTAACTGATACGACTTCCACTACGGCTGAGCCTTACCATTAGTTATCCTTATCGGATCGCGTCCTAAATAATGTATCTATACTAATATTATAAAAAGGTAAAATTTGTTTGTTTGTTTGTATGTATGTAGGGGGTAATCTCTGGAACTACCAGTCGGATAAGAATAATTATTTTTGCATTTGATAGCCCAGTTCATGAGAAAGGTTATAGGCTATATAACATCACGCTGGGACCAATAGGTGCGGAGCATCAATGGAAAATGTTGCAAAAACGGGAAAAATGATTCATTTTGAGAGCTTCCGTTGCGTGCGCTGCGTAAATGGTTTAAGTTATGCAAAAATTATGTATGATGGAATTGTTTCTCTTCAAAAGTTATAAAAAAAGGCCTCGACAGCACATGTCTATCTTTTAAGATTGACTCACTATAACGTTTTTTATGGTAAGTAATCAAATTTGTTAGAAATGAATGCATTATTTGCGAAGGTGTTTTATCAACATGATATCCTTATCCAAATAAATACGTTATCCATCACAAGTATTTGACTGTGAACAAAATTGCCCTTGACATCACTTGATTTCAATCAACATCTTAGGAGATATCATAATTTTAAAATAACTCTGCAACAAAATAGGTATGATAACGTTCGGATCGATTCTACATCACGCTAGGTCAAAATGAATACAGTCAGAAAGAGAACTCAGCGAAAACGAAGTGATAGTGCGGGCGAGCGAAGCGATGCGACGCGGTGGGGCGGGGAACCAGAATTTCACGCGGACGAAGTCGCGGGTGTACTAGTATTAAGCATTATTACGCAATATTGTTTGTTGTGCTGAAGAAATAAAAATAAATAAATAAAATATTTGCGGTACTGTGTTACTACTACGAATTAAATAACAACAGAAGGGTCACAAAACCACAAAATTCTTGACCGCGAGGTCTCAAACATTTAAAATGTTGTTCTGTTAAAGATGCAAACTTAAAAAAAAAAAATAGTTAACTAAGTAACTCGTAATTGCTACTAACGAACTGAAGAGGGTCCATGCAAAGATTTATGCTCCACATTTCACTATTTAGATACTACCTATGTCTATCGATAGTTCTAAGAAAATGATAACGATTGCTAAAAGAAATCAGCAATATCTTAGCATCAGTGTTCATTGCCTTTGAACCTTCTGCACATTTCTATTCCATGTGCAGTTCATACGACTAGCATAGTTTCACCGAGATAGTTGCGGTATATCTGGCTTCTGTCGGACCGAATGCGGCACGGCACCAGCTATGTGACACCGCTATTACGTCTTACGTATCCCACAAGTAGGAATAGTTTCTCAGAGTTTGCATTCACCATTGAATAATTTAGTTGACTCACTTTGTTTCTAAAACTAAATGTGCTGAATTATAACTTCAACCACCAATTACTGTGAATATTATGTAATTAATAATAAAAACCTGCAAATTTGATCTGTTCCATCGTAGACTTCATCTAGCGCTTTCCATCAAGCGCGATTGTGATCAAGAGCTGGATTATTCCGTAATAAATAACTAGCAGCGGTACACCTCAACATTGTGCTTTATTCTAATTACGCCCGCAGCTTATTACGAGTACCAGCTTACTGTCCCCATGTAATTGATAGCAGTTTAGTCCCTCATTAAAATAACAAAATATAACTAGAGTACCTAATAACGTCATTGTAATTAAATTTAAAAAAACAAACAACGTAATTATGTATGAGCTCAGAGAACTCATAATTGTAAATCAGTATTATTCCACGAAAACTAAATAAACACAGTTGCAGCAGTATTCAATTCACTATAAAATAGGTACACAGTGTCAGCGTTGCGGGCTATTTTATAGCGCGGCACAGGACCGTGTTATTTGGAGCTACAAGGCTTTGAATCTATTAGTCATTGCTAACTGAATATTTTTGAAAATGGTTTCAATAGTAGGTTCAGTTACAGCAAAAACTTGACATAAATGTTAAATACTCATAAAACTATTAGTAGTTCATTAGAGCCGTGACACATGGACACATGACCGTCTCCTATTTCTTTGTAAACAAGAATCTAATCACTTAGTTGACTCCAATGAATGTAGGCACTGTACAATTGATTCAAGACGGCTTTATTTAATGACGTAATCGCATGAAATTATTTTCACTACTTGCGCACTTCAGCTATATGCAAACCTATTTTCTATAATATAAAGATCCTTATTTAGATAGGAGCTCGCGCAAATCTATTTCCTTCATAAAGTTTGTTGAAACTGTAATTCATATATGTTACGATCTGCATGTGAGCACGGAAATGTTTGTTCTTGAACATTGTCATTATGACCGCCGTGGTAAAGAGCCAAAGGTCAGCATATTATAATTAACTTGCCTGCCTCGTGCCTGTGCAACGAATCGCGATATGATAATTGTCTGATATTTTTATGATGATGGGAAGGAATAAATTGTGATAACAAGATAAGGAAGGATAAAGAATTAATGATGTCTTTATTTATTGGGCGAGCATAGATTTTGTGAATGTTTTATTGTATGGCCATTTTAATAGGTAACATTTGACAATTCATAAAAATTCAACAACGTAACCTTATAACGGCGGGCATAAAATAATATATTTTTGCGTTTTGTTAGAACTGCACAATTGCTTAACTTTTTTCAATTACGATTACATATTTATTGTAATAATGACCGATACGAGTAATTTTACGATTTTCTTTCGCTAATAAACCATTCTAAATACACTCGAGAGCAATGAATCCGGGTCACTTAAAGAATGTTAAAAATCTCGGAAACTAAAAATGATAGGTTAATGCAATAAATTGTATTTAATAGACAATGTAATACTCCTTAAATGAAAGTAAAAAAAATATGAGTCACCATACATTTTATTAACACAAAATTACATAAAGAAAAAAACTGCTGATCTCTCCTTAAAACAAAAATAGGAAACATGAAATTTTTGAACTTTATTACGATTTTCTCGAATTTTAATACTTCGTATTGCCTCCTCGTGCTTCCATTACTGCGTTTACGCGGTTTGGCATGCTGTACACCAAGTTCCTTATACGATTTTGGGGAATATTCTCCCATTCCTCTGTGAGAGCAATTTTGAGCTCACGAAGCGTGATTGGGGGAGGGTTTCGTTGTTTTACGCATCTGCCTAGCTCGTCCCAAGCATGCTCGATCGGGTTGATATCCGGGCTGCGCGCTGGCCACTCCATACGAGTAATGTTCATCTCTTGAAGGTAGTCATTCACAATCCTACCTGTATGAGGTCGGGCGTTGTCATGCATAAATATAGCATCCTCACCTAAATTGACCATAAATGGACCAACGTGATCATTGAGGATTTCTTCCACATATCTTACGCTAGTTAAAGAGCCGTTTTCTATGATCACCAGCTCTGTGCGACTTTCAGAAGAAATTCCGGCCCACACAAGTACAGACCCACCACCGTAGGCTACTTTTTCTTCGATGCATGCTTGCTTGAATCTTTCCCCTGGTCTTCGATACACTCTGTGTCTTCCATCGTGCTTGTAGAGCATAAATTTTGATTCGTCGGAGAACATAACTTTTGACCAATCTTCAATACTCCAATTTACGTGGCTCTGGGCATATCTTAGTCTTGAAATACGATGCCCACGCTCCAGTTTAGGGCCGTTTGCAGGTCTAAGGGGTTTTAAGTTAGATTCAGCAAGCCGACGTCTTACTGTCCATGCACCTGGGTTACTTCCTCCGAGGCGTCGAAACTGATTTGTGAGTTCAGTTCCTGTGAGAAAGCGATTTCGAAGCATGGTGTTCACCAAGTATCGGTCTTCTCGTGCTGTGGTACACCTGGTTCTGCCCGTTCCTGGTCTGCGTAGGTTAGAACCAGTTTCTTCGTAACGTCGGAGAACTCTTTGTACTGCTGACAGCGACACACCGACAGTCCTGGCTGTATCGCGCTGACTCCGGCCGGTTTCCAGCATTGTAAGTATTCTGGTGCATTCTTCAGGCGTAAGCGACATAATTTCAGCTTCAATAATGAATATAGAGCACTATCAACATGGTTTATGTACCCACATAAATGACAGATTACAAACAAAAGCAAAACCAAATGCTGTAATTTCGTAGTTCCGTCGTCCAAAGTGGCCCTTTTTCAAATTTGATTTTTTTATGATATAACTTTACAATAACTAAGAAGTTTTAATACTTTCATTTAAGGAGTATTACATTGTCTATTAAATACAATTTATTGCATTAACCTAGCATTTTTAGTTTCCGAGATTTTTAGGATTCTTCAAGTGACCCGGATTCATTGCTCTCGAGTGTATAATAAACAATTTCTGATCTAAAGAACTGAACGTCATTACAATGTTGCGTCAGTTAACCCTTTTTCTTTTTAAACACTAGGGATGTTACTCTAAAAATCGCAAGCTGATAAGTTGAATCGAATGCAATGATTATTTGTGAAGAAATATCACCATGAAATAATATACACGTTGTGATTATAATAAAGCATAATTATATTTATTATTCTTTTAACTAACTATAAAAATACAAAAAATAACTAAACTCCGATTGCTTAAGGTGGATGCTCCAAGGTAGCCCGCGAAATTCAAATTTTCTTACGTTTTTTGCAATTTGCTGGTCAGTACTAAGTTGTACAGTCAATCAACGTTGAACCTTAATGCTTTAGCGATAAAGTTGAAAATCTATTAAAGAAATTTGACAGGTTGTAGTAGCTTGATGTGCTGGCGTCTGTACGTTAATTAAAATATGATTCGCGGCTGTAACAAATATGTATTTACAGAATTATAATCATTAAAGTCCAGAACCACCCTTCAGTACTGCTAAAATGATGACTCTGCTACAAAATGCGTGTGCAGAAGTCACTACAGAAGACTGGAGAAAAGTCGTAGAGAAAACAAAGAAAATAATTTTACAAGATTTTGAACGAGATGTGAGAATAGACAATATTATTGAAAATGAATTAATAATATCTCTGAGTGCTGACAGCAGTGATGAAGATGACAATACTAATAACACTTCTGATAGTTCAATTGAATAAATTCATTTTTTTTTTTTGTTAAATTATGTACTTGTCTTATTTTGCTCCTTAAATTTACGAAAGAAAAAATAATAATCGGACAGGGATTCGCCTGATGATTTTTAAAATTCACATATGTTTCAAGTCCGTATCGATTCATTCACTTTAATCGATGTTTTTAAGCAGGTCACCTCACTAAGAAAGATAAAACTGACAGACGTCAAATGTTACCTATTAAAATGGCCATACTTTAGCAACAATGTGTGGTAACTCTTAAAATGAAAAGCAAGTTTCTGGCTTAAAACATTGTATCCATATCTACATATAATATTAATATGTCGAAATGTTAACTTCTTAGGTAAAATATTACGTAAAGGTAAAAATAACTTATGATCCCCAAAGGGAACCCCTTATCTTTACTGTCGCCGTGAAAAAACATTTACCTTATTTTGTTCACGTGTACCCCATATTATATAACGGTTGAAACCTGCCATGTCTCGGTAACTACACCAATTACTGTAACTATACTCTCTTGCCTTTCACAAAATAATGGACTACTGTTAGTGAAGCGACCTCGGGTGTAGCGGAAATGTTAACGTTTGCATATAGCGTAACGTCATTTGTGTTTCTACAGAATATTATTATCAGAATTTCTGAATAGATCACTTTTATATTTTGGTGCGTGAACGAAGGTGAGCAGTGGTGCGGAGTAGTGATGGCCCCGTGGTAACAACCCCGACTTACGAGGTGTAGTTCGTGGGTTCAACCTCAGCTGGTGCTTTACAACGTTTTTAAAACGGTGAAGAAAAACTATCGTGAGGAAACCGGCATTTCCTAAAACTAAAAATTCGAAGACATGTGCCATCTACTAACCCGCACAAAACCCGCGTGATAGATGACAGCGCACTCCCTCTCGAAGAGAGTAGTCCTGTGTCCCAACAGTGGAAAAATTGTGGGCTGAGTGTGCAACGTGTGGGCTGAGTGTGCAACGTGTGGGCTGAGTGTGCAACGTGTGGGCTGAGTGTGCAACGTTGACGAATAATTTGATGTAGTTAACATATCTTTGAAAAATATCAAGGCTCACGTCAACAAGATAGAAAGCAGCAACCTTCTGACTGCTTTTGACTGTCAAGGCTTGTGATTATGGCCTCTTCAGTCGCCTGCAACAATCATTCAAGCAGGAAAATCCATAAGAACAATAAGTAAATAGTTTCACACTTCAAACAGCGAAAGGGTCTCCTTTCATCAGACACGTCTCTCTACTATAAAATTAAACGACGGTAATGAGATCTTTCGTCTGTCTGAAGTAGTCACCGTCTCTTACAAATAAACTTAGATTTATGAACCTTCAATATAACAGGCAGGTACTTATATAAAAGTTTTTAATTTTGTCATGAATGAGAATGTATGTATTCTTATAAGAATAAAATAATCTCGAACTTCAAATCAAAGGATTGGAACCTGTGTTTTGAGATTTGAGATGACGTTTTTTCGATAGATATTTTTGACCATTTTCTTATACAAAAAAAAAAATATTATTTTTATATACAAAAGAATAGCTTACAAAGACGATCCAGTCTGAGGTGTAAACAAATACATAAATCGGTATCCAATAATTAATGAATATTTGAGATATAAACAAATAATATAGATAAAACGACCACTGGCATCGCTTGAAGGTATTTTATCCGACCCTTGGTCTTCTATATATACGTAGTAAACTACAAATAATCATACATTGTATGTAGTCTTGTTTATTTGTCTTCACAATACTTTCTGAGACATGAAAGCAATTTTCTTATATGATGAACGAGTTCACTCCGAATGGTCAGACACAGGGTGTTCACGAATGAGATGTCATTTGATTTGTGAAGACGACAGTCGTTGTCATTGGCGCCGTGGAAATATTTATACAGCTCATTTATTATTTCCTTACTGCTTTTTAGGGTTCCGTACCCAAAGGGTAAAAACGGGACCCTATTACTAAGACTTAGCTGTCTGTCCGTCCGTCTGTCTGTCACCAGGCTGTATCTCAAGAACCGCGATAGCTAGACAGTTGAAATTTTCACAAATTATGTATTTCTGTTCCGCTGTAACAACAAATACTAAAAACAAAATAAAATACACTCGCGAGCAATGAAAAAGTTCCAGTGACATAGCACCAAATTACTCCTAAACGGGAAAGGCTAGAGCTTAATGACGCCGTCTGTAATATTGAAGTACATTTAACAGCGCATCAGAATACTACCAACTAAAAACGTAAATATTGTGTTTAAATTTTAAATTATATGTCTTAGGAGATATTAAGGTGTTTGTCGGCATTTTGTGGGTGGAACTTTTTCATTGCTCGGCAGTGTAAATATTTAAGGGGGGCTCCCATACAACAAACGCTATTGGTTTGCCCTTTTTCGCTCGATATTAATAATGGCAACAGGTAGGCACTTGAAATATTCACAAAATACTCAGCTGTATTTTTATTTTAAAATAATTATTTAAGGGGGGCTCCCATACAACAGACGTGATTTTTTATAGATAATGGTACGGAACCCTTCGAGCGCGAGTCCGTTTTGTTTTGCAAGACTTGCATACAAATATTTTCTTCGTAGTTGAACTCAGAGACTAATAATTTTAGTTTTATAATATTTCTTCAGAGAAGTTACAGATATTGGTATTACCTACTCGTAGTAAAAACGTTCGTGAAGAAAGGACAATTACATGTTTTAGCATCCCAGACAAAAACTCAAGAGTTGAAAATAATTGTCACTTGGTTAAAAAAGTATTTGTCCATAAACACCTACTTATTTCCTAAGACGTTTCCGACGAGAAAATACACCTACGTTATAGTTCTACTTTTAATCCATTAGATACTCGATACGCTTTGACTCCTAACGTTTCCGTCTGACATAATGATATTATGATGAAATTCCTCTAAAGTACCTGATGTTAAGAGTAGGTTAATTGTATGATGTTTGCTGCAGCAAGTAGCTGTAACACAAGATTTGCAGTTTACATAACATCAGAAAACAAGATCAAATTCTCTCTTAAGTATGAACTTCATGGTACCTGTAAATATAGAACGTGTGTTTACCTCGTAATGGAAAAATCAATATCAAATAAAGGATAAATATAAACACTCTGCATGTTGTGAAAACGAGTCGTTTCAGTAGCTTTACAGGTCCTCTTTATATTCTTTTTGTCCCTTTTGTAGCACTTTTTACAGTTTGCTTTATATCGGCTTTTGGGTATCAAGAGCCATCCTAAACGACAGAGGTGATGTTCAGTTGCTAGAAATAGGTGATTTTCTAGTATAGTACACCTAGATTTCACCACCCAAAATTACATAAACATAAATAATCACAAATCCAGGCAATAACATTTTCCCGACGTGATAATCGATCCCAGGACCTCATGCGCAGCGGCATCGTTTGCGACCACTGCACTGAACCGACAAGGCAGTCCTCCCATAGGAATTTTATAATGCTGATATTTCTTTAGGAAATAAAACATTCATCTTAAAATCTTGTCGCCTGTTACTAAAATCAGGTTGCTGTTGCCTAATCTCATGTAAGTTGTTGTGAACGGTTCACTCAGCTGACTACTATAAAGATCTGACCACATTGATGTGAATCCCGACGGTATCGGTTATTTTAAGCGTAAGGAAGTCACGCGACAATTCGCGCCAGTGTACATACCTCCGTACAATTTAGTTGACACAATCGGCACGAGCTGATTTCGTTCCGCATCCTGCGCGAGACACGCTTCAGTTAAGCCTGAACTTTAGAACAGCCAATGAGGTTTGACAACACATTTATTTAAATACGCTTTCAGAGAGCTCATCATTCTCCTGTCTTTATCCCAATTTATTTGTGGTCGGCGCAACATGCCTTTTTCTTCCATACTTCTCTATTAGTCGTCATCTCGGTAGTCAGCCCCTTTCTAACCATATCATCATTCACACAGTCCATCCATCGTTTCTTTGGTCTTCCCCTACTCTTATAGCCATCGACATTCATACTTAAAACTCTCCTCACCGTGACAACCGATTTCCACACCACTTTTCAGTTACCGGTGCCACTTTCAGATTTCCTCTTATTTAGCGAAGAGAGCTGCACCCTAATTGCGCAACACACGATCAATCGGAATCTGAATCATTTTGAAACAAATTGCTAATCCATTGCTTCATAAGTTCGAAAAATTTGTCTGCTGAACACGTGAATAACGCAATGAATGTTGTTGAACTGTTAAAATGAAACCGATCCCGATTGATCGTGTGTCACGCAATTGGGGTGCTGTTTCTAGTTTATACGAATCGTGAGTATCGGCTCATAGGTATTTATTTATTTTGTTCTGGTACATTAGTTAAAGATTTATTGGTAAAGTCGACCTTTAACAACAAGTTGTGCTGTCGCGTGGTAGTGACATGTGTTGTAGAGCATGTAGGGAACATGACCCGATAGATACTAGTTAATTTACAGAAAGGCGGCAGCTAAAGATAGACACAAATATTCTGAAAATAGAACAAATACTAGATACTGTTATACGAGGATGTATCTTCCTACATAGATTACAAACATCGTCTGCAGAACAGAGGCCTTCCAACGACTACTATAATAGAAACATAAACATAACTGTGCAATAACTTGGATTTATGTCTGTCATGTTTTGCATGTTTTTCCCAAATAAATATAAAATCACACCTGCAGTCCACGTCGAGTTAGGCAAAGGTGTACTGATGTACACTCACGGTATATTCTATGGTTTGATCTAAATGTGGGTTTTCGAAATTGAGGGAGGTCCCTCGAAATTATACATAGCCCTAGACGTTATTAATTATCACAATTTGATCACCTATAAATTGAAATTAAGTGGCTAAAAACCGTAGAGGGACATTCTACCTTCGCAAATTCTCAATCAAATTCTTCCCTTTTCCTATAGGTAATGCCGTTACAAGCCCAAACAAACAAGTGCCCTCGACGCCGAAGGTATAATTTAGACTTAGTTTATTTAACCGCTCGTTGTTCAGTCCCTACAGTTGTCACAGAGTAACAAGACTCAGGTGTGACCCTCGCGTATTTGATCATCGGAAACGTAACCTGTCAATCCCGCAGCTCCGCTACCTGACATACATTTTTTATTCATTGTTACCAGCTTCATTTTATAAAGTACATGAAACAAGAGTTCATTATACTCAACTAGCTTTTGCCCTCGGCTTCGCCCGCGTGGATGTCGAGTATCCTCTATCTTACAAGGTTCTCATAGAAATCCATTTAGAGACAGAAAGAGTTAATTTCGCATTTATAATATTAGTACTTTTCTAATGGCTAAACTGCGCCCTAATTCCGTAATATACTATCGATCACAATGTATATCATTTAGAAGAATATTGCTAATCCATTGCTTCATAGGTTCGAAAAATGTGTCTGCTCAACAACGTTAACTAACCTGTCAAAATGAAAGCCATTGCTACTGAGAGTGTGTCACGCAGCCAGCTCGCAGTTCCTCACGACGTGGAACTATACATACACAGGTGTGCGCACCACGCCGATACGACGGATGCAGGCTGAGGACCAACTTACTACATTGACAGCTTATGAATATACAAGGGTAAGATTCTAATCATAGAATCCTATCGCTCATTAAATATTTAAAATTATATTTAATGAGCGATAGGATAGCTATTTTAAAGGATGATTGTCGAATCTTATCTAGTTGGTGCTCTATCTGAAATGCAATAAAATAGTGTGTTGACGAATATTTTAAATTAGTTGTCCCTCTCACCGAGAGAAAGCCTATGTCCCAGCAGTGGGAACATTATAGGCTGATTATGTACCTAGTTGTAGATACTTGTGTAGTTTATAATTGCTATTATTGTAAATTTTTGGAAGAATGGGATTTTAAAACGAAGTGATAGCCAACGTTACCTCTGTGGCTACTAAGAACGATGACAATGAGCTTCGAAAACTTAGCTATTGCTACGCTTTTGTAGCAGCAACTACGACTTCGTAGATAGGTTAGCATAGCACCCCGCTACGCCGTAGCACCGCACTCCACCGTAGCACTCGCTACGCCGTAGCAAAGACGAACTGGAAATTCGTCATTAAAAACATTCAAAATCTAGTCGCAATCTACGCCTTCGTAAATAGGTAAGCATAGCACGTTGCTACGCTGTAGCACCTCCCTACGCCGTAGCACCCAACTACGAAGTAGCGCCCCGCTACGCCGTAGCATAGTCAAACTGAAGGCCAATTCGTAATTAAAAATGGTCAAAATCTAGTCGTAATCTCATCTCAGCAACAGTCAATGTCAAAATCTTGTCAAAAATAAGGGGAAATTAGAGGTAATTTGACAAATTGAAACTGAGATCAAATTGTGAATGTTCTTAAAATTACAAAAATTGCCCCTCAGATGTGATCTCCCAGACAGAGCAATTACTTAAACCTTGTTTCTTAACTACTCTAAGACGATATCAATCACAGATTGTTTTTAAATAAAGTATCAATGCTCTCAATTCAATTGTCAATAAATAGAAGTAAGCGTATTTAAATTAAATCCTGTGAAAAAAGTCGGGTGGAAAACCAAAAATGTTTGTGACTTTTTTGAGCGAAAGTAATCCTACTTAGTTCCATTGATTTTTTTCTTTCTAGGAGAGTTACAAATGGATAAAAGTATTTTTTACTTTAAAATATTAAAAATATAAATTTATAATAAATAAAACACAATCGTTTTTCACGAGAGATTCTGTTTCGTGAGATTTATCGCTAAATATTGTAAAAATAAACCGTTGTTTATAATAATTAATAATAAATCACAAGAAAGCTCAACTTTACTAGATTACTTTTACTAAAGATCAATGTTTCAATGTGTCTCTTCCACGTAATCTAATGCCAATTTATAGCCCCTCGCCACGATCCATCGCCATCTCAGATTACCATCACTAATTTATTTCCAATTTGAAGTGAATTTTTGGTAAATGCAAAATATCTGATTTAAAAAAGGCATAATCTGCGTGGAATCCATTAGTGAGCGGCTCACCGCCGTTTATTGGAACGGAAGAATTAAGGAAAACAAGAAACGCACGAAATAGCACAGAGCCGCAGTGAATCGTACGCAGTTAACTAAATCCGCATTTGAGAGTAATTGCTTGCGGCGAGAGACAAAGTGCACTTTATATTTGCTCCAAGAACTCGATTGAGGAGGTGACGGTGAATTATTTATGAAAAGCTATTAATGCTAAGTCGTTAGGAGATTTATTTATTACATTCTCAACTGGTGTGAGGTTTAAAATTAATGATACAGTAGAAACCTTTTTTTGCTTAGCCATGTCATTCAATGCTGTAATAGAGAGACACACTGACTGATGTATTGTTGTTTTCGTGGAACGTGGATAAATATAATTCGCTGATTTTGGTTGTGTAAGTCGGTGATGAGTGCGGTTTGGAGGCTGAGATAATGTAAAACAAACGTGTGCAGGTACTTACAGCGCTAGGAGACTGTATCCGTTCACTTAATCTACCAATATTTGTAGAAGCGTAGGCAGTAATTCGTTTTGAACTCAATTCATGTAGTTCTGGGAAATGATTTAGTAAGTTCTCGAAAATATTGAAACCCTTTCTTTTGATTTGATTCTCCCTATATTTTTATTCAAAAAGATTTTTCCTGTGTTTGGATTGTCGCACTGAGCTTTCAATAAATATTTTAACTTTTTTGCACAACTTTGCTTTTAAAGATAATTATGTTCTTTATGATAACTACTATACAGGGAACTCGTGCTTTGATAAAGGAATCTAGAGTCTTCTTCCGAAAAAAAACATTAAAAAGTAAAATCTGTACAGTGCTATGAAAAATAAATTCAAGAAAAAGCTCCTTCCGCACAAAATACGAGCCACTCTATCTGCCATCTTCAATCCGCAGTCTTAGCGAAAAAAGGGAAGTTTTTCGCTTTACTTTGAATGCATTGTTTATTCTCGTTTCCGTGAGCCTCCTTCTCCCCTCCACTTTACATACACGATGCAAGTTTGTGTTCCTTAACTATTCTATTTAACTGCACTACGTCGGCGACCGCCACTGCTGGCGGTTGGTTTTGGCAGCAGGCAGCTGCCAAAACCAACCTGCTGTCAAAAACACCCCTCATCCGCACAATATGTGTATTAAATGAAGACCATGAGAGAATTGACATATTTTCGTGCAATTTGAATGAATTCGCAAGACTTTTGTTGAATTTTGTTAGTTATACTTAAATATTAATATTCTGTGTTGTCTAATTTTATATTTTAGGTTATGTTTTTATAGCATTAAAAAAAAAAGTTTTGTATTTTTAAAGTTTTGATTTTTATGTACCTATTGTATAATAAAGTGCTTTGTATTTTTTAAATTTAGATTTTTATGTATTAGGCGTAAGTTGATTTTTCATTTTATTTTGCGGGTATTTGCAAACCACTATTGTATTGGGGTCATCCTGTAAAGATAGTGTGTGTAAGTTTAATAATAATAATAATAACGTCTTTCGGCTGAAATTATGATAATGATAATGTAACGTTACATAACGTAACGTTATTTATTTTAACCAAAAGATATTTATTATTCTAGACTATTATACATAAGTACCTAATAGTTTGTATCCTTAAAAAAATATGAGCTGACAGTCAAAATGCCCAAAATATAATCTGAGATTAAAGTTTTCGCAAAAGAGAACGTACATGATTACAGCTGTATGTGTTCTACACACTATATGTACAAAGTGTGTAAACATGAATGTATACATAATGTGTATACAGTAATGTTTACTTCTCTTTGTAGTCCGTAGTTACAAAACAAGTCGTATTAGAGGCTCTCGAAGTTTATCAAAGGGTCGTAGTTTTCTCATCAAAATAAAAGAGGAAGTGTTCGGAGGCTTTGAGGGATTATTGGTAATAACTGGGCTTTGACACGATACCCGCAATGGTGAATGATCGCTTTTGTTACGAGTCTCGTTATCTAGGTATCGTTTGTTGGAATAGGTATTATAACGTTTCAAAGTAATTATACCTACTGGAGCTCATGACTTTGGAAACAGACCGAGCATGAATTCCATTTATGCACTCAACCTACCATTTTATTCATGCCTTAGCAACAAAATCAGTGAAAATTTCAACTGCCAAACTGAGATACGATAACACATCTTAACCAACCGACAGAAACCATAGACATAGTCATAAGCTCCTTCTGGAGCCCTGTCGGAGCGGAAACCTTCATAATACCCAAAATTAATGTAGAAATGGTATTTTATGCACGAAAAAAATACGCACTTACGTATTGCCGCACAGTATTCTAATGGCCGATTCCTATAACTTACGGACAGTTGTTGGTTAAAATTAAGACACTTGTATCTTTAAGTCAGGTTAAAAAAGAGGACTTTTACAACGAAACCCTGAGATACCTCGACGATACTCGTAACCAAACCTTTACGTACTTATCTTTCAACAAGTTACACACATTTTACTTCCACAAAATAATTCAAGACAGCTCACCATAAATAATTTAAGTACGTAATACTTAAATAAGATTTTCTTCCTTGACGCGTACCTAAAAAATATTTTAAAGCTTATTAAATTTAACTGCCTTTTTGACATAAACGAGAATATTGTTCAACAAGGTGTTGTTTTAAAATGTAAAGTATCCTATATTTCAGAAGAGGTACATCCCATGTCGCTTTAATACTTTTTATTACCTAAAATACAGAATGTCCTTCTTCTGTATTTTAAGCTAATAATAATACAAGAAAAATTTCACTGAACACACAATTATGCTTTCAAAGACTTCAATGTTTTAATGTTCTTCAAGAGAATGTCTTCGCAGATAAACGATCATAAATACTCGTACCTACCTTTCCAGTCATACATTATTCCTTGCAGGAAAGTAATCATTCCTTCTACAAGGCTAGCATCTTTAAGAATATGAATCTGAAAGGAGCCAAGTTTCTATGGATAGGTACTGAATGAGAGGATTACGTATTTCAGAAAAGCTTGGAGCATTGCTTTTGGAAATTGGTGCAGGGAGTGAACTACGTAATATGGTTTCTGTGTTACACGTTATGGAATAGATTTCCCTCCCATCTGAATATTTATGTGGCTGTTGTACTTTATCTGCTGCTCCGTATCCAACAAGACAGATAGCGGACGTGTGTGTTATTGTACTGAAATATTGTGTGAGTGTCCTCTGTATCTGTGCAGGTTACTTTTGTCAGGAAATGCACTCGTGAAATAGTTGCACAACAAAAATATAAAAATACTCCTCTGCTAAAGTGACCACCTTTTGAACACTAGTACGACATTTAAGCACACCTCCATAGTCGCGTACTCCTAAAGGTAATGGACCCGGTATGAGGAATGACATCCCGAAAATGCTCGCGATCGCGGTCGCTATATCGATACCACGTTGTCGATATTCGCTATTTGTACATAGATGGAGGTGCGAAAACGTCGGTTCAGCCGCACCTGAAAGCTCAGTTGCCCAGTTCTATGTTTGTTCTATACTGTACCTACTCCAGAAGAACAAGTTGAACCGATTTGACAAATCACGAGCCAGATCACATCGACCGCGATGTTTGACATCGAGATAAACCCCGAAGCAGCCCGCGATATATCGTAGTGGTACTATTCTTCGGCATGTGCGTGCGTGTCTTTTAGCATGCATTTGTTACACAAGGACGCATCGAGGTGCGAGCTAAACTGTGATCGCGAGTTATCGCTGTCTTCTTCTTCGTGTCGCTGGCACGAGGGAACTTTAAATCATGTTGGCCCAAAACTTTGCGTTTACTTTGAGGTATCGCAGTGAGGCATCTTTGGTATGTCATTACCCTAGGATGTGCTGGCCTGAAGATTGATGTACCGTTCGGCAAGTACCCGGCTATCGCCTGAATACCAACTGATATTGATAGAACCTCAACTCCGGTTAAGGCTTACCATTAGTTCTCCTTATCGGATCGCGCCTTAAATATTTTACGATCCAAATCTATTGTTCATTTTGTTCAGCGTGCTCGGTCTTAGTGACCAGAATATTATAACTCTGGTACTGCAAGGATATTGTATCAAAGTACAATTTGAAAGCAATAAATCTGTTTAGTAAACTGACTATATCGGTAAACTTTAAAAGCAACTGCCATTTACTTTTAACGTTTTTCCAATTAAAAGAAGATTTAATTGGAAAAAGAAGACTGTTTTACTTTTATTGTGACTGAAAAGGAAAATAGAAAATGTATCGAAACTGATCCAACTGTCTGAACCGCGAAAATTCACCGAGTTACTGCAAAATAAATAGAAACAGAAGGGTCATAACACTATATAAGCCTTGACTGCAAGATCTGAAATGTTCTTAAAATACCTTAAAGACTGGTTCTGTTTAAGCAGTAGACTTGGAAAAAAATATATGTGGTTACCTAAGTTACTCGAAATAGCTACTAAAGAACCACGTATTCCACGTTTCAGTTTATTATTTACTATGTCTATCGATCGTTCTAACAAAATGATGACGATCACTAAAAGAAACCAATAAAATCACAGCATCAGTGTTCATTGCCTTTGAACCTTCTGCACATTTCTATTCCATGTGCAGTTCATACGACTAGCATAGTTTCACCGAGATAGTTGCGGTATATCCGGCTTCCATCGGACCGTATGCGGCACGGCACCGGCTATGTGATACCGCTATTACGTTTCAAGTATGCCATAAGTAGAAATAGTTTCTCAGTTTGCATTGACCATTAAATAATTTAGTTGACTCACTTTGTGTACAGTACACGGTCGTTAATATGACAGACTATGTGTGACTGTAGACCGTAGTCTTTGTCACTCATGTCGTGTCCGACACTCTCTTTCTAAAACTAAATGTACTGATTTATAACTAACTGTCAATTATTGTGTAACTGATAATGAAAACTGCGAATTACTTCGTGTGTGTTTGTGCATAGTATTTTCTTATACACGAAGTATGAAACTGGATCTGCTTTGCTTGCAGCTTTATTTAATTACAAAATTGCACGAAATTATATACAGTTATTTTCGCTACATACACATCAGCTATAATTATGCAAATCTATTTTCCATATTCTGATAAAGATCCTTATTTAGATAGGAGCTCGCGCAAATCTATTTCCTTCAAAGAGTTTGTTGAAACTGTAAATCATAGTGTGTTACGAGCTGCATGTGAGCACGTAAACGTTTGCTTTTGAACATTGTCATTATGACCGCCGTGGTAAAGAGCCACTTAGCTCAAATATTATAATTAACTCGGCTCTGGCCAACGAATGGCAATGTAGTTTTTATTGCTATTTAGAAGGCAGAATGACGGTAATACTGCAGTAGGGTTAGTAGACCGATATCTATGCCAGCTATGATAATAATCTCATGTAATTTTGAGGACAAGCTTATTATTTACTCTTACGCAGAAATACATATATCAACTTTATTTTGGCTCCAATACAAAGGCTCTCACAAAATAGTGAACACAATACAATAGGTTATCACAAAGGGGAGGATATGGCTTCCCTTTGGTCTGGCGGCTCGCGGGCGTCGGAAGTGAGGACAATGACGGATGATCCCTGTGTCACGCAGTGTCGCGGCTCGACGGTGACTCGATGTTGCTCGGTGAGGCTCGGGCAGTGTGACGTATAATTATTGTCTGATGTTATTTTAATAAAGTGAAGGAATAAATTAATCATGTCTTTATTTACTGGGTGAGGATGGATTTTTTAAGTGTGTTTAAAGCAATAATGTGTGTTAACTTTTAACATAAAGAGCAAGATCCTGGCTAAAACATACATTCCATACCTACATGTAACATTAATAAGTCAAAATGTTACCCTCTTAGAAAGAATATTACGCATAGGTATGAATAATGTATGATACATAAAAGGAAACCCTTATCGAATACTGACCTACACAAATATACAGACACACCAGCATTAAAAAAACTGCCAACCTCAAAAGAAAGAAAATCAGTTTATTCGACCCAGGTTAAGCTTGGCCGACAATATTCACACAAAAACAAAACTTAAAACAGTATTGTATGCCTCACGGCTACGCCAAACAGGCCACCACAATAACTGCGATTAGTAATATTTCTGTCAAGACTTGTGATTATGGCCCGATGAAACAGAAGTACTCCACTCAGTGCCAAAAATTACTCTTAGACTCTGATTAGCGATGGAATGCCCGCAACAATCATTCAAGCAGAAAAATTCATAAGAATAAGTAAATAGTTTCACACTTCAAATAGCGAAAGGGTCTCCTTTCATCAGACACGTCTCCCTATTATAAAATTAAACGACGGTAATGAGATGTTCCGCCTGTCTGAAACAATCGCTATCGTAAGACACGGCGATTGTTGCGGCGTTTGAAGGTCAAAGGGTCAACTACAAGGGCTGCTATAACAACGACAAAGTGCGACTGTTATCTGTAGTGCACGTAGTTAACACGAATCTTCCGCCATATTGTCGGGATATACCCTGTCCATTTAATTAGGTAAACCGTTTTTTGACAGATGGAGCTAGTGATTGCAGCAACACACAATACATTGATTGATACACGTGCTCGTGGGTGACGTAGGGTATTGTAATGTCTGTAAGAAATCAACAAGATATAAGATAAGATATATATATTTATTTTATTACGCATTTTAAAGTTAAATTTCACATAATGGACAGGGTATAAATAGGTCTGCGTACAAAGTCGCGATTTGTTTTTGTTACTTTACAGATAACGGAAAGAACCATAGAGAGTGTTGTATAGTTAGAAAGTAAAGAGAAGATTGACTGTGAATGTGGGTACCACGCAACCCCGAGTGAATACATGACTTTACAATTGTCTGGCGGTTTTGAGTATTTTATATATGGCCTACGCAAATGTCCTCTTGATCTAATAGCGTCGTGTTGGGTCGTTGAGCTCACTAAAATACGGTTAAGCTACATGATGACTGATGTAAGCATGCCGTCTGTTGGGAATGGTCAACTTAAAGCTGCGATGGCTCTTTCTTCAAAAGCCGCTTCAAGAGTTGGCCCAGCATTGTTAGACTCAGATAAAATCCTGAAAATACCGTCATTAGTCACCGCGCCTACTCTTTGCTCCACGACAGAAGGCGTTGGATCAGCAAGGCCATGTCCTTTTCAGTCATTTGTGGAAAGTATTTTTGATCCAACTAATACATTCGTTATACGAGTACATAGATTTGTGATGATTATCTACACTTGTCGTGGTCAATCCAATAAATAAATAAATAAATAAATAAAAATATATATATTTTTTTTTTTTCCAATGATAGGTGCCGAATATGAACCAATAAATGAGGAAATTTAAATTTCGTGTGAAAATTACACAACTTTTAAAAGATTAAAGGCACCTCCCGTTATTTTTTCCCAAACCCTTCCAGGAACTCTTTTCCCGCGCCACATCGATACACCAAGCAACAGGGTAATTGACCAACCCGTTAATTACCCCTTATGGATTCGTCATGTCTGTCTGTCTGTCTGTCCGTCCGTATGTCACAGCCGCTTTTTTCCGAAACTATAAGAGCTATACTGTTGAAACTTGGTAAGTAGATGTATTCTATGAACCGCATTAAGAAATCACACAAAAATAGAAAAAAAAACAATAAATTTTGGGGGTCCCCATACTTAGAACTGAAACGCAAAATTTTTTTTTCATCAAACCGTTACGTGTGGGTTATCTATGGATAGGTCTTCAAAAATGATATTGAGGTTTCTAATATCATTTTTTTCTAAACTGAATAGTTTGCGCGAGAGACACTTCCAAAGTGGTAAAATGTGTGTCCCCCCCCCCCTGTAACTTCTAAAATAAGAGAATGATAAAACTAAAAAAAAAATATATGATGTACTACCATATAAACTTCCACCGAAAATTGGTTTGAACGAGATCTAGTGAGTAGTTTTTTTTTAATACGTCATAAATCGTAACGTAACGGAACCCTTCATGGGCAAGTCCGACTCGCACTTGGCCGGTTTTTATTAAGACTAATGGTTAAAAAGTAGCTTATTGATTAGGCTTAATCAGGCCTTATTTATATTTAATAGCCTTTTTCAGAACTCAATTTACCTATCCGACAGTTTAAGTAACATCTAAAGGCTCTATAAAGCTGTTAACATTGAAAGTCGTTAAAGTCGGTAAAGGCCTCAAGAGTTAATCGCTCTAACACCACTCACGCGAGTCTAGCTTAGCGAGACAGATAAATCACACGCAAATCACAATAACTTTGCACTACGGAGAGGCATTTCGAAGCGGTTTTCGACGCATTTAATCTTAACTAGGCTCTGTACTACCTTTCTACCTATCCCGACTCATTTGTTTGCGTAAAAGATTAATAAAATGCATTTTTATTGATTTTTAACTAATTTTCAGCAATTAAAACGCTATAATCTCGATTTACTCGAAATCGCTTCTATAAAATTCTTTGTTTAAAATTTCATTAAATACTTACCTGCCACACCTTCAGTTTGGATCGTGTACCATGACCAGGCTGGCCGGTTGGCACAACCAAAATTATAGATTTGTGTAATTTTTACGTAAAATTTCACGTTTTTTCAATTTAAATTCAAAATTTTGTTCTGTACCTACCTCCAATTACTCGATCGTTGATCAGCCCGCGCGCAGACGCGTGTTTTGACACCACTCACGTGAGTCTAGCTCAAAAAATTCGGAAATAATTTCCCCGTCCACCCCCTATTATAGAAGCAGGGTAGATAAAGACAGCGAAATTCGTAAAAATATTTTATATTATTTTTAGTTAGTTTAGAGTTCCTTCTTGCTTTTTAAGCTAAAATAGACTATTCCCCCCTTCACAGATATACAATGGTATCACTAGTACCCTATTTTTCTTATGAATCTCACTTTTTCACTTGGTACCACCATGTACCGAACACCGACAAAAAAGGGAGTGGGCTCACCGGGATCCAGGGGCTCGCCATGCTCGATGAAGGATGCTGGACCTTCGCTTCCTGTTGTGATGCAAAGCTTCGGGGAATGGGAGGACGGGAAAGCGGAGTCCCAGACCAAGCCCCCGTTAAACCCAAAACCCACTCCAGGTACCTCCTCAGAAACCACCAGCACTATGTAGACGCGTCGCGACCCGGCGGATACTGCAGTATCACTAAAAGGACCAGAGCCCGGTTATTTAAATATAACGGCGGAAGCAAGAGCCTGCCTTAACAAGGCAAAGCTCCACCTAAATAACGTAACCTCAAGGCGGAAATCAAAAAGGAGGTCACCGCAGTAGTTGACAGACTTTACCAGTTGGTCAAAAAGGCGGTTAATGGGAAAAGTGGCCAGGCCACCAGGCCTCCAGTCACAGAATTAACTTCTGAAGAAACAGAGACCAGTAAGATCATGCTGACAATGCAACACCACACAAAGCTCCTAGCTGAAAATTGTAAGAAAATAGAGAAGCTCAAGGAGAAGATAGATCACCAAAATGATATCTTGGAGAAGGGTACCTATGCGAGTGTGGCCGCAAGTCAACCCGTAAACTCACTGCCAAGACGCAATACGCTGCATACTGTTGTGGTCACGTCCAGGGATGAAACCGAAACAGGCGACGAAGTGCTAAATAGAATAAGGGTTGCGGTAAATGCCAAAGATGGGTGGATAAAGGTGGAAAAGGTGAGGAAAGCTAAGGATAGGAAAATAATAATAGGCCTGAAAACCGAAGAAGAAAGAAGCAAAATAAAGACTCGACTTCAAAAAGAAGGAGTTGACCTCACTGTCGAGGTAGTTAAAAACAAGGACCCGCTTCTGATCCTAAAGAACGTTCTAGTCGTGAATACCGACGAAGACGTCATTAGAACACTGAGGAACCAGAACAAGGGTGTTTTTGACGGCCTCGACACTGGGGAAAACAGGTTGGAGGTAAAATACAGGAAAAGGACACGTAACCCCCATATTGGCCACGTCATCATCAGCATCTCACCCACTATCTGGCGACGGGCTATTGAAATCGAAACCGTGCACATCGACCTCCAGCGCATAAGAATCGAGGATCAGTCCCCGTTGGTCCAAAGCACTCGCTGCCTAGGCTTCGGACACGGTAAGCGGTTCTGTAAGGAGCCCGCGGACTTATGTAGCCACTGCGGCGGTACCCATATGAGACCAGAGTGCCCAGATTGGCTATCAGGCTCATTACCCGCTTGCCGAAATTGCGCGAAGTCGAAGATAGAACACGGCACGCAGCACAACGCGTTCAGTCACGACTGTCCTGTACGCAGAAAATGGGATGACGTCGCCAGGTCGACTGTCGCGTATTGCTAAGGGCACCCCAACTGAAAATATCCACTATGGAGTACTACAGGCTAACCTCCAACGCAGGAAGCTGGCTACCGAAGAGCTAATGATTGAAGCAACCGAAAGAAAGATTACAATAGCGTTGATTCAGGAACCTTATGTGGGTGGGTCGGATAATATGAAGTCATACCGTGGTGTTAGGATATACCAAAACATCGGAGGAGGAACCACCAAAGCAGCTATCGCTGTCTTTGACCCTGACCTTGACGTCACACAACACCCGGAGCTCACCACAAATAACATCGTTGTGGTGAGCGTAAGCAACAAAAAATGGTATGTAACATTGGTTTCATACTACTTTGAACCCGACCTATCCATAGACCCGTACCTGGATCACATTAAAAAGATTGCAACGGTCAAAACACGGAGGCTCATCATCGGAGGTGACACCAATGTCAAGAGCACCTGGTGGGGAAGCCCTGAAATCGACCACAGGGGGGACGATGTGGCTGGTACGCTTCACGAGATGGACCTCCATATTCTCAACAAAGGTGACACCCCTACCTTTGACACTATTCGTGGCGGTAAACGCTATACCAGTTTCGTTGGCGTGACGGCCTGTACTATTGATATGCTGGACCTAGTGGAGGACTGGAAAGTAGTTGTTAATCTCACGTGCGCTAGTGCGTAGTTTTAATATAAAACTTCAATATAAAATTCTATCGTCTTAAAATTGTAGAAACTGTAAGTCGTAAAGAGAAATAATAAATAAAAGTATGATGACCATATATTACGGAATTTACTGTACATCATACATAGAAATTTTGCAATTAAAGATAGGAATAAGATTAGTCTAAGTTATAAATAAGTACTGAATGTTAAACAATTAAGTAAAATAAATGTGTACGAAAAAAAAAAAAAAAGAAATGTAAATGTAATATAAGAAAACTGATAAGATAGAAGTAAGCACTAGATGTGGACTAGATATTTAAGAACAAAAATTAAGAAATGTCTGCTGTCCATTATTTTAATAAAGATACAGTGTATGTTGTACCCTGACACCCAAATTAAAGAAACAATATAATTAGAGTAGATAGAAGATTAAGACCGGAATCCCACCGGAATTAATATGACAGAGAAAGTAAGAAAGAAAGATAAAGTATGCAGAATAAAAGTGCGAGAAGCATAATTGATAGAACTGGAATGGAACAGTAGTTAAGCTGATTTTGTGTCAGAGGAAGTAGAATTAAAAAAAAAAAACGCACTAACAGTTACAGTGAGATAGCAACCCGTCACTACTCGGTGTTATTTATGACTAAGTTCATATTCGATTGCTCCAGTTCCAACAGACTCGCTACTCGTTGCTCGCCCGCGGTGGGACAAGTGCCTTTGCATGTCTACCGAACACTTATCTCTATAATCCCAAATGTATAGTTCACGTATTCTCTGTGATAGGTGAACTATGACGGAAGGTAATAAATACTGAGAAAGAATATACGTGTTATCATAATCTACGTTTATTTGCGACTGAGCTAAATTTTTATACGGCGGGCGCAGCTGCCTCTACACACATGCATATGTACATAGTAACTTAATACCATACCCTACATACAGAATTGAAGCCTTCAATATTGCCTCCATGTTTGCTGCTATAATAGAAATCTTTGAAGCTTACTAATCATGATCGTGTTACTCTAATCATCTGTAAACTAAATAAATGATCACAATGTTAATTACAAGCTCATTATGTGTAACAAGAATGCAGTAGGGGGGGGAGTGAACAGTGGGGAGTGACTGGCTGAAGCCTGCGCCATCAATCACCGCCTCGAGCCGCGACGAGTTGATTGGTTGGAACAGTGACCAGCGGCCCTGGTGGATCATGTCAATTTATTAGAACAAAAACTGGGGCCTAATCGCGTATACACTTACAATGATTTGACTATACAAAATATTCATTGCTTTATTTACATTGTTGATCAGAGGAATTTTTCAAACGCATAAATCAATGAATTATGAATTTCCTTCAAAATCTTTCATCCTTCGATCTCCTTTATTGTAATCGCATATCTACCATATTTGTTTGTTTAGGTAGTGTAGGGGATCTTCATTAAAACACTTGGTATTGACTTGCTTGTTTAATGTTCCTTGTTCAAAAGATGGCCGCCAACTGGCCGTAGCTGCACAATGGTGCTTTATTTATACATTTCTTGTTAAGTGGCAACATGCCACTAACTCCCTCTGGTGGTCACGCCCACACATTACATTCGACCAATCAGGATCGATCACAAATTATCTTAACACTATTGTATGTGGAAACTTTACCGTAACGAGACCTCTTTACTATGCTTTTTATTTACTTTCGGCACTCGTTATGGTAATTTACATATCATGCTTTAATTACACAAATTACACTCTAATAAGATCTTACAACAATAAGAAAATCATATTCTCTTTATAACAAGACTAATTGGACACATATAGGTCTGGTACAAACATAACTATCGACAGATGAAAAGACATGTTTATATTCACTTTACTTACGTTATTTATCACAAATCGACATCACATAAGGACTTATCCTTTGGTAACACTATATAACGTCTCTAGTAAGTCTTTTCTAATAGCACTAAGTGTTCATATTGCACTGTTTACACCTTTCACTGTTTGGCACTGATTGTTTTAACACTATACACACATTGTTCACTTTATGAGGCTTCGCAGACGGCGTCGCCAACAGTCTCCCCCTCGGTGCCTTGCACCTCATCTCGCAGGGGTGACGCCGCTGGCACTATCATGACCAGCCGGGATGCTGGCCGCCGCAGTACGCCCGCTGAGGTGCGGACGTCGACGATCCGAGTTCTTCCATCTGGCCCGGGGTAGGTCGCGCTTATCTCGCCGCGTGGCCACGAGCAGCGTGGCAGGGTGTGGTCCACCAGCAGGACGAGATCGCCGACGGTGGGGTCCCGATACTGGGGACCCTGGAAGTAACGGGGCGAGAGCGTTGGTAGGTACTCTCGCACTCATCTGGCCCAGAAGTGATCGGCCAGGCGTTGAGACGTCCTCCACGAGGGAGAACCGATGAGCTCGGCGTCGTCGAATGAGCCAAACATATGGGCTCCGCTGGACCTCCCGATAAGGAAGTGGTTGGGAGTCAGTGCTTCTTCTTCGTTGGGGTCAGTGTCCACGGTGAATAGTGGCCGTGAATTGACCACATGTTCTGCTTCGAGTAGCAGAGTGTGCAGGACCTCTTCTTTCGGCCTTCTTTCGTGGAGTGTCGCTGCTAGTGCGGTCTTGACGGTTCGCACCAGTCGTTCCCAAGAGCCGCCCATGTTTGGGGCTCCCGGGGGGATGAATCTCCAAACTATGCCGATTTCGTTTGTGGCCGCTTGAAAGGCTTCTTGAAGCTCGCGACTCGCACCTATGAAGTTGGTGCCGTTGTCGCTCATGATGACTTTGGGGGTGCCTCTTCTGGCAATCATTCGCCTCAAAGCTAATATCATAGAGTCGGTCGTTAGTGATGCGGCCAACTCCAAGTGGACCGCGCGCGTTGTCATGCACGTAAATAGGGCGCCCCATCTCTTTTCGACGCGCCGTCTCACGGTGACCAGTAGTGGGCCAAAGTAGTCCACGCCCGTCACGTTCTTGATAGTCTTTCTTCTGGTAGGTCGCCCTGGGGTGCTATTTGCGGTGCCTTCCTCTTCAGCTTGCACCATCCACAGTCTCTTGCTGTTGTTTTCACTATGTTTCTTAGTCCAGGAATCCAGTATCGTTGCCGCAGCTCATTCATAACCGTTTGATGGTTACCGTGATTTAGACGCTCGTGCACGTGTTTCACTAGTAGTCGCGTGATGCTATGACGTCCGTCCAGAACGATGGGGCTTTTGTAGGCGGCTGTTAGGTATTTGGCCGCGCCTACGCGGGTCGATAACCTTATCATGCCGTCTTCGAATTTTATAGCGAAGTTCTTGAGCTTGTGAGTTTGATCGTTCTGTCTTCTTAAGGCGGCCAACTCTTCTGGGTAGCTGTCTTCCTGGATTCGTTGGATCAGAAGTCGCTCGGCCTTTTCCACGTACAGTGTTGATTTCTGTCGAAGGTTCAATTCATTGTTTCTTTTCACAATGACAAGCGGCTTCTTGACCTTTTTCTGTGCCTTCTTCCAGGCCGGGTCACCTTCCTTCTTGGTGATTTTTCTGGTGCTGAGCGTTCTGTGGGTGAGGCTTCGTTTGAAAGTGTCTATTACTTGCAAGAGCCTTGCGGTCGCGTGCAGCAACCTAGTCCATCGTGAAAACCTTTCCGGCTCTGGAATGATGACGGGCGTGATTCTTCTCACGCTCAACGTGACGGCGTTTGGCTTCTCTTCCCCGGTGTTCTTGAGGGGTTCTTTCTCCTCCTGTGGCCACTCCTCTTGGTTCATATAGAGGAACGTTGGCCCTGTGAACCACCGGTGTTGCCTGTCGAAGTCCTTAGGCGCGTCCCGTGTGGCGTCGTCCGCGACGTTATGCTTGGTAGGCACCCATCGCCATTCCTTGTGTCTGGTCAGCTCTTCGATCTCGGCGAGTCGATGTGCGACGAATGGCTTGTATCTTCTTGGGTCGGACTTGATCCATGCTAGCGCCGTCCTCGAGTCGGACCAGAAGTATCTTCTTGTGACGTGCAGGTCCATCTCTTGCTGCGCGTTTGTGGCGAGGCGACCGCCCAGGAGACAGGCTTGTAGCTCGAGTCTGGGTATCGAAGTGGGTTTCAATGGTGTCACTCTTGCCTTCGCCGCTAGGAGTTTTACTTCTATTTGACCGTCGGTGTGTTGCGTGCGCCAATACACCGCGCATGCGTACGCCTTCTCGCTGGCGTCGCAGAACGTGTGAAGCTCTCCTTCGTCGATGCTTCTTGTTAAACAGCGCGGGATACCGAGGTTCACTAGTTTCTAGAGGTCTTGCAGCCATCTGGTCCATTCTTCTTCTCTTGCAGGCGGTACTTTCTCGTCCCACTCTACGCCGCTTCTCCAGAGATTTTGCAGCATGATCTTGCCCTGTATTGTGATGGGGGCAGCCAGGCCGAGCGGGTCGAACACTGTCATAACCGCGCTGGTAGCTTCTCTTTTCGTGGGGGCGCGCCTGCCGTCGATGGCTTCTTCTGGGGTGTTTCTTAACGTCAGCGTGAAGTGTAGACTGTCTTCTTTCACGTTCCAGTTCAGCCCGAGGGTCTTTTCCACTTGGTCCTTTTGCTCACCCAGTCGAATCGTGTCTGTAGTGTCCTCGGACAGGAGCCCTTCTGTTACTTCTGGATGGTTGCTAGCCCAGCCTCGTAGGAAGAATCCTCCCTTCTTGTGTACCGAGTCGACTTCACTGGCGATTCTTCTTGCTGTTGCCGCGTCTGGATAGCTTGCCAAGTAGTCGTCCATGTAATGGTTGCGTGTGATGGCTCTCGCTGCTTCTGGATATTGTTTCTCGAACTCGCTGGCGTTCTTGTTTTTGACGTATATCGCTGTACACGGAGACGAAGCGGCTCCGAATATTAACGACGTCATCCTGTATTCCTTGTCTTGCCACAGGAAACGAAGGCTGTCTCTGTCTTCCTCGTTGATTTTCACTCGCAGGAACATTTCTTTAATGTCTGCTACCACTGCCACTGCACTTTGACGAAACCGTAGCAATACTCCGAACAATGATTGCAGTAGGTCGGGTCCGGCTAGTAGCGCGTCGTTGAGCGATCTTCCATTCGACTTAGCCGCGGCGTCGAAGACCAATCTCATTTTCTTCTTTTGTGGGTGGACGACTGCGAAGTGTGGCAAGTACCAAGTCCTTGCGGAGGTAGCTTCTCCTCTGGCCTCCTCTGCATACTCGCTGACGATCAAGTTATTGATCTGTTCTTCATATTTCTTCTGAAATTCTTCGTCTTTAGCGAATCTCTTCTGTATTCCTTTCAGGCGTCGCGTGGCCGTTGTCTTGCTTTCGGGTAGTCGCTCGTCTTCTGTTTTCCAGATGAGCCCCGTGCTGAATCTCCCGTCAGTCAGCCTTTTCGTGGTGGCGTCCAGGACTTGTAGCGCTCGTTGATCGATGTCATTAGTCGGCTTCTTGCTGGCGATTCCCAGCGCTTCGATGTCGAAGTGATCCCTTATAAGCTTCTCTAAGTGATCGTCCTTGGCGTCTGGTTGTGTGACGAGATGATTCACGACTCTAACCGGGGTGCTGCTGCTGAACCGTACGCCGTGTAGCACCCATCCCAGCTGCGTTCTTGAGGCGACTGGTTTGCTGCGGTGGCCATGCTTGACTTCTTGTGAGACGATTAGATTCCAGTTATCTTGACCGATGAGCACTGTCGGCTTGGCATTGGGGTACTTCAGCTGGTCTCGTATCTCTTCTAGATGCTTGCAGCCTTCCAGGTCCCGTTCGTTGATCTCTTGAGGCGATAAGTGTAGGTTCTTTACAGTGTACCCGGTTAACTTTTCGATGTTACGGCCGTACATACCGCGTATCTTGATACCAATCTTCTTAGATTTTTGATCCATACGGTGGCCGCCTATGCCTTCTATTCGCAGCTCTTGTTCAGGTCCTCGCGCCCCGATCTGCTCGATGACGGAGTCTTCAACCAACGTAACTGTGGAGCCTTCGTCCATGAGAGCGTAGACGCAGGCGTTTCCTTCTGGCCCCATTAATTCTACAGGAACATTCTTCAAGTAGGCTCTGGATACTGTGTGTGTAGCGTTGACTGCGGAGCTTATCTGAGCGGGCGATTCTTGTGACTGCGGCTTTGCTGATTCTTCGTAATGCAGTATCGTATGATGACCCTTCTTGCATTTGTCGCACGGCTTCGCTTTGCAGTTGAAGCCTGGATGTCCTCCTTTTAGACACTTGTAGCATATTCCAGCTTTCTTTACTTGTTCCCATTTTTCTTTGATTGACGCTTCGTCGAACTTCTTGCACTTCTGTAGAGTGTGTTCGCTTTTGCACATCGGGCAGGCATTCTTCTCGCGTTCCTTCTTGCTATCTTCTTTGCAGGAACACACCTTAGCCGACTTCGTCTTGCATTCGCGTTCATCTTCAGAGTCGTCTTCTGATGTGCAGTCTTGTTTCTTTGTAGCTCGAGTGGTGTGCACGCCGCGAGAGCCTCCGGTCCGCGTCCGGAACTTCGTGTTTTCTTTCTTCACTCGGGATCCCGCGTACTCGTGCATCTCGAATTGATCCACCATTTTGTTGAAGAAGTGCATGAGGCTCAGAAGTATGGGCTCATCTTCCTCTTCTTTCTTCGCTCGATACTCGTACCACTTGAAACGCACCAATGTACACATCTTTTCGATGATTCTGTTTGAGATATCGCTTGAATGCAGGTAACTCTGTCTCTTCATTAGACTCACGACACTAACGGTGTTGGCCACCGCCCCGGCGTAGCGCACTAATTCTCTTGCATCTTCTGACATGGGAGGCAGCTTCTCTATGTTTTCTATCTCGCTTCTGATGAGATGAGTCGGGCGTCCGAAGCGTCGTTCCAATGCTGTTATTACTTCTTGCGGGTCGGTTTGCGTGAACAATAATGATTTCACGGCTTCCTTCGCCTTGCCCTTGATGGCTCTTCTTAATCTTCCCATGTTCTCTGTATCCGAGAAGAGCGCACGTGTATCTTCATACGTCGCCTTGAAGGCCATCCAGTCGCAGGCGTCGCCTTCAAACTGATGTAGCTCGCTGATGTACTTCGGCGCGCGTTGCACGAACGATGAAGTTTTGTTCTCTGACGCGGACTTGAATGCTTGAAGAATTGCTTCGGCCAGCTGGTTGGTGTGACTCGGTGCGGCGATCGCGGTCCCTGGGACGGGCGGCTTGCTTGGCGGCTCCCCCTCGTCGCGCTCCACACTCTTCGTCGTCGACACCCATGCTGCAGTCGCTTCGGTTGCGGCGGCTTCGACCTTAGATTCTTCTTCGTCTTCTGGTTCGCTCAGGTCCGTGTCGTCTGCTGCGCGTGCCAGCTCCAGCTTGGTACTAGCGAGTTTAATCTTGATTCTTATTTCTTCTAGCTGCAGCTTTTCGAGCTCCAAACGTGCTTCCAACTCCTTCTTCTTGGAGTTCTTCTTCGAAACCGATTTGGGCTTCTTGTGTTTCTCCACCATAGTCGCGTCGGCGTCCTCGACCATGGTCGTATCTTCCGTCGTCGCGGTGCTGTCGGTTACAGTATCCGATGTGGCACCAGACGTAGTTTCTGTCGCCGTCGTGTCTCCGCCGCTGGTTTCTTCCTCCGTTGTTGACTTTGTGCTGTTGGCTTTTCGGCTTCGCGTCATCATTCCTGACTTCGAGAAGTAACTTCTTATTTCTTCTCAGCAAATCCCGACGAATCTTCAATAGGAAATCTTCCTGCTTCCAAGTCGCGACGGCCCTAAGGTACTTTTTCTTCTTAGCGCAAGTAGTGGCGGGTCCGCTACCGTAGTTGACGCAAAGTACCTTATCCCAATGTCGTGCTTGATGAGCGTAGATTCGACGCGGGTTCTTGATGAAATGACGTACGCAGCGATGTGTATTGGTCTCGTGCGGTCGTGGTCCGTAATGCGAGCTAAACGAGTGTGGTTGTACGTTTTGACGACCCTGATATACGTTTTGACAACTCTGATGTACGTTTTTGACGAGTCTCTGAACGTTTTGACAACTCTGATACGTTTTTGATGAGTCTCTGAACGTTTTGACAACTCTGATACACGTTTTGACGAATCTCTTAGAAACAGACCACACGTATCGCGATACTGCTACCTAACCCGAGACCACACGTTATTACCTGAACAATTGCACTTTTCTTGAGGATTCAGCGGCGAGAGAACTGCATATCTTCTGGCTTCAGTCTTGAATTCGGCTCTCGAAGGACCATATTGTAGGGGATCTTCATTAAAACACTTGGTATTGACTTGCTTGTTTAATGTTCCTTGTTCAAAAGATGGCCGCCAACTGGCCGTAGCTGCACAATGGTGCTTTATTTATACATTTCTTGTTAAGTGGCAACATGCCACTAACTCCCTCTGGTGGTCACGCCCACACATTACATTCGACCAATCAGGATCGATCACAAATTATCTTAACACTATTGTATGTGGAAACTTTACCGTAACGAGACCTCTTTACTATGCTTTTTATTTACTTTCGGCACTCGTTATGGTAATTTACATATCATGCTTTAATTACACAAATTACACTCTAATAAGATCTTACAACAATAAGAAAATCATATTCTCTTTATAACAAGACTAATTGGACACATATAGGTCTGGTACAAACATAACTATCGACAGATGAAAAGACATGTTTATATTCATTTTACTTACGTTATTTATCACAAATCGAGATCACATAAGGACTTATCCTTTGGTAACACTATATAACGTCTCTAGTAAGTCTTTTCTAATAGCACTAAGTGTTCATATTGCACTGTTTACACCTTTCACTGTTTGGCACTGATTGTTTTAACACTATACACACATTGTTCACTTTATGAGGCTTCGCAGACGGCGTCGCCAACAGGTAGGTAACTAAGTATGCTAACGTAAGCAAAATAAATGGGTTCTAATCGTTTTTTCAATCGATTCTGACTAATTTGAATAACCGGATTTAAACGTCATCTTTTTAGGTCTTCCAACTGAGTTAAAACGGTTGACAAATTGTAAAATTAACTATATATTCGTTGAGTAATCGACAATGTTGTTGATAGCTTACATTAGTGGATCTGCACAGCCATATTATATCACTAACTGGCCGCAACCAGCAGCGGCCGTAACATGCGATACACCGCATTAATAAAGTATTGTTTTGCGGTTACATTGCTTGTCTAGTCACTTAGTGACATACTTAGGCAGTGGTTAAGGAGCAATGTAGTCGTTGCGATATTTGAAAACAAAAAAGCAAGAAATATTTTTCAATTTATTGTTTTTCATGATTTTAAAGCCAAATATAGTAAAATACTTATATTTATATGGTAAGTGATTCCATGATTTACAAACTTTTGGTTTTGGCTTCAGTTTTTACAAGAAACCACTGAACAACACGGCATTCTTATGTGTTTTCATGATCACGGTCGAAAGCGTACTAGTTCGCAGAGACGGCCATTTGCCTAGTGCATGGTCATTTCGGGCATGCCGCGGCGACACAGACACGCCTCCTTGCCACTTCTCCTGTTTTTTACATTCCTATGGGAAAACCCAATAACCTCGTGCTCAGCAGTAGCGCTTGTGACCTCTGGACCAACGAGCCTGTCATTTCATAGGCAATTGTCTATGCTGATATATTATTGTCTATACGTAACAAAAATGTCGTCTTGAAATGTTATCGCCTTTTCCCCGATTACTCAAATCTGGTGTTCTGTTGCTTAATCTCATGTCAGCCGTTGTGGTTGGTTTACTCGGTTGACTAACCACTGAACAACACGGCATTCTTATGTGTTTTCATGATCACGGTGGAAAGCATACTAGTTCGCAGAGACGGCCATTTGCCTAGTGCATGGTCATTTCGGACATGCCGAACTTCTGTTTTACCACATTGAGGTGAATCCCGTTGGCATCGGTTATTTTAACCAGTCGCTCCAGTTTGGACAGAGTTTAAGAAGGGCCAATGAGGTTTAACAACACATTCATTTGAATCGCTTTCAGAAACACTGCTGTTTCTAGTTTATACGAACCGTACTTTTCGTTTCATAGGTTTTTTTTTTGTATTTATTTAGTTTACAAGTAACCCCTGTGGAACGCAGGCCATAAAACTTTTAATTTAATACTTTTATAAATACAAACTAAACTTCAGATCGTTTAGCCCCTCCCCTGTACTTTAAAACATGACACACACAGTTTGCTGGAGTACATCCTAGCGCTTCTGTGCTGTATACAATATGATCTCCCTTGAGTATAGAAATTAGGAAGCTACTACGACACGAGGCTTTCTTAGTTCGGAAATTCTGGAACAATTCGTCGCGTTTCCTATGGGGAATGCCATGAGAAGCCCAAACAAACAAGTGCCCTCGGCGCCGAAGGTATAACTTAGACTTAGTTCGCGTTCAGTCCCTACAGCGGAACAAGACTCAGTTGTGACCCTCGAGTATTTGTTCATCGGAAACGTAAACTAGGAAGGTTCTGTTTTATTTATTCATAGTCTGTGGCGAGGCTATGAATATAGGAGGAATCTGTTCCCAGGGGTACAATTTTAGTGATGCAATGTTAAAACAATGGAGTTGTGAACTTTGAAAAGCGCTATTTGCTGTTTATTGTTGGATTATTATTATTTTCTAGTCAAATAATAAATTATTTGACTAGAAAATAATAATAATCCCATAAATCCGGAGCAACACCGAGATACGTAAATGTATAAAAACAACGTGCAATAAAATTGTTTGCTGACGAAATAACGGTTATTTGTAATAGCTGGTGGTGTAGTTCAACGATTGTTATTATTGATGTGATATTTTTAAAGAACTTTGTACTAAAACAAAGTGATGACCAACGTTACCGCTGTGTCAGTTAAAACGTTAACAATGATTTGCTACGAAGGCGTAGCTACTTCTATTGTAGTACCCAGCTACGCCGTAGCATAGAAGAACTGAGGGGCATTTCTCGTAATTCTAAAAACGTTCCCAGCTGATCTCAGTCTCAATCTGTCAAAAATTCCTCTAATTTCCCTACATTTTGACAAGTTTTTGACATTTGTTTGTCGCCGAGATGAGACAGCGACTAGATTTTGAACGCTTTAAATTACGAGAATTCGCCTTCTTATATTTAATGTTCTCATAGTTTTGCCTATTTTGGCTTACAAGCGCAATAACTTCAACATTGTTTCTTAGCTACTCTAAAACGATATCAACGGCAGATAAAATAAAGTATCAAAGCTCTCAACTCAACAGTCAGCAAATTGAGGCAAGCGTATTAAATTGAATCCTGTGGAGCAAGTTGGACGAAATATAAAGAAATGTTAGGCGTCTATCGACGTAGAAGTAATCCTACTAAGTTCCTTTTTATTGTTTCTTTCTAGCAGTGACGGTCGCTAATAAGACGAAATGTTAAAAAAGGGTTAAATGTGTAGCCTTTTTTTGCCATGTTTTATTTTTAGTTTGTTTTTGGCGCTTATCTTGGATACTTTAATCGCAATTACGTTTATTTTAAAATGTTAATAAAATAATTTTTCATAACTGATTTTCTTTTGTGATATTTATCTAGCGATAAATAATGTTGTTACTACATAAATCATAAGCAAAGACTAATTTTACTAGATTACATTTTGTAGCCACTCGCCACGAGGATTCTGATTTGGTATCACTCATTTATTTTCATTGGAAGTGAATTGTTAGTAAATGTATAAATGTCTGATTAAACACAAAGTGGAATCCATTAGTGAGCGGCTCACCGCCGATATATTGGAACGGAAGAATTAAGGAAAATAAGAAACGCACGGAATCGCATCGTCACGCCGGAAATTGGACAGAGTTGCAGTGAATAATTAGTTATACGCGTTGTATAACTAAACCCTCATTTAAGAGTAATTGCTTGTGGTGAAAGCCAACGTGCCCTTTATATTCGCTCCAAGAACTCGATTGAGGAGGTGACGGTGAATTATATTTCAGAAAATCTATTGTTACGAGCTTCGGGTTTGTGACAATAAAAACTGCCAATAAAAATTACCAAAAGTTACACTTTAATTAAACAACACTAATAAAAACTCAAACACACTAATTATAAAACACAATTTCTCTGAAGTCGCACTTGACGGTCGCTTTCGATGTATTCGCTTCTGTCGCAGAACCAAGTCTGATTGGTCGCGGCTAGTCCCAGCTTTATATAGTGCCGCAGATAGTTCCAGAACCTTCTATTCTAGAAACATCTAGAATGTTCGAATACATACCGGCCCCGACTGACCAGATGTCGATAGTTCTAGTAAGTTCTAGCATCGAAATTTCTACTCGATAATAGATGGAGTTAGTGACTATTACTTCCTCTATTCGATAATAGTTGGCGCTAGTGACTCTATTAGTTCTGCTACTCGAAACTAGATGGCGCTAGTGGTAACTAATGTCACCATGACGTATCAATCATTGATTGTGACGCGCAACATTATTAATGCTTAGTTAGGAAATTTATTTATTACAATATTAAATTAGTGTGGGAACGGTTGTGATAATAAATGAAACATACCCCTTTATGCTCAGCTAAATTAATTGCTATCAAGGACATACTGTAGAATGTATACATAGATATAGGTTGTAGATATGGGGAAATTTATTAACTTTATCAATAAACATAATATTTACAAACTTCTAATAAGTACTAAATAAACTACAAATTATTAAAATAAAATATAATATCCTATACTAACCAGAACTCAATTATCATTATTATCACTTAGAATTGGTAGTTTCATGAAAGTATCAATAAACACAGTCACTGATATTGGTTGTGTAAATCGATGCTGAGTGCAGTTTGGAGGGTGAAATAACGTAAAATAAACATGTCTACTGACAGCTCTAGGAGACTATCCGTTCACATAATCCACCAATATGTGTTGAACCAGAGAATGTAATTCGTTTTGAACGCAAATTATTTAGTAAGTCCTCGAGAATATTGGAACCCTTTTCTTTTAATTTGATACTTCCTAATACTTATTCTAGCACATGTTTCCGGTGTTCTGATCGTCGCGCCGAGCTTTCAATTATAGCAAATAAATATTTTAACTTTTTTCCCCACTCCTGCTATTTAAAGAAAATTCTGTTCTTTATGATAACTACTCGTATACAGGGAAGTCTTGCTTAGGTAATGCACTCAAGTGTTTTCTTCAGGAAAAGAATAAAAACATTCGTCCAAAGTTACAGTGCCAAGAAAAAGAAATTTAACAAAAAGAAAGCTCCTTCCGCCATCTTAAATCCTCCTCCATTTTAAGCCTCAGAGAAAATCTCCCCACCCTGATTGTTTAATCTCAATCCCTTGAGCCCTCCACCACTTTACATTAAAAGGCAAGTTTGAGATCCTTAACTATTCTCTTTAACTGCAGTACAGAACTATAACGTGTTGAATTATCAACTTAGTTGTAAGTAGAAACTTTTCTTTACGCTACACCGCAGAAGCTAAACATTGTACAACAAGTCGGTTGTAAACATACAAGTATATTCTTAACTGATTCAAGTTTTTAATACCTAAGAAAGAAGCTAAGCTTTCTACTTCTAGTTAGAACAACAAAGGCGCGGCGAAACAATTGCATATTCGGCTTTCATTCGGCTCGTCGCAATCGCAAAACTTAGTTCGGCATCTATCCTCGCTTAATTAAGTTCGGGTCGACACTGTACACTTCGAGTTAAGCCGAACGCCTTTTATCAAACGATATGTATACATACCTATTTGCGATTATGCTGCCTGACTATGGCCAATCATGCCGACCCGAACGTGTGCACATGCAAATCTATTCTTAATTGATACAAGTTTTAAATGCCTATAATATGCTTGGACACGTCGTGGGCTTTATGTACAGTAGAGGTTCTCCTGTAAATAAAGTTCACTACGGATTCGCACTTAGCGATTTCTCAAGTAATAATATAATTAAACTGATTCTTTGATAATATAGATGTGAACCAGAATACCACGTAATTTGATTTGGAAGATTATTTATTTTGGTAAACTAATGAAATTGACGAAAGAACTGTTTTATTTCAGACGTAGTTCGCTAAAATAATTACGATGGATGAAAAATAATATCGCCGCAGAAAAATCCCTATCACCTGCCTGCCTTTTCCCAACAATGTTGGAGTCGGCTTCTAGTCTAACCGTATGCAGCTGAATACCAGTATTTTACATGGAGCAACTGCCTATCAGACCTCCATAACGATACCCCTTTGTAAGACTCGTTGTCAGACCTTCGGGCTTCTGACTACCTGTAACGACTGTCAAAGATCCACGAATGCCAGCCGGTATCAATGGCTTAACGTGATTTTCGAGGCACGGAGGGGTCTCGGTATATAAAGAGTCACACTCATCCACAGACCAACTGTGGCAAGTGTAGCTTCTTAACCCAATCGATCAACCTGTGCGGCTATTATTATTTAGCCAAGAGACAAAAAAAAAATTTGAAGCCCACGAAATTCCTAGAATTTTAAAGTTGATTACTTTTTGTTATTATGTAAGCCAATAATAATATATAATAAAAGAAACCACTTGAGGGCAAAACCAAAAAGCTAAATACTTAAATGTCGCCATTTATCAAATGAGTTTATATACTTTTGCCTAAATTACGAGTATCTATATCAGTAGGTTTGATTTCGTCTGTCATCTTTATGGGCCCTTTTAACGTTTACGAAAGATTAATCAAACTCATTTATCATATACACCGTTACATTTTGATCGATTTAATCCCTTGGACGGGTGGTTTAACTTACAAAATAGTATTCATCAAAAGCTTGCACAAATGATAAATGATTTTATTTTGTAAGTAGGTTTGTACAAACACTTTTACACGTCAATCATATTTTAAAACTAGATGAGGTCGGCGTTTCCTATCTGACTAGTCTGAGAAGAAAGGCCGAAACAAACTCAGACGTCACAGTCTCAGTCAGTCAGATCATATGAAGACCATGTAGGTCGATGTCTGAGATGGTCTTTTGAGGAAAGAACCACACAGATTGAGAGGACCTGTCCAGTCAGTGCACGCATATGTCAGAAATCGTGCAGCTCAACTCAAAACTTAAGGAGCTCAACGATTCGACGAACAATACCAAAGAAAGGACATTTGGGTAGGCCACATTAATTACTCAAACTGCCAGACCATGACAAAAACTAACAGAACAGAGAGAAAAATAAAAAATAAAATGACCCACATAGTCTTCACATTCACAATAATTAAAATAATAAAATACTTTCCAAAGTAAGCAAATGTCATAGATCAAATGCATTAATGTCAAAGTGTATATATATAAAAAAAAAACAAAAACAAACAAAAAAATAAAAACATTCAATATGTAAAAATTGGAAGCAGCTTAATCCCAAGCCTTTTTCTTGCGTCTTTCATTGACTTGAATGTGCCCTGGCAGCTGTGAGTATGTCATGCTCACTCAAATGTCTCGCTGGTGGTGGCGTGTGTGTTGGATCATTAAGTTCCCTCCAAAATGGTTGAGCTGAATGGTGCTAATCCATACGTCATGTTCGTGAACGGGCGCCGCCAGTAGGGACTGGTCATCTCTTAGCTACCTCGGCTTATTTTAATTTTTAGTTTCTGAATTGTTTTTGTTTTTTTATAACGGACGCTTTTAACGTGCACGTATTTCTACATCGTTCTCACATGGTTAATTTCAACACGAATGATGTAATCAAATATTTTGTAACAATTTTATGATTTAAAAGATTGTCCATGGAGTTTCTTGCCCGTTCTTCTCCATAGGTACCTACGCTTTGGAATGGGCAACTAGCTTCATCTTTCTGACTGACCGACCCTTTGACAATTCAAAAGTACCTGTAATTGGTTTAGTTGAATTAAATGATTTGAGTTTGAGTTTTGAGTTTGAAAAATTATTAACATTGAAAGCATTGTATCTCTCAAAAAAAATAGGAAGTGGTAACGTAATATTCGCAAAATGCATGAAACCGGTAGTAATGCCACGAGTTAGTTACCTACGCGTACGCCGCGTCGTCGTCGGCATAGTATAAAGAGGGAAGTAGGTTATCTTCATACAAACGCACCGCGCGCGGCTTGTATGTGTGCGCCAAAGTTGTATGCGTCGCCGCACGCACACTTAAACAAAATCTCGACCCGTTTCTCAGTGCGCCAGTCGGGGCTAACACCGCACGAGGTTCGCGCATCACGGCTTTTCGGCACCGCTAAATGAATGAAAAATGTGCCGCTTTATTTTATTCCTTTTTAACCCCCGACGCAAAAACGACGGGGTGTTATAAGTTTGACGTGTCTGTGTGTGTGTGTGTGTGTGTGGGGGGGTGTGTGTGTGTATGTTAACTATTTTAAACTTTAACAGAACGTTAGGCTAATAATTAGAGCGGTCCCCCGACGGGACAACATTTAATCAAAAAATTTCATACGTACTTACGTAGGGTCATAATTTCAAGGTTATTTTTTCTTTTTATAGGGTTTCGCGTAGTCGGGGGTTTTTTAAATTTTTAATTTAATTTTTTTTATAAATAATACTGTCTGAATCTTGAATATATTTATGTATTTGTTAGGAAAACCATTGTTAAACTTTATTGACTAATGATCACTGAATTAGTTATACAGAGATGTGTTTATCTTTGGCAAGGGCCGGGCTTTAAACTAATGAATTGGTGACAGTACTATCAGTAACCTACCGTTTACTCGTGCTCATCACCGCCCCGCGCCGCCCGTCTGCTGGCCCGTCGCTCTTTCTTTAATCGTGAAAGGTTTCATCATCGTTTAGGTAAAACCGACCTCACAAACCCTGTACCCAGACAATACATGTAAAAAATACAACTTCCCGACCCTTGCCAATTTATAGGCACTGAATTAAAGTTTAGCTAAAAGTGACAACTCTGAGACAGTAGGCACATATATCGCGGATTGGGCCGGAGATAGCCTACTTCCCTTCTTTATACTATGTCGTTGGTGCCTATCTAACTACCTACACTCCGACCGATCAACTTTAGGTTATTGACTCGCTCAGCTGATGATGTTCACGTAAACAAATTAAATGATTCCAAATTTTCCTTCACTTTTACGGGCTTAGGACCGTCATAATTGCTTCGTGCCTAGGTTTCGGGACATACCTTTACCCATTAAAAAATATGTATGTTAAAAGCGGTACATATAAAAATAAGTCTTCACAGGCCTGCTAGTTATGGCGTATTTAAAAATGTGGAATCAAAATTATTTACAATTGTTTTTAAAAAGGAAAAAGTTCTAATTACGCGATTTAAAAAAGTCTGAAGGCCAATTCTCGTAATTTAAAACGTTCAAAATCTAGTCGCAGTCTCATCTCAGCGACAAACAAATGTCAGGTATTTTTGACAGATTGAGACTAAGACCAGACTGTGAACGTTCTTAAAATTACGAGAATTGCCCCTCTGTTACATACCTAAATCACTTTTGACTCATTTAACTTCTAAGGACACTTCGCGATACGTAATAATTGTTCATAAAAATGTGTAATCAAATTTGTCTACAACGATTAAAAAAGAATTCTGTTACAAATTAATAATTAATCAATTCTGAATCATCACTTAAAGGACTACACTTCACGATAGCGTAATAATTGTTCAAAGTGCAAATCATTCCTTTCGACAACAATCTGTCTCTGTCACTTTTTAAAACATCGAACGCACTTTTCATTTGTTTACGAGTTTGATGCTCGCTTCACCTCACTCCACAAATATAAATCCAGCGGAGTAGGGTCCGGGCTGCTGGCTGGCCAAGCAACTGTACCACGCCGTCCAATCCACTGATCTCCAAACACGGAATTTAGATCATTACGTACATTACGCTCGTAATGTGCTAGACATCCGTCATGTTGATAATAAAAATTTATATACGCCAGTGGTATGTCTGTCTACATAAGTCTGGAATTACAGTTTGCAGCATGTTTAGGTATGTCCCACCGGTCAAATTTCCTTCGACAAAATACGGGACGATAATCACCACACATTAATGCTAAAACGCACTTGATGTCTACACTTACTAATGACGTGTGGATTATCAAATGCCCAAAAATGTTCATTTCGTTGGTTAAATAGTCCTACACGCGTAAAAGTTGATTCGTCAGTCCACAGAATATTTACTTCGCGATTGTTTAATATCCACTGGCAAAATGCGACTCTGGCCATCCCATCGTTCTCGTGGAGAGCTTATACTTTTCTAAAGTGATACGGATGGAGTCCTTCTGTATTTAAGAGCTTCCAAACGTAGTATTGACTTACGTTAAAGCTAATTGCAGCCTTATTTGTACTACGCCTGAGATCTCGTTCAAAGTACTCGAGGATTTGTTCGTCTAGCTCAGGTGTGTAGACTGGTTAGTGACCGCGGCCCTGAGCGCAGTAGGTGTACGGAATTGTCCGCGATCTAAAAAACGCTGCGTAGCCAAAGCCACAATTGTCTGACCAGACGGAATATGCGGGTTAGGTATACCGCGCAGTAGCAGAGATTGCAAGTGATTTGGTTCGCTGTACAGACGACGAGCCGCTTGCGCATCGAAACCCGCAAATAAACAAATAAAATTATTATTATTATTCAACCCGCGATCGCGTAGAATTGCACTATGGCAACAAACTCCAGGGCCCCAAGTCTGCTAATTTCAATGACACGTCTCACTATTACGATTCAATCGAGAGTCAATTATAATTCAATTATCATTGTGACAAAATGCGTATTCTGCTAAAACTTAAATGTGATGTCAATTGAATTGTAATAGAATCGTAATTGGATTGCAATGGTGTCAGTTGAATATTTCGCGGTGTTGCCTATTAAAATCTACCAAGACACTGAATGAATGAATGAGTTATAATTTATTTTAAATAAAGGTTTTTTTTTCATTTCTGTGATTGAATTACGAATCATAATAATTATATTGTCTATAATAAAATGCCTTCTCGATAGAATAAGACCAAATGTTGTAAAAAAACACTACTTATAATACGGGGACTGTGCTGCCAAAGTAAAAAATTGTTGCTGTCACGGAAATGTCATTTTCAATTCAACCAACTTGTCAAAATATAAAGTGACCGTTGATTGTGTTTTAAATTTTTCTTTTATACTTTTTACAAGTATAGTACTTGTAAACAGTTTTTAAAAGTTAAAAACGAGTTCTTGCAAAATGACAAATTAAATAAGTAAGTACTTAAAATCTTTGTTAAAGTTAATTCAAATTCGTTGACTGCAATTATTTAATATTTCAATTTGATATTACAAAAATTGTATTTACTTAAAATAGAATAGTTGCCTATTCAATACTTAGACAATTTATATCTAAGCACCACCTCATTGTAGCTCGGGATTTGCGACGTTGCCGAGCTAATTCTAATATCGCTGTCGTCGAAGGCGATCATTAGTTTTGGCTAAAGCCAAAATACGCCAACGTAAACTTGGTGATGGCCTCATTATTATTTTTAATTAAAACAATTATACAACAATTGAAACGCTACGCGTGACGATCTATCGTTGTTGAATTGTACTTCAATGGTAAGATTGTCATTGAAAGACGATTCACATAAATGTCAAATAACGAGCGGACTACCAATAATTGTAAGATCGAGACACAACTGTGACACGATTGAAGAGCAGAATAGCAAATTGTTCAATGGCGATTGAGTGGCAGTTCGGTGATATGTCATTGGAACACCATTGGTCTTAAATAAGTAGTAGAATACCAAATGTGCCAAACTATTCAATCGAGATGCAATTGAGATTCAATTGAAGCATTTGTAAATTAGCAGACTTGGGGCCCAGGTAGGTAGGAGTACGCGTAATTACGAGACGCCATTACGTTTGCGCGACAAGGATATTTTTTGATAACAACACACCGATGACGTCTTAGAGAAACTGAATTGTGTACACGACGTGGTCCTGCGCAGCCCTTAGCGCGGAGAGCGCAGGGCGCGTGCCTTTTGCATTGCCAATCAAATGGGGTTTGGGGGCAGGGTTTGATCTAGGATTGGCTCATTTTTGTGAATCCACGTTTACTGCGCTTACGCGTCATTTATCGAATGGTGCCTACTAATGGTTCGCATTGTTTTTTCACTCATGCGAGAAATAATTCGAGTTTAAAATAAAGTATTTAGTTTTTAATTTTAACTTTACAAATGGATAGTGTTTCATGCACCGGATCGACCCTCCACGGGATTAAAACGATCAAAATGTAACACCGTAAAGTTCTTTGACATGAAGATATTGAATTTTTGTAGACGATACACAAGAAACAGATTGTACCCTTAAAAAAAATTGTTAATATCCCAAATACCCAAGTTATAATGTAAGATGAAACTTTTCGCAAAGGAAAACTTTGACATGATTACAGCGTAGTCTTGTGAACTTATGTTCTACATACTGCTAGCTATACATTTATTATAATGTATGTACATGAATGTATTCATCTCTCTCAGTGCTCAGTAACAAGACATTTATGAAGGCTCTCGAAGCTTATCAAAGGGTCGAAATTTTCTCATTAAAGTAAAAGAGAAAGTGTTCGGAGGCTTTGAGGGATTATTGGTAATAACTGGGCTTCAACACGATACCCACAATTGTGATAAATGATCTCTTTTGTTACGAGTTTCGATAACCAAGACATCCATTGTTGCTATAGGTACTTAGTACAAAATTTCAAAGTAATTACATATAATTCAATTCAATTAAATATTTATTTATTTATGGCAACTAAGCCCAATTGTTAGTAACATTATTCTTAACAATTATTTGTGACTGTCTGTCACTTACTCCTAATTTAATAACAAAATATCTTATTCTAAATACCTATTTTAACACTGTCATACGACATCGGCCCTCTTAGAAACGCATTAAATCTCAATGTTACCCTGAGTAATAACAAAATATCCTATTTCTTTAAAATAGTAAAACAATATTGCTTAGAAACCCATTCCGGCAATTATGGCCAGTCATCAATAGAAAGCGATATTTTACGTCACTTAAGATGCAATATTTAGTACGAATTCTCAGAACGCTGAATAGGCAATAGATAATAAGAGCTACACATCTGCTGAGCATAAGTCGGACCCATAGGCCGTGGGACGGACGTACCTGAAGAGCCCTTGAGAAGGGATGGGCGAAGGCTGAACTAAGCATGGTATTTTTTAGGAATGGTGGAGAGACTGATGTCATAGCTCAGGACAGTCGGTGTTGAGCCGCTTTAGGATACGGGCTTCCTAGTCCACGTTAGTTAGGAGATTTAGGGAATGTCAAGAGGCTATGTCCGAGTGGGCTGTCGCGAAGTAGCGAGTATTATTATTAAGTTAAATATAGTTGGGTTGGAGCCCAGATTAGGTTAATCTAGTATTTAAAGTGGTATGTGAGTGTTTGTTGGTGTGACTGGGTGAGTCCTTATTTATAATAATTATCCTAGGCTGATAGAGTTATTAAAGTTCTTATAACTAATCAGACAGAGAGGTGTTGCTGGGGAGTTTGTTGCGCCACTTCTTCTCCCCAGCTTAAAGCACTAGGAAGTGGTGAAGGGTGGGCGCTTTGGGGCTGTCTATAGACCTTCAAGAGAGTTGATCCACGACTCTATTAGTTAACAATTCTTAATTTTTGACTCTGCTCTATTATCTAGTAAATCCTAGTACTATAATTCTTGAACGCTGTGTTATTGCCTCCGGCCAATAATAGTGCCTTAAGAGAGATGATTCAAAACTCTATTAAATGATGGTTCTCGAGTTTCAAATCTCAACTCTATTGTCTAGTAATTCTTGAATGTTGTAGTCTTTATCTCAGACCAATAATTCGGTCAGACTGACATGAACACGTGTCTTGCAGGTATGCTTGTTGTGCAAAGGGTAAACTTCCAGGAGTTTGAGTGACCACATCTATCTAATATTCAGTCCAAGGACTGATAGGGACCATGTCTCCTTATGAGCATTCGCAACGTCGGCATACGCAATGCCGCTGGAACTAGCCGCTCCATAGTCAGACAAGGACAGTCGCTTGGTTGCCGCAGGAAAAGCCGCTTCGTCACGTTTATCAGTTCGAAAGAACTGCTAGGGACCATGTGTCCAAAAGAGCATGATGCCGACGCAATGCCGCTGTAAAGTCGCTTGCGTCACTATATGGAAGTGTTGCTCTGAGTACTCCGAGTATAGATGTGAGGTGTCGTGTGAGTAATGACTGATCAAATATCTATTACGCTAGCGTATGGGTTACTCACAATTTGATTATCATAATATACTTTGCATCCCTCTATTATTACTAGCTTTCTAAAATCACATTCAAACTATGTTCATAACTATGAATTCCTAAGTTTTATTTAACATTTCTTTCAATCCTTTCCTTGGCCTATCAATGAGACAAGGCATTGGACTTCTTCATATTTGGAATTCTTTTAATCAATATAGGTGGAAGGGTGACCAGTCTGGAGCCGAGCCCTACAGGACAGTATGGAGGCGGGGTACTGTCCTCCCCCGCAAGGGGGACCTGACCTATTTTACTGACATTTCCACATAATTACGAAAAACGAAAATTTTGCCAGCCTACGGTAATTTAGGAACAGTCACATATTGTTAGTAAACAAAAACGCAGAGACAAAAAATAAAAAGAAAAGAAAAATAAAATTGTAAGGTTAGCTGTGGGGTTTTCTGACCAGCACCTCCACAGCGTGCGACAACCAAGGTGCGTCGTATTTTTCCATCAACCTACTTAGGATGCTGTTAGAACTAGACCGCGCCCTTGACAAGATGGAATTTGTTTTTTTGTGCATTATGGCATATAATCTACTGGAGTTTTGCTTAGCTAACTTCCCTAAATAAAATAGTAGCCAACAAAAAAAAAAGCAAGCACAAGCACCATACATGCACTTAATTCCATTTTATTCATGCTTTAGCAACAAAATCTGTGAAAATGCTTACTGTTAAACTGCGATACACGAACCTCCCAACCGACATACAGGCATCGTAAGCATAGTAATCAGGTCCCTTTGGCGCCGTCTCGGTGCGGAACCCTATTCAATCCGAAACTAAAATAGATACGGCATTTTAAGCACGCAAAGAAATACGCACTTACGTATGCAGCACAGCATTCTAGAACAGGTTTAAAAAGAAGTATTTCACAGTGAATTTCCGAGAAACCTCGACGACACCCTAAACTTACCGTCACATACGAGTACATACATTTTTCTTTCAACAAGTTACACACATTTACTCCCACAATATTACTTAAGACAGTTTGCTATAAATTATTTAGGTATGTACCACTACAATAAGATTTTTTTTCGTGACGTTTACAGAAACCGTACGTCCATGGTAACAAATCCAGTATAAGTTGACCTCTTGTTCTATTTGAACACCGGTTAAATCTTACATGATCAGCAATATGGTTTCACCAAAGGACGTTGTACGACTGACGCCGGTTTCACCTTATTAAAGCACATATTAACAGCGTGGGAGGAGGCCCAAATGCCATAGGAATCTTTTGTGACCTCTCCAAGGCATTTGACTGCGTCAATCACGAAACCTTCCTTTTTAAACTTGAGCATTACGGAGTAGGTCAACTTGCGCTCAGTTCAAATATTTAATTTTTTAATCAAATATTTTGTAACAATTGTATGATTTTAAAGAGTGTCTGTGTTTCTTGCCCATTCTTCTCCATAGGCACCTACGCTTTAGAATGGGCAACCAGCTTCATTTTTCTGACTGACCGACCCTTTGACAATTCAAAAGTGCCTGTAATTGGTTTAGTTGAATTAAATGATTTGAGTTTGAGTTTATTGGCATTCCGTACTACTGTTTTCCGTAATGTCTTCGTAGGTAAACGATAATAAATACCTACCTTTCAAATCATGCATTATTCCTAGCAGGAAAGTAATTATTCCTTCTACAAGGCTAGTCCATACATCTTCAAGTATCTGAGTCTCACTGAATATGAATTTGAAAGGAGCCGCGATTCTAAGGATACGAACTGAATGGGAGGATTACGTGCTACGGAATAGCTTCGACTTAAGCATTGCTAATAATACATGCTGAATTGCGAGTTTCGGAACAGCTTGGAGCATTGATTTTGCAAATATATATTATGTGAGTGTACTCTGTATCTGTGCAGGTTACTTTTGTCAGGAAATGCATTCATGAAACAGTTGAACAACCAAAAAAACGTATGCAGTCGGGGGACTGTCGTCAGGAACGAAGTTCTTTATACGATACTTGACATACACACTCGTATATAATACAAAGAGACACAGAGAAAAGTCGAAGGGAGGGGCATAACGCTGTTTCCTTACGTGACGATTTCTACCAGTCAACTGCTACTACAAGCCGCGTTTAAGAACTTCGTTCCAATCAAAAATATGCTTCTTGACTTAGTAACTATCTTTATGACTCCAAGTACAAGATTTACGCACGCCTCCATAGTCACGTACGCTTATGATGTATTGGCCTGAAGATTGATGTATGTTCGTTACCGTTCGGCAAGTACCCGACTATCACTTGAATAGTAACTGATATGAAAAAGTTGTCATTTTCAAAATTCATTTTTATAGGTACCAAATTTAAGGTTTTGTAACAAAATAAAATTAACTAGGTAATGTATATTTTTTTTAAATTCTTATTTTGACTGTCGTTTTTACATCTTATCGTATGCTGCACTGGTTGACATCATGACGTAAACGCCGGCTGTCGCTGAAAACCAGCGCTGGGATCTGTCTCGCACAGGGTCTTAGCAAAATACTGAGCGATGGCCGTTTTGCGTGGTTGTGACGCATGTTTTCCCCAAGTTGTTATTTTTTTGTGTTTGTGTTTTTTTTTAGCGCAAATAAACGTACTATTTTATTTCTTTTCTTTCTGTATTGATAGGACATCAACTGCGGCTATGCCCAATCATTAGTTATCCTTGTCGGGAAGCGCGCTAAATCTTTTACAATCCAAATCTATTGTTCACTTTGTTCAGTGTGTTCGGTTTTAGTGACCAGAATATTGTAACTCTAATTTTTGTTGAATGCTATGTTATCAAGTTGGTATCGTTAAAAGCAATAAACAGTAGTAAAACAGAGGACTTTGATGTTTGTACCATGCTGCCATTACCTTTAAACGTTCAGTTTACAATTGAAATAAAATTCCATTTATTTACTTTTACTATGGCTGAAAAGAAAATGTTAAATGGTTTGAAACTGACGCAAAAAATCACCGTATAAATAGAACTAAACTAGTACAAAATAAATAGAAACAGAAGGGTCACAATACTAAAATGACAAAGACCAAAAACAGATGAAAGAAAGGCGGTTTTTGGGAAGCTTGGATACCACAAAAACCAATTCAAAGGCTTATGTCATAAGCGAGTTGAAGTGTACGTAACGGGGCTCTGAGGAAATAAATGCTTTTTCGCAAATCGTTTGTTTCTCGATTCTATCATATGGAACACCTATATATATATAAGGCTAAAAGCGTGTTGGTGTTTTTGTCTCCGACCAGCCGTTTGTCGTAAAAATGATGAAGGGATCCTTTTACAGTGAGGCGTTTGGGACTAAGAATATGTTTTTTTTTTTTCTGTTTGTTTTTCGATTCTATTGTACAAATCACCTAAATATCACACATACACACACACATACATATTTGTCTACGAACAATGGTTCAACGGAATAACTGCGTCAAATGTAAACATATCCGGATGGTATACGCTGGCATACCATCTGGGCTCTCAGATCGCTTACGCTTGAGGCGGTCGAGTGCACTTTTAACGTCCCTAACACTCAGATTATTAACTCGCACGCATGCACTAGCAGTTTTCCGCTTCCGCTGCCGCCGCTTCTGAGTGTAGTCGCGGCGGCGAACTATCATATACCGACTCAACATAAGTCGCGAACTGCTCAGCACACTCCTCGTCTGTCACATACTGGCCGCCCTTTATAATATCCTGTCTACTCGTTGTACTTTTTTGTGATCGTATGTATTGCCAAAATGACTTAGGGTGTTTCGCCAACTGACATTGAATCTTATTTGATGCTGTTTGCGTGCAGTTTCTATTATTTTTTTAATATGTGCTCTATGTCGTTGAGTCATGGAAGGTAGGGGATTATTGTGTTATTATTGTCCCTGTACCGTGATGTATGTCTGAACAAGGAGAAAGCGTTTCTCAGAGTTTGAATTGTTCATTGAATTATTTAGTTGATATTTCGTATATGTTTCACTGCGTGGACCGTCGTCTCTGTCACTCATACTTGTGTGACAGTCTCTTTCAAAAACTGGATGTGCTATTTTAAATTGAATGCCTAAATTTAAAAAGAAAACTTTAATTTCACTTAGGCCCCACTTGCACGACAAATGACTAAATGCGCTTAGATTTAAACTTATTGAATCATTCTGTCTCTGTCAACTTCGAATGATAAACGTATTTTCTTTCTTTCTTTCTAATTAACAGAAACAGAAGGATGTCTTAAATTTATTTGGTACATCTCAAGATTGTGCATTGGTCATATTGCAGTTACAGCTTATTTCCAACTAACTTAAAATAAACCCACTTCGTAACTATAAGTTCAGGACACTAGAGTAATAACAGTAAATCAGTATTATTCCACGAAAACTAAATAAACAAAGTTGCAGCAGCATTCAATTCATTATAAAATAGTTTCAGTCGGCGCAATATCCGAAGGTAAATATGTACATTTTCATCGCTTCGGGCTATTTATTGCGATCAGGACCGTGCTATTTGGAGCTACAAGGCTTTGAATCTATTAGTCAGTGCTGACAGAGCTGAATATTTGAAAATGGAGTCAATAGTATAGGTAAAGCTATTTTAGCAAATTGTACAACAGCGTTTCCTATAAATTTGGTGATGAATTACACTAAGAGTTTACATAAATGTTTGGCCTTGACTGTACAAAATCGTTCAATAAGCCGTCTCCATCTCACCAAACTATTAAATAGGTCATTACAACCGCCACAAATAGACAAATGAACGTCGCTTGTTACTTTGTAAGTATACAAGAATCTAATCATGTAATGGTTTCCAATGACTGAATCGTTAAAAAATATTTACGTCTTACATTGGAACGCAGAATTAGAAAAATAATGTTCTTAATTTACGGAATTATATTAATTTGTCCGACTAGACGGCTACATTTTACGATGAGATTGTACGCTTCAGTGGATTTCATTGAACCTATTATTAATATCCTTATTTAAAAGATTCTGATTTAGATAGGGCCTCGCGCAAACCTATCTACTGAGAGCAAAACAACTACTTTCAAGGTCTGATTAGCGATACATTGCCCGCAACAATCATTCATAGAAAAAAATCCATAAGAAGAAGTAAATAGTTTCACACTTCAAACGGCGAAAGGGTCTCCTTTCATCAGACACGTCTCTCTATAAAATTAAACGATGGTAATGAGATGTTTCGCCTGTCTGAAACAATCGTCGTCTCTTATACATACACTGAGATACAACGAAAGTTAAAGGGTCAACTATAGGGACAATGCAGTTAACTTTAGTGGATGTACTTAACACGAATCTTCTGCCATATTGTCGGGGTTAGGTGTGCGTACAAAGTCGCGATGGGCATTTGTTTTTGTCACTAAGTTAATGAAAAGGACCTCGGAGAGTGCTGTATAGTCACCGCGCCTACTTCTTGCTCCACCACAGAGGGCGTTGGAACTAAAAGCTTTTGTCCTTTTCAGTACTTTGTGGAAAGTATTTCGGAGTAACGCTGTAACTAACCTGGTCGTAATAGATATTTGTGATGTTAAACTACAATTACCGCGGTCAGTCCAATGATACCACTCTTTACCGCCATCGAGCCTCACAAGTATTAAAAAAATACTAATCAGGCCATTTCAATTTTGTATGAAGGTTAAAACGAGGCTTAAATTGGTTATTAGGGTTAATCAGGGCCTTATTCATATTTAGAAAGCCTTTTTCAGAACTTAATTTACCTATCCGACAGTTCAAGTAAAATCTATTCTATTTTAATCGGCTTTATGAAGCTGTTAATATTGAAAGGCGATAAAGGCCTAGAACCAAAACTTCTGAAGACATGCTGCGACATCAACCAACCCGCACTGGGCCCGCGTGGTAGATCATGGTGAGCTGCTCGTGTTCTCTCTGCGAGACGTGGGACAACATGTTCCCCCGACCCAGCCCTAGCACTAACAGTGTAGCAGTGAGTTAGCAACTCGACAGTACACGGTGCTAATTTATCGACTGAGTTAATATAATGATGATGCTAAGAGAATGGCAGAGCTTCCTAACACAAGCAAACTATTTGCTTAAAAGGATGCTCCATATTGTAAATAGAAATAAGAATTTTAGTTAATGCAATAAACATTTTTATTTTTATTTATTTTTTATTTTTTTTTAAATATATTTTTTTAATTTATTTATTTATAGTTAATTTCGTTTTTTCACATGTACATATTATTATTTTCTATTTTTATTGTCTAAGGGTGTCCGATGTATTTTTCGGGCACAAATAGTCGGCTGAAAAGACCATGGAGCTCTGGGCAGTCTAGACGTCCCCGTGAGGTCACACAGGCTACCATTAGCTGATCAAGGCCTCTTCTCAACGAGTTAAAGCCCAATGTCCCTAAAATATAGTTGTTTGGGTACATATAGGGGAAGAAATGGTATAAATGATAAATGATTTTATTTTGTAAGTAGGTTTGTACAAACACTTTTACATGTCAATCATATTTTAAAACTAGATGAGGCCGGCGTTTCCTATCTGACTAGCCTGAGAAGAAAGGCCGAAACAAACTCAGACGTCACAGTCTCTTTTAAAGTCCAGACATAATCTTGGTCAGATCATATGAAGACCATGTAGGTCGATGTCTGAGATGGTCTTTTGAGGAAAGAACCACACAGATTGAGAGGACCTGTCCAGTCAGTGCACGCATATGTCAGAAATCGTGCAGCTCAACTCAAAACTTAAGGAGCTCAACGATTCGACGAACAATACCAAAGAAAGGACATTTGGGTAGGCCACAATAATTACTCAAACTGCCAGACCATGACAAAAACTAACAGAACAGAGAGAAAAATAAAAAATAAAATGACCCACATAGTCTTCACATTCACAATAATTAAAATAATAGAATACTTTACAAAGTAAGTAAATGTCATAGATCAAATTCATTAATGTCAAAGTGTATATAAAAAAAAAACAACAACCACAAAACAAAAAAACATTCAATATGTAAAAGTTGGAAGCAGCTTAATCCCAAGCCTTTTTGTCCTCGATATAAGCCTTAACGGTATAAAAGGCCTTCTGGCACAACTTACGTTTAATGAATGATTTGAATTTATTAAGGCTTAGATCTTGAACGAGGCTTGGAACTTTATTATAAAAGCGTATACATTGGCATCTGAACGAGCCACCTATTTTCTTGAGCCTTGTTGTAGGTACAACAAATTTGTGTTTGTTCCTAGTATTTATATCATGGATATCACTGTATTTTTTAAACAATTTTATATTTTTATGGGCATATAAAAGATTTTCATAAATATACTGAGAAGGCACAGTCATAACATTAATTTCTTTAAATTTGTTTTTTATAATCTTTGGAAGAGGGATCTCAGGAATGTTTTCTGTATCTTTTCCAGCATTAGTGTTTGGATCGTGGTGTAGGGGTGCCAAAAACAGACATTGGACTCGAGTTTACTTCGAACTAGCCTAATAACATTTTGATTGCGAAAGTCACGAGCATTTCGCAAAACAAAACCCAAACACCTTAGCCGCATTATGTGTAACAAGGATACAGTAGGGGGGGGGGGGAGAAGTGACCAGTGGGGAGTGACTGGCTGAATTCTGCGCTGTCAATCACACCTCGAGCTGCGACGAGTTGATTGGCACCAGATACCCTGGTGGCGACACACGCAAGGATTTGACAATACAGCAATGATCATTGCAGGATTTACTTTTTCAAATATGTACATTATTAAGAAGCAATGGATTATATCAAAATCAAAAGTCATTTATTCAAATTAGGCTGAGAATCAGCACTTTTCGAACGTCAAAATTACAAAAGACAGTCCCCCAAAAACGCCCGCCCTTCGCCACTTCCTAGTGCTATCGCTGGGAAGAAGAAGTGGCGGAACAAACTCCCCAGCAGCACAACTGTCTGTTTAGTTAGAATATATGTAGTTGCATGTATACAATACTAGGAACCTATGTTCAGTAATGAACATTACAAGAAGCTTAAATTATTTGCCATATTATGTCAGCTAGCCACGCCAATATACCAACAAATATAATAAAAACTATACGTACTCAAGCTAAAAAATAATTAATTAAAATAAAAATAAAAACTCACTACCTAAATAAAAGGCTCCAGGCATATAGGGCGTATATTTCCATTAAAACAGGTTTCCTTTAGTTTTGGGTATGCCATCATACCATACCATTTATGCTTACGTGAGCAAAATAAATGGGTTCTAATTGGTATTTTCGATCGATTCTGACTAATTTGAATAACATGAATAAAACGACCACTGACCTCACTTGAATGTATTTATGTCTATAATACTTAATAAGTGACCCAGAATGATAGATCTATAGTAAACTGCAATGTAGTTTAAGATATTTGTCTTTCGTCCCAGATTACTTTTGATATAATAGCCCACAATAGTTTCTCAGATATGGATTTTCTCAAACAATGTACGGGTTTATTCTGAGTGGCCAGAACCAGACTGTTCCTGAATGAGGTGTCATTTGATTTGTGAAGACCACCGTTGTTGTCGTAGGCGCCGCGTAAAGATAATATTGCAGTTTATTTTTTGCTTACTTTTTTACGCAAAAGTATCATATTTATCTTATTTTGCAATACTTGCCTACAAATATTTTCTTCGTGAAAGAACTCGGACATTGATGATTTTATTTTTATAATATTTCTTCGGAGAACGTACAAAAAGAGGTACCTATTACCTACTCGTAGTTAACTCAAGAGTTTACAATAATTGTTACTCTGTTAAAAATTATTTGCCCATAAAGTTTTTACTGATTTCGTCGTAAGACCTTTCCGACGAGAAAATACACCTATGTTTTCGTTTTACTTTCAAACCATTAGCCACTCGTGTGATCTTTTGTACCTATGAGTACGTCAATGCTTTGACTCCTAACGTTTCCGTCTGATATAATGACAGGTTCCTAGCTCTCCCCTTCACTTCCCCCCTTCCCTCTATGACGCGTGCATTTCTATTAGATTTTTCTTCAGAGAGATTACTTTATATGAGAGGTATAAAAGCAAAACCGCTTCAGTTCAAAATTGCAATTTTGTAAACTGGTATAACCAAATTGTAGTACTTGAAAGCTGCAACATTATGCCATAAACGATAACGTGCAAATCCACCTCAGCCAATGGTAAATTTACTGTAAAAGTAGCGTTCATTTGCAAACACGCTTTGATCCAAAATTTGTTAGAAGCAAAACCGCCTCTGTCACAATCGACCAATCATAAGGCGCCATTTCAAAATTTCTAAGATGGCGAATCTGTTACTTTTCGTAGTAAGTCGAATGGAGATAGCGTCTGTTTTAAGCAAACATGCTTCAGTCCAATACTTGAATGCAAACACACCTTAGTCCTGATGACCAAAGTTGACCTTATGGAACTGATGTAAAGGACAATGTCCAAATTGGCCCTGTGCAATAAAGAGTATCAGATTAAACGATAATTAATCGCCTATTTTATTATTTAAGTTGCAAATACTTCTGTATCACGGACTAGCTGTATTCCAAAATGTACTTTTAATAGAATTTAACGCGACTAATAACATTAGATCGCCATCTTCGCCTAATGTCATGTCGTGTCAGAAGTGAAATAGGGATGTCCAATCAATTATAATCGATTGATTGAATTATTATTCGATCGATTGTGTTTTCTTTTCTAAAGTGTATTTTTAAAAACCTAATAAGAATACTTTATGTATGCAGTCATACTCCAATTTAAATAGGTAGTAAGAATAATATTATACAGTAATCAAAACTTTTTATTTTGATTATCTAATTCATTTTTTACGACAATTAATACAAAAATAACATTTCTCTTTCGGCGTAAAATAAACCATTGTCATACATACTTGTAATGTTTATATGACAAAGGTGATGTAACAGACAGTTTGAAATAATTTAAGAACACAGTAAATCTTAATCGAAAAAATCGATTATTGGTGTGGTGTCGTACTACATCCCTAGTTTTGCTGTGAACGTCACGTCGCGTCGTTAGTTTAAATGCATTTTAATTTTGCACTTGCATCCACTTTTTAGAAAAACAATTGCATAGGTACCTAATTATCTAGGTAGGTATTATGATATTACCTACTTTTCAGTTTCTTAAAAATCACTCAGAGCTATGAAAAGTCGTAGGTACCTACATTTAATATTCGTTGTTATGGTTAGATTATAACCTCAAAATCTGATACTTTTTTTGAAATATACCTTTTTTGCAGCTAGTCCGCTACAAATACAAGATCTTTTAAGAATCTACTAATGATAGAGAATACAATACATAATTATCCGATGCTCTTGGCTCCAGGGCCAACAATGTATGGACGCAGAGCAATGTCCTTTGATTAATCTTAGTTACTGCTGCTTATCATAAAAGTCATAATAACATAAAGTATTCAAAAATAACAATTTCTTACGACACAGTACAAAATTGTGAATTACTCAGTTTAGACGTTTTGTGACTAAAGCGCCTTTGCTTTTATACTCCAATATAGTAAATGACGTGTGTGAATTTGCGTTTACCTTATATTGGAAAAATCAATACCAAATAAAGGAAAAAATAAAACCTTGACATGTGAAAACGAGTTGTTTTCGTAGCTTTACATTAGATCCTTATTTTCTTTGTGTCCCATTTGTAGCAGTTCTTACCATTGGCGTAATATCGGTTTTAAGGTATCTTGATACTTCAAAGTTGATCACAAACGACGGAGGTAGGTAATATTACATCATAATAATAATAGCGAAAAGATGATTGTAACATAACATAACGTTATTATTATGAATTCAAAAAAATGTCGTATAAAGATCCTAAGCCCAAGATATCATATATTTGTAGGTTGATTACATTTTGTTAGATGTAGGCCAATGGATATAATAGAAACCACTTTAAGACAAAACCAAAACGCTAAATACTTAAACGTCTGGCAAAGTTGTTCCTTTCACCAAATAAGTAAATAATAATACGTAGTTGTAGTTAATAATTAGTAAGTATATACTTTTGGCTAAATTATGTATATCAATAGGTCTGATTTCGCCTTCATGTCACCTTCATGGGGCTACTAACATTTACGAATGATTAATCAAACTCATTTATCTTATTTATCTCGCTGAGATATGCATATGCACAAGTAATAGTGCTTACGCAAGTTTCTATATTACAAGGTTCTCTCTATTAAATATCCGAACGAAAACGTCAACGTCATGTCGCCAAGTGCCTATCCATCTATCCCTCTCCCTATCATTACGTCCATACGCGACAGAAAGAGAAAGCGCCAACCGACTACCGCTTCCGGACTACGTGGAACAAACCACCAGCGGAGGGACAGAGATTCAACTTCACTTGTAATCGAACAGTTACCCGCACCGCAAGCTAACCGATAAGCTTCGCGACGCGCGCGCGCCGCGGAACATACCAAACCGTCTTAATTAAATTAAACCAATTCACGAGTGTCGGCCGACACAGAACCAGGAAGAAGCAGAGAAACAGAAGCTACCGGACGCCGGTCTGCATATCAGCACGGCACATGCAAAACCACCAAGTAAGTCCTTAACTGTTTCCTACCCCCTTGTGTGCAGGCGACATGACATTCGTTCCCAAGTAATTACACAACGCTTATTGGTCCTTCGACAGCCGCAATAACCCAACTTATTCAACAAATAGTTTATATACTTTTTTTTTTTGAGTGGGAAATCATCAAATGACCCCTCCCGCTCTGGGCGGAGCGGAAGAAAGGAAGTGTCAGACTTTTACTGACTAAAACCCACACGTGTTCCTTCAGTTGCCTGTGCCAAGGGCCAGGTATCTCTTTCGAACAACCCGCAGCCCTGGCGGCATCGGCCCTAGCGGGCCCGTCAGTTCGTACTGACATCTCTTTGAGGCATACTTTATATCCTTCAAAAAACAGTTAATTAATATCTCAATTATAACCAAGTTCTAATATAACATGAAACTTTTCGCAAAGGAGAACTTTAACCTGATTACAGCGTAGTCTTGTGAACTATGTTCAACATACTGCTAGCTATACATTCATTATAATGTATGTACATGAATTTATTCATCTCTCTCAGTGCACAGTAACAAGAGGTATGACAGGCTCTCGAAGTTTAACAAGTTTTCTCATCAAAGTAAAAGAGAAAGTGTTCGAAAGCTTTGAGGAGTTATTGGTAATAACTGGGCTTCGACACGATACCCGCAATTGTGAATGATCGCTTTTGTTACGAGTTTCGATAACAGGTAATACAAAATTTCAAAGTAATAATAATCTACTGGAGTTTATGAGTGTGGACAGATCAGAAGAATAAGTAACTTTGCGTAGCTACCTTGTAATAATTGGTAGCCAACGAAAAATAAGCACCATACATGCACTAAACCTAGCATTTTACCAAAAAAATCTGTGAGAATGTCTAACTGCGATACAACCTCGCAACTGACATACAGACATCGTAAGCAAAGTCATAAGGTACCATTGGGGTCGTTTCGGTGCGGAACCCTACAACGGCATTTTAAGCACGCAGACAAATACGCACTTACGTATGCCGCACAGTATTGTAGAACAGGTTAAAAAAAAGTCTTTCACAGCGAGTTCCCGAGACACCTCGATAACACCCTAAACGTACTGTCGCGTACATTTTTCTTTTAACAAGTTGACATTTACTCCCACAATGTTATTCAAGATAACTTGCTATACATTATTTATGTATGTATCAATAAAATAAGATTTTTTTCTCGTGACGTTTACAGTAAAGTACCTACGTCAATGGTAACAAATCCAGTGTAAGCCGACCTCTTCTTCTATTGGCACTCCGTACTACGCTAGGCAAGTCCAAGATCAAAGTTTTAACACTAACGTGTGGCCTGCTGACCTACCTAGTCTTCTCAATATAACGAAAATATTGTTCAACAAGGCGTTGTTTCGAAATGTTTCATGATCCATTTAATAAAATCTTTAATGTCGCGAAAACACATAATTATTTTCCGAAATGTCGTAATATTCTTGCTTTCCGAATTTCAAGCAAATAACAATAAATACAATAGGAATTTAACGGTACATAAAATTATACTTTGAAAAACTTTCACTGTTTTAAATAATGTTCTTCAAGAAAATGTCTTCGCACGTAAACGAACATATATTATTAAGGAAGGACGTAATCATTCTTCCTACAAGGCCAGCCCATACATCTTCAAGTGTCTAAATCTCACTGAATATGAATTTGAAAGGAGTCGCGATTCTAGGATACAATGTACTAAATGGGAGGATTACGTGCTTCTGAACAGCTTCGACGTGAGCATCGCTTTTGGAAATTGGCGAAGTGGGTGAACTACACGACATGGTTTCTGTTTTACACGTTACAGAATAGATTTACATCAAATCTGAATATTTACGTATCCAATAAGACAGTCGGCGGACGTATGTGTTGTTGTACTTATATATTATTATGTGAGTGTACTCAGTATATGTGCAGGTTACTTTTGTCAAGAAATGAACAACCAAAAAACCGTGTGCGGTCGGGGGACCCCGTCGGGAACGAAGTCCTTACGCGATACTCGACATACACACTCATTTAATACAAAGAGACACAGAGAAAAGTCGAAGGGAGGGTTAACGCTGTTTCCTTACGTGACGATGTCTACCAGTCAACTCCTACCACAAGCCGCGTTAAGGAACTTCGTTCCAATCAAAAATATGCTTCTTGACTTAGTAACTATATTTATGACTCCAAGTACAAGATTTACGCACGCCTCCATAGTCACGTACGCCTAGGATGTATTGGCCTGAAGATGTATGTACGTTCGTTATCGTTCGGCAAGTACCCGACTATCGCCTGAATACTAACTGATATGACTTCCACTGCGGCTGAGCCTTACCATTAGTTATCCTTATCGGATCGCGCCCTTAATATTGTGCAATCGAAATCTATTGTTCATTTTGTTCAGTGTGCTCGGTTTCAGCGATCAGAATATTGTTACTTGTTGAACGCTACGCTATGGTATCAAGTTGGTATCGTTAAAAGCAATAAACAGTTATTGAACACTAGAAAAAAAAGAATACTCTGATACCTGTATTTGCAATCAACTCTTAAAGCATCTGCTGTTTCCTTTGAATGTTCCGTTTCCAATTAAAAGAAAATTTCATTTGTTTTACTTTTATTGTGACTGAAAAGAAAAATAGCAAATGTATCGAAACTGATCCAACTGTCTGAACCGCGAAAATTTACCGAGTTACTGCAAAATAAGTAGAAACAGAAGTGTCACAACACTATAAAATATCGGTCTTAAGACAGCTGTAAGAAAAGCGTTTTTAAGGAACCTTGGATACAACAAAGACTAAACCAAAGGTCAACCTTAAGCCGGTTTGGAGTGTACGTTACGAGGCACTGAGGAAAAAAATGTTTTTATCGCATCTTGTTTGTTTCTCGATTCTATCGTATAGAACACCTATATATATATATATATATATTATAAGGCTAAAAGCGTCTTATTTTGTTTGTCTCCGACCAGCCGTTTGTCGTAACAATGATGAAGGGATCCTTTTACAGAGGCGTTTGGGACTTTATTTTTTCATAGTTTTTCGATTCTATCGTACAGAACACATAAATATAAGACATTAATTTGTGTCTAGAAACATTTTTTTCAATGGAAAAACTGCGTTGAATGTACCTAATACCTTATAAGGTGTAGCTTAGTGAAACCCGAATAGGATAGGTTAGGTTCAAAACCTGTTACAGAACCTAGTTTGCCAACCCCGACTCCACGCGGAACTTGTCTGCCCTACCCTGAGAGTGTTCTTTATAATCAGAGGCACGCAGGGAGTGCTTTACGCAAAGTCAAAGAGGCTGTACTTCCTGTAGCGCCGCAGAAGATGTGATTTGCAAGATGCTGGCGAATTTTGACCTTAATCATATACGCCTGTCTTAGTAAGTGGATAGAAAAACTACATTTATAGGTATTGACATCCACTTAATTAGCGAGCTTTGTGTGCCAGGATAGTTACTAGTTATTTAACATGTGTAAAAGTACCTATGAATATGGTTTGTAGGGTAAAGATTTTATGAAGAAAAACACAAAGAGACAAGACTAGACATTTATTTCATTTAGGCTTGTCAGTTAACGTTCATGAGAAAGCTAGGTATCCGTTCCAAAACTAGGTCTTCTTGGAGAAGAAACATAATAAACTCGCATGGCAGCTTGTTTTAAAATATTTTATCAACACATTTAAACATTAGCATATTTAACAAAGGAAAGAAACAGAACATGAATATTCCATCATCCAATTTAACACATAAGCAATATTAGCTATAATATAATAACACATACAGAACAACATAGGTATCAGCAATAATCAAGATATCAATATCCGCAAAATTACCAGTATTAGCTTACCGGCGTTCCTGTCCTCTGTCCACAGCACCGAAAAGTTGACCGGGAAAATTTTAGCCCCCTGCGTGGTTGACTCTGAAGTGCCTTACTTGACCAACACGGTGAACGCCTGGAAAGCGGCTTGCCCGGATAAAGATCGGCCCGTAAACCCATCTTCCCAGAGACAGTGGGATGAGACGCTCTGCAGGTTGGTACGGAATAAACTTATCAATACGTTCACCAATACTGCTGAGCGTGCCCGCCTGCTAGCTGTGGGTGAGTGGGAGTCGGGGCTGTGGCTTCAAGCACTCCCTTCACCTTCCGGCTCGCTACCTGTCTGCGTTTGGGTGCTCCTTGCGGGGCTCCGCATCGCTGTCAGTGCGGTGAAGCTGTCGATTGCCTTGGACACCATGGCCTATCCTGCAGTAGGAGCGCAGGTCGGATAGCACGGCATGCCAGCATTAACGACATCATCCGTCGTGCTCTTGTCACCGCCGGGGTGCCAGCTGTTTTAGAACCCAACGGCCTGGCACGCGACGATGGGAAGAGACCAGAAGGAATGACCATAATGCCCTGGAAGTTAGGCAGACCTCTGGTGTGGGATGCAACATGTGTCGACACCCTTGCGCCATCCCATCTTCCTAGCACGGTGGGCTGTGCTGGAGAGGCTGCTGCTGGTGCAGAAAACCTCAAATGGCGAAAATATTCCAGCCTGACTGGGAGTTATATCTTCGAGCCGTTTGGGGTTGAAACACTAGGGCCATGGGGTCCGAGTGCCCACTTGGTGTTTCGAGATATCGCCAAGCGGTTAGTCGACTCTTCACGTGACCAGAGGGCTGGCCTGTTTCTTGGCCAAAGAATTAGCATCGCCATACAACGTGGCAATGCTGCCAGCCTTTTGGGCACTGTTCCTGTTGATGATGACGACGACGAGCGATGCGGACGAATTTTTTGATGCCCTATGATTCTTTTTTTTTTTCACTTGTACATATGTATTATTATTTTCGACTTAATTTGAATCAAGATATCAATATATTATATATCTGTTGGGAAGGATTATACCTGATGTCATGTTAGACTAAGTTGTTGAAAATAAATCTTTGAAGCAAACACACGTCTTAATTACTTCAGTTTCTGTGCCAACCGAAAATGAACCTTATAACGCTAAACATATAGTCCAAACGAGCCGGATTCATTAGTGTTTTTTTTTAAGTTATAAAAACTGCCCTGCCGATCGAATACAAAAGGATCGAATATTCCTCAGCGATAAGAGTAAATAACAAACTCATTAGTGAAGACTTTATAAAATAACGAGTTATTACATCGCCATGACTTAGTGTATTTACATCAATTTGGGGTAAAATCAAACAACTAAAAGTGCCTTTTTACTAAAATGGAACTTCAAGCAGTAAATTACTCAATCTTCTAGAAGAAACAGCTGGTAAAACGCAAAAAGCCCAAGTTAACATGAAGAAATGTCCTAAGGCACGAATAACAAAGGGTTATATCCAAGCAAGATTACAACGTATAGAAGAATATTGGCATTACTTTAAGTCAACACATGAAAAACCTATTAAGTGTACACCGAAAGATCAACGTGCGAACATCCAGTACTATGTTAACGCAAATTATTACGTTATTGAAGACTTGTTCTTGTGTTTACAAGGAGATTTAAAAGACATGATTTCTACATTGTCACTATCAGGAGAAGTATGTAGTAACATCGCGACGATTAACCAAACTCAAGTTAAATTACCAAGAATCCACCTGCCTGAGTTTAATGGTAATTAAGATGATTGGCCCACTTATCATGACTTGTTAAAACCACTAGTCCATAACAATACGTCGCTAAGTTGGTACAGAAGTTACAATACCTGAAATCAAGTATTACCGGTGAAGCTGAAGCCTTGCTGAAACATATAAGGGTTACGGACAATAACTACGAACAAGCGTGGAATATATTGAAAAGTTGCTTCGGGAATAAACGAGTGAATACTTGGTTAAAACGACTTATCGGACAAAAAGCGATTAAGACACCAACTGCAAATCAGATAAAGTTCTTGCTAGATACTACAACTGAATGTTTGAATAATCTACAAAATCAGGATTTATCTATTGACAATTGGGACCCTCTAATTATATTTTTAGTGGTTCAGAAATTAGGCCCGGAGGCCCATAAGGATTGGGAGGAGCACACACTCAGGAGTTTAACAAGTTACCCACCTTGAAAGATTTTAATATATTTTTGGACTCTAAGTTCCGTACATTGGAGTTAGTGACCGCTAGTAATTCTGCAACTGTCTCAAAGGAGAAAACTATCAAAGATAAGTTATGCCATATTTCTGGAGGAAAGGAACAAAATAAAGTACACACAAAAGAAGACGTCGCAATAGCATCACACTTCACGACGAAGAAGTCCATAGCTTTGCTGGCAACAGCACTAGTGTATGTAAAGATGACAATGAACTTACAACAGTATTGTGCTCTTTAATTGACCAAGGGTCACATGAAAGTTTTATCAGTGAGAGAGCAGCACAAAGATTAAAGATAAAACGCAAATAAGCAGAGGAACCATCACCACAGTTGGAGGGAAACAGAGACACATAAATCACATTGTAGAATTTGATCTATTATCTCGGTGTGAAGATGATTTAAAGATTTCTTTGAAGGCGTACGTCATACCCAAGAACATAACCTCTAATTTGCCACCAAGATATTTCACCCACAGAATCGCTGACTGGTCGCATTTACAAAGCCTCGCTCTGGCAGACCCAAGTCACAATCAACTAGGGCGAGTGGAACTTTTATTAGGTGTTTAAATTTATGACATCATTCTGAAGGGCGGTCTGGTTAAAGGTCCATTAGACTCCCCAGATGGATCCTTTTTGGAATGGTGGAAGAAACCACTTCTTCGGAAGATATCACCATCATGCATCAACATATTGACATTGAAAATATGCTGAAATCTTTTTGGGAAGTAGAAGATGATAGTAAGATGAAACTAACAGAAGAAGTAGAAACCTGTGAGAAAATATACAAAGAAACATTCAAGCGAAACGTTGAAGGAAGATTTGTGGTAAAATTACCACTCAAAATAACCTAAAAACCTAAGTCATGTCAAGGTAAAACTAGAGATATAGCATTGAGAAGATACATGACACTTGAGAAACGGTTTGAGAATTATACACAGTTGAGAACGGAATACATAAAAGCAATGAAGAATGAATATTGATCTAAACCCCTGGAAATAATTCCAATAAACGAGATAGGTCATTCAGAAGTGTACTTACCACACCATCCAGTCCTGAAAGCAACAAGTGAAACAACGAAGGTTAGAGTTGTCTTTAATGCTTCGTCCAAAGGTTGCAATAATATATCTCTAAATGATGAACTACTGATAGGACCTCAGCTACAGGATGACATGAGATATCTATAGTCATGAGGTGGAGAATGAAGCCTCTTTGGTGTCCGACATGGACAAGCCGGGCCATGAGCGTTGTATGTAATCTACGAGTAAGTTGATATAGTTTCTGACCAATTATTACCTTTTGTTATCGTTGATAGTTTGGATCAGAGTATTACTAACGAATTTGAGGAAAGTCAAGTAATAGTTTTGTTGCTGAAACAGAGTAGAGATTAAGTTGTGTGTGTTTTGTGTGTGTTGTGTGGGGTTTCGTGAGAAACCATAAAGTCCAGGAATTACTTAGTTGACTGATTATGTAGATGTACAGTAACTTTTAGTATATGTTTCACTGCGTGGACCGTCGTCTCTTTCACTCATACTAGTGTGACAGTCTCGCTCGAAAACTGGATGTGTTATTTTAAATTAAGCGTCTAGTTTCGTACATCTCAAAATTGTGTATTGTTCAAATGGCACCCGCAGCTTATTTCCAACTTACTTGTGAATTAATTACAATAAACACACTTCGTAACTATGACTTCAAGACACTAGGGTAATAACAGTAAATTATTATTATTCCACGAAAACTAAATAAACAAAGTTGCAGAAGTATTTAATTCACTATAAATAGTTTCCTAGCAGCCGTAGGAACATTTTAATCGCTTCGGGCTATTTATTGCGCACAGGACCGTGCTATTTGGAGCTACAAGGCTTTGAATCTATTAGTCAGTGCTGACAGAGCTGAATATTTGAAAATGGAATCATTAGTACGTTAAGCCATTTAGCAAATGGTACAACCGAGCTTCCTGTATAGTCGTTGATGAAATGCACTTAGTGTTTACATAACTGTTTGCTATTGGCTCTACAAAATCGGTCAATAAACAGTCTCCATCTCACCTAACTAGTGGTAACTCATTAGAACAGTCACAGATGGATAAATAAAGTCTCTTCTTACTTTGTATAAAAGAATCTCATCACTTATTTGGTTCCAATGAATATATCGTTAAAAAATATTTACATCATACATTGGGTCGCAGAATTAGAAAACGAATGTTCTTAATTTACAAAATTACATAAATTTTTCCGACTAGCCGGCTATACTTTACGATGAGATGTACTTATGTAAGATTGTTTTCGCTACATACGCTTCAGCTGATTTCATTGAACCTATTTTCAATATCCTTATAAAGATTCTGATTTAGATAGGACCTCGTACAAACATATTTCCTTCAAAGCGTAAATGCAAGCGTAAAATGGACGGGTTCTATGTCGGAGCCATAATTAGAGGTTGGAGAGCGGGGGGAGGCAGGGAGGGTGGAGCTCCACCGCACTTTTTATGTTATTATGTTAATGCGCTGATTGATGCGCTCAGCAGTCATCATGTCGGGTGTCATACTGATGGAGTTTGCCTGAATAGTGCCAGCTATGCCGACGACACGATGCTGCTGAGCGCATCGGTTTGTAGCATTTTTAATTTTCATTTTATAAAACGTTGCCGACACTAGGAATTTCTCCTGTATCGTGGGCGCGTTTACAAACATTTAAACTCACATACACAAACAGCCAGACTTGGAACAACTACTTGTAGACCATAGAAATATTTGGTCCATGCGGGAATCGAACCTGTGACACACAGCGCAGCAGTCAATCGCTTAACCACTGCGCCAACCGTGCCGTCAAACACAGCATTAGAACATTGTTGCAGATTTGTGAGGCATATGCTGATGGACACGGTCTGAAATAAAATGTGTCAAAAAGTCAGTTCATGGTTTTTTGTGGCTGGCTCTAAATGTCCTATAACAGTACTACCCATCGAACCGTACGGAGTTCCCCAGGTTAATGTGGACCAGTTTAAATACCTAGGGCATTTAGTTACCGCTAGTCTCAGGGACAATACTGACATCGAGCGGAGGGGGTTGTCAAGTAGATCTAATTATGATAGCCCGCAGATTTGCACGGTGTTCCAAGTCGGTCAAGCTAAAACATTTCGGGTTTTATTTTACCTCATTGTATACGTGCACCCTGTGGGTGAATACGAAAACGCATACGAAACCTTCCGCGTCCAATAGAACAACGCCATCAGAGCGCTGATGGGGCTGATGGGGCTGCCGCGACACTGTAGTGCGTGCGTGGGCATGTTTGCCGAAGCTAACGTCGACTGCTTCTATGCAACGATGCGTAAGCGGAGCGCGTCTCTGGTGCGCAGGATGCGCGGCAGCCCCAGCAGCGTGCTGATAGTGCTAGCGGACAGGCTTGGCTGTCCATACATACGCTGCAGTGACTTGCACGTCACCTTATAATAGACGTCCGTCACTAATGTACTCATAAGTGTTTTTTTGTTTTTTTTTTTTGTAATGGTCATGTATAAATTGTATATTGTGAGTGTAATGTATTACATATTGTGTATGAGTCATGTTACCTACTTGCTTGAATAAATAAACAATAAAGCTTCATGTCAGCACGTAATCGTTAACTGTGAACATAAATTATCCCATTAAGGCCGCTCGTATAATCAAGCTCGTCTGGCCAACGAATGGCGTTCAAATTTTCTTTGCAATGCAGAAGGCAGAATAATGCTAATCCTTTTCACAGGGTGAGTACATCGACATTTTACCAACTACGATACTAATATAAATCGCAGGTAATTTAGTGGATAAGCTTATTCGTCCTTACGGAAAGATATCAACTTTATTTTAGCTAGAATACAAAGGCTTACACAAAATGGTAAACACCATACATTATATGATCACATAGGGGAGGATATGGCGTCCCTTTGGTCTGGCGGCTCGCGGGCGGAGATAGTGAGGACAGTGACGGATGTGTCCTGTGTCACGCAGTGTCGCGGCTCGGTAAGGCTCGGCATAGCTCAAGTAGTGTAACGTATGGCAGACCAGATTTTGCCCGCGGCTGCACCCGTGTGGAGCTCAAAAATTATTTCACAGGAACGTACAACCAAGTCATGGTCAACATGTGTGCTAAATTCTATCCAAATCCGTTCAGCCGTTGAGGCGTGAAAAGTTAACAGGCAGACAGAGTTATGATATTAATAATTGTCTACTATTTTATGATAAGTTGTAAAGGAATAAATTATGGTGTTAACATATGGACGTGTATATGCTGAGTGATGGTGAGCTCGGATTTAGTTAAAACTTTTGACACAGCAACATTAAAAAAACTGCCACAACAAAAAATACATTTTGCAGGAGAAACGTTACAATATGGCATAAACGGTGGCTCCATATTGTCACGTCTCGGTATCTACACCCGTAACTATAACTATACTCGTTCGTTATTTCCCATCGTTTAGCGAAGTTATCTTGTAGATAACGGTGGAAAGGAAACAATTTGCTAAATGCTCTTCACAAATGGACTACTGTTAGTGAAGCGTCCTTGCGTGTAGCGGAAATGTTAACGTTAGTGTGTAGCGTGACGACATTTATGTATCTACAGAATATTGCTGTTATTAGAATTTCTGAATGGATCACTTTTAGTTTTATGGTGGGTAAACGATGCCAAATAATTTTGCGATGTTGATAGCGTTATACTTATCGTATAAGGCCGCAACTACGACTGCTCATAACTGCAGCACTTTGGTCTGTAAACCGTTTCATCCATTTGCCAACCGTGGTGATTATTACTTTATGATATTTATAGCAGAAATCTTAACCACTCATATGAGATCCTTATATTCAGAATCTCATCATATGATGACTCATTGATTGTCCCTTAACATTTGTGCAAGAAAATCCTTAAGAAAAAGTAACTAATTACACACTTCAAACGGCAAAAGGGTCCACTTTCATCAGACACATCTATCTACAATAAAATAAAACGACAGAAATGATATCTTTCACCTGTCTGAAATAATCGCCATCTCTTACACATAAACTGAGATACATGGAAGGTCAAAGGGTCAACTGCAAGGGCTGCCATAACAACGACAAAGTGCGACAGAAGGGACAGGTCTGCGTAAAAAGTGCGATGGGCATTTGCTTTTGCCATTTAAAAAAAATTGCAAGGACCACCAAGGAGTGCTGTATAGTCCTTATCTACCTTTTCAGTCCTTAAAGGAAGGTATTTTTTACTAAAGCATTAAGTACGTAATGCATAGATCTCTGATGTTAGTTAGTATAAAGATCATTTTAAACATAACATCAGTCTGTGACTTGTACCTACTTTTTGTGCAAATAAAGATCTATTCTATTCTAGTTACCGCGATCAGTGACCACTCTTTATCATCATCGACCTACGTTGTACTGTAAATACATTTTTTTTTTTATAAACCAATGTAATGAGGAAAATATTTCGTATGACAATTACACATAACAAAGAGTTGCACGTCCTTGTACATTTACTTTAGGCTTTCTTGCCTCAAAAGAGCAGCAACGATTAACACACTCTCACTTAACGCAATCATATTTGAATGATAGAAAATGTTCATGCCCGAATTGAATGCAATTTTATTGTATCGGCTTTTTTTGAAATTTGAACTTAATTTTAATAAAATTAATATTTTTAGTACAAAATTTACAACTTAGACAGGTGCTATTTTGAACCCTGAACACAATGAAAGATTCTAGGGCTCCCGAGCGCACGCAGCGAGGGAGTTCTGAGTTAACTCCTGAGTGAAGCGAGGGAGTTAAGACTAGAATCCTGAGTGCAGGAGGGATTCAAGCTCACCCAAGACGACGACACCTTTATCCCCGAGGAAAATACTCTACTTTTTGCACCTACTGCGAGGTAATAAAAAAAAATTCGACTATCGAATTAGTAGTTTATGGAATACCTAGTTATGTGTATTAATAGAAAAAAGTTTTTTTTTTGGTTAATTTTTTCATACGATTTTCTCAGTTGACGTTCCAAATTTAAATCACATTAATGACCAGCGCGTCATAATGAAATTCAGTACAAATACAACAGCCTGGCTAGAGCTTAAATGACATACTTAGGTTATGTTTGCATGACATATAATTGGACGTTACCGAGCAGGTGGTGTAAAAACCTATTTATTAAATCCGCATTTCCAAATTCTCAGAATTCAAGATAGGTATATACCGGTTACAGGTTAAGTCGACCTAGATCCTTTAAGAGAGAGAAAAAAAGGACAAGTATACAAAAAAACTTCATTTTATTTAGAAAATAATCAAAATCCAATATCTCAATATGGGTTAGGTTTGGGGTGGGGTGTTTCATAGTCAAATCAACTAGGAATGATGAAAACTAAAACCTCTTAAAGGATCTAGGTCGACTTAACCTGTAACCCTGTATAAACCCTTGCTTATCATAATCGTGTTACTGTAATCTCTAAGCCAAATAAGCGATCAGAATTAATTATTACAAGTTTATTACGAGTAACAAGGAGGCAGTTATGGGGGGGGGGGGGGGGGGTAAGGAGTGAAAATTCAGGGGTGACTGGCTGAAGTCAGCGCCATCAATCACCGCCTCGGGTCGCGACGAGTTGATTGGAACAGTGACTAGTGACCCTGGTGGAATATGGCAATTTGTTAGAGCAATGTCTTTGAATCATTAAATCTCTACACTTTTCAGTTACATTTCCGAAATATCTTTTATTGTAACGAACACACATGCTTACGAAAACGGAATCAATGGGTTTAAAATCATGTTTTATTCGATAACATGGGAACGAAACTTCTGAAGTAACAATATTATTAATTACTAGCTTCTGCCTGCGACTTCGTCCGCGTGAAATTGTTTGTTCCTCCGACTTGTAGAATTATATCTATGCTCCGACCCAATCCGTCGCACACAGGTGAAATTTACCTAATTTATGGCCAATATTGGCAAAAACAAAGTTACTCCGATTAAAAAATAGTAACCTAATTTAGGAACAGGACATAATACTCGTATGACGCCATCTATTAATGATTTGTAAAACGTTTCACACTTCTTATTCAGACACCCACAACACTAGATTTAAACAGTTTTGCTAATGGGGTAATTTGATATAATTTTGAACATTTGTTTTAACAACAACGTTTAAATTTTATTTAGTTGGTATTAGGTGTAAAACATAATGAAATCTATACCTTCAGGTAAGTATATTATTTCTAAATAACTAAAACGCTTGCATTACTTGCGATTTTATAGATATATACTTTTGAATAGAAGGCTATACTTTAACAGTTTATTTTTTTATACACAGTGAAAAAGTTCATACTCAATTGCACTCAGTCCGTTTTCTTTACATATTTCGAAAGTACATATCTATAGCTTTCATAATACCTCCTAAGTATAATGAGTCAACTGACATTATAGTTATTTTATAGGAGAGTGATTTGAAGGCAAATTGTTTATATTTTAATGAAATCAAATTAATTCGAAATAAAGTAAATGTTTTTTTAATAAAAATTGTAAGCTCTTCCTTTGGTATAAAATGATTTTGCTGATTTTTGTTTTTAAATGACATTTTATGTACATGACTTGGTATACGCCGGCGGGACTCAATAGTGAAATGGTTTAACTACCAGTTATATTCATGTACGTTGTCCATCAAAATCCATCGTTTACACCAAAATCACATGAAATAGATTGTCATTTTATTAATATAATTTTCCTTTTGTTTGTTTCCGGGGTTTTCTGTCTCACTTAATAATAAAAAATGTTGAAATTATATCACTTGACTCATTATACTAGGAAAGTACTTAGCAATGTTAACATTTGAAACCTCAACGTATACTGGACCAATGTAATTTACCGAAGTTTTTTATTAGTATTTTTTTTGTAATACCTTACGATATGTGGGATTAATAAAAGCTAGGAAGAAGAACAAGAATCATGAACCAATAACAACTCATTTTGAAGAATCAAAATGTATTTTTCGCCATAATTAAGTAGGAATATCTTTTTAACATAATAGCTTTACGCTACAACGTAAAAAAATCACTACCTATTAAAAAAAATATCAATGTTCCATCATTAATGTTTCATAAAAAACAACAAACAATCAATCATAATAAAAACTAAAACTGGTACTTCTTTAGTAGTTCAATAAAAATAATAAGAACTAAAAATGGTAACTTACGTTAAACAATAATAAAAATTATAGAAATTAATAACGTAACAGTCAACAGGCATTTCTAATGCTCAAAAAATAGTTATAAGGTTTAACAAATTAGAAATCAGTCAGAATCGCTGTCGTTAGATCCGTTAGAATTAGTTGAAATCAATTAATTTATTCAAAGTCAAAGTCAAAGTCCATTTATTTGTCAGAATATTGTTACAGAGTTGTTACATAATTTTAAAAGTTCATAATATTCTCCCGTTTCCGGCGTACAAATACATTTTCAGGGTTTTGGTTATATATAACATAGAATTAAATATTAGGTAAATTAGAATAACATACAAATTGAAAATTAGTCAAATATTAGGAATGGAAATGTCAAAAAGATTAAATTAAGTCAAAGAGATAATAAGAACAGAATATAATGATTCTAATATTTAAGTCAACTTTTCATTTCATTCATAAAATCATTAGTCGAGTAATAGCATTTACATAATAAATAATCGAATAGTTTAGATTTAAATGTCCTAAAGTTAAGAGTTTTAAAACAGTCTGGTAGTTTATTATAAACTTTGGTCGCCATACAAAATATATTATTCGAAAATAGTTTATTATTTCGTCGAGGTACACGAAGCATGTGGACTTTGCGGCTGCGACTATTAAAAAAAAAAATGAAATTCCTATTTTTCACTATAATTAAGTACGAATTTCTTTTAACATAGTAGCCTTACTAAAAGCTACAAGTAAAAACAAATCAACATTTAACAAATTATCAATGTATGGAACATTGATAATTTGTTAAATGTTGATTTGTTACCATTTTTAGTTCTTATTATTTTTATTGACTTACTAAAGAAGTACCTGTTTTTGTTTTTATTATGATTGATTGTTTGTTGTTTTTTATGAAACTTTAATGATGGAACATTGATATTTTTTTTAATAGTGATTTGTTTACGTTGTAGCTTTTAGTAAAGCTATTATGTTAAAAAGATATTCCTACTTAATTATGGCGAAAAATACATTTTGATTCTTCAAAATGGTAACTTACGTTAAACAATATTAATAGAAATTAATAACACAACAATCTAGGCATTTCTAATGCTCAAAAATATAAGGTTTAACAAATTAGAGATCAGTCAGAATCGCTGTCGTTACTGAGCCGCAATAAACTTGTATCATACTTGTATCGATGCGTCCCCCCTCACGCCCCGCGTACACTGGTTCAAAGTTATTTAGATCAGTTTACAATGTACGATTTTAACTGATGTTGAAATTGATTTAGTATACGTGAAATTATCTCGGTAATTATTGTTCTTTTTTATTTTTTTTTAACACAAACTTTAAGATCACGATTTATCATGTACGTTTATATAAAAATATAAAAATACCTAAATTTGTTAGTTGACTCAGTATACTTAGGAGGTATCGATATGACATTCAATTTAGCTGTGTCTACTTGCGTAGCCTAAACAAAATAGAGCAAAACGCAACAATGTTTACGTATTTGAAAAATACTCAAAACAATTTTTCAGGCAGTTCCCAACCTAGCATTTCAATAGTCTATGAGAACTATTGTACGTACAGTGTGCGTCGCAGCGCGTCACGTACAGTGTGCGTCGCAGCGCGTCACGTACAGTGTGCGTCGCAGCGCGTCACGTACAGTGTGCGTCGCAGCGCGTCACGTACAGTGTGCGTCGGAGCGCGTCACGTACAGTGTGCGTCGCAGCACGTCACGTACAGTGTGCGTCGCAGCGCGTCACGTACAGTGTGCGCCGCAGCGCGTTACGTACAGTGTGCGTCGCAGCGCGTCACGTACAGTGTGCGTCGCAGCGCGTCACGTACAGTGTGCATCACAACGCGTCACGTACAGTGTGCGCCGCAGCGCGGTGGCGCTATTACTTTGTTTTCGCTTAGCGTTCTTTCTTCTTTCGGACTTTTTTTTCTTTCTGCTCGGCTCCGAAGAGTCGTAGCGTAGCGATGTTAAATGGCATTTCTCAAGAACTGGGCCATCAATCATACGCAAAAACATTTTTTCATATCAGACTGCTAGTTCCAGAGATTAGCGTGTGCAAACAAAGAAACTCTTCAGCTTTATTATTATTATCTCAACTTGAGTTAGAAACAATCGTAAACCAGAATTACGAAGAGGAGAAGGAATAAAATATTTAAAACAACCAAAACCAATAGAATTCAATAGAACGACCTCCAACCAATTTACATCACCGAATGACAATAGCGACGACGACGTCATCAATCCGCGTAAAGTATGAACACCGCTAGTGAGAAAAATGACGTATTTGTACAACGCCATCTATGGCTAAATGGATAAAACGTCTGCACAAAGCATGTGCAGAGCGGTCCAAATGAATGTTGTATTCGTGAATGTTTTAGCGGCATTTTGCGTTTGAGTAATTTTCTATTATTTCAAAAACTATAATATGACCAATTGACATACTGTAAAGGGCAAATCTTATTTTTATAATATCCTTGTGATCATAAAATAATTTACTTGGATAAGTATTCATTATTAAACATTATATTTTGATCCAAAAGTGATATTAAAAGATAAAATATAGAAATATGGTGTCGCGGACTTTTAGAACTATATAATCTACATATTTAGAACTTTTAAGGCGGACCAGATTGCCACACATCATTTTCAGTTATTGTTACTATTAGTAGTTATTTGAAAAAAAATCAAAATAGTTTTAAGATCATCAAATAGCTACGCATTGCCCGTTTTGCCAAAAGTGGATCGAGCGGCAGGACCACCGAAGTTCGTGTCCCAGTTTACGTCTATATATGTGACCTAGATCTTCCATCCGCAGTAAACTACAAATAAACAATACTACATTGTGTGTAGTCTCTTGGATTTGTCTTTCGTCCCAGATTACTTTTGATATATCCGACAATAGTTTCTCAGATATGAAAGCAATTTCCTCAAACGATGTACATCTAGTTTATTCGGAGTGGCCAGAAACAGGGTGTTCACGAATGAGGTGTCATTCGATTTGTGAACACGGCAATCATTGTAGTTGGCGCCGTGCAAATATATCGCTTATATTCTGCGATACTGCTTTTTTATGCAATAATTTGTCTTGTTTTGCAAGACAAATACTTTCTTTTAACATTTCTATTTTTTTTATTTTAGTTGTTTAGAAAAGTTATAGGTACATACCTACTCGTAGGAAAAACATAGTGAAGAAAAGCCAATGAAAAGTTAAATTAATATTGTTATATGGTGAAATATTCTCTTTATGCAATGCAATAAAAAATGTTACTTATTTCTTCGTGTTGACTTTTCCGACGATAAACTACACCTACGTTTTTGTTCAACTTTCAATCCACTAGATACTCGTGTGATCTTTTGTACCGATGAGTACATCAATGCTTTGACTCCTAACGTTTCCGTCTGACACAATGATAGGTTGTCAGCTCTCTCCCCATTTCCTCCCTTACATCCATTACGTGCACGTCTATCACCTTTCTCTTCTGAGGAATTACTTCCCGAAGTAATTGACATGTCTTGCGCGTCATTACAAATGTATGTATTTGCAAGCAATATTACGTTTAAATTCCTTTTAAATGAAATAGAACTTACTCATGAATATTAATGTATGTACCTAACTGCTTTTGTCTACTTTAACAAGTAATACAAAAGATTTTGAGATGTAATAGCAATCTACTTAATAGGCTCTTTATAAAAGTAAAAAGCACATCAAATTCTGTCTTAAGTATGTAGTTCGTGGTTACTGCAAGTACCTGAATTTGCGTTTACCTCGTTATGGGAAAATCAATATCAAATAAAGGATAAACATAAACACTGTTATGTACATGTGAGTCGTTTTACTATCTTTACGGTAGCTCTTTATATTCTTTTTGTCTCATGTTTTTCACTTTTTACCCTTTGCGTAATATGGGCTTCGAAGTCACAAGGTCGATTACAAACGACGGAGGTAATGGCCATGCGCGGTAAATAGGCGGTTTGCTATATTGATATTTCTTTAAGTAGTAAAACTATCGTCTTCAAATCAATTTATACATATATCAGAAGGCGTATTCTTGTAATTTAAAACGTTCAAAATCTAATCGCAGTCTCATCTCGGCGACAAATAAATGTCAAAAACTTGTCAAAATGTACGGAAATTAGAGGAATTTTTGACAGATTGAGACTGAGATCAGACTGTGAACGTTCTTAAAATTACGAGAATTGCCCCTCAGGTAACATTGTGATTGGTTCACTCGGTAGTAAACTAATATAAAGATCTAGCCACATTGAGGTGAATCCCGTCGGTTTCGATTATTTTAGTGATAAGTAAGCTATCGCGCCAGTGTGCAGTGTGTGCACACTTCCATCTTGTTTCCGACCTTTAGCATAGCTAATCATAACAGAACAGGTTTGACATCAAATTTATTTGAGTAGGTTGTCAGAAACACTGAACTGCTAGAATAGACGAATCGTAGCTTTAAACTTACCTACAGATATTTTTATTTTCTTCTGGCAAATTAAATTAAGAATTTATTGGTAAAGCCGACCTTTAACAAAAACTTGCGTTGTCTCGTGGTTTTGACATGTTGTATAGGACATGTACACGAGACGATAAATAGATTATTATAATGTGTTTATTGTTTGAGATTTATAATATATTTATAGTTTCAATAAGTTTACAATTACGACAACCCTGTGTGTACTGTGTTGTTAGACTACTATTGTGTTTCTTTCTCACTTTTTGTGATAATTACTTCTAGCATTTAAACGTTCTCGTTAAACTGTAAGCTTATAATGTATTTTTTTAATAAATAAATAAAGTATCTACTTGTATAATTTACAAGCACTCTCTGTGAAGCAAATGACTGCCTTGTTTTTGTTTGTATAAACAATTTTAAACTTTTTTAAAAACGAAGCAAATTAGCCATTTAGCCCTTCCCGTCCTTTAACATTAAAACGTCAAGCAGGCTATTGCTATAAGCTCGGCACACAGTTTGCTGGAGTACATGCCTAGTGCCGCTGCCCTAGAAAGAAATAAAAGAAATTAGGAAGCTACCACCAAACGAAGACTTTCTTACTTCGCAAATTCTTGAACAAATTCTTTCCTTTTCCTATGGGGAATACCGTGATAAGCCCAAACAAACGAGTGCTGAAAGTATAACTAAGGGCTGGTTTTTTGATCCGTAGTTATAAATGATAAATGATTTTATTTTGTAAGTAGGTTTGTACAAACACTTTTACACGTCAATCATATTTTAAAACTAGATGAGGTCGGCGTTTCCTATCTGACTAGTCTGAGAAGAAAGGCCGAAACAAACTCAGACGTCACAGTCTCTTTTAAAGTCCAGACATAATCTTGGTCAGATCATATGAAGACCATGTAGGTCGATGTCTGAGATGGTCTTTTGAGGAAAGAACCACACAGATTGAGAGGACCTGTCCAGTCAGTGCACGCATATGTCAGAAATCGTGCAGCTCAACTCAAAACTTAAGGAGCTCAACGGTTCGACGAACAATACCAAAGAAAGGACATTTGGGTAGGCCACATTAATTACTCAAACTGCCAGACCATGACAAAAACTAACAGAACAGAGAGAACAATAAAAAATAAAATGACCCACATAGTCTTCACATTCACAAAAATTAAAATAATAGAATACTTTACAAAGTAAGCAAATGTCATAGTATATATCAAATTCATTAATGTCAAAATGTATATATAAAAAAAACAACAAAACAAAATAAAAACATTCAATAAATGTAAAAATTGGAAGTAGCTTAATCCCAAGCCTTTTTGTCCTCGATATAAGCCTTAACGGTATAAAAGGCTTTCTGGCACAACTTACGTTTAATGAATGATTTGAATTTATTAAGGCTTAGATCTTGAACGGGGCTTGGAACTTTGTTCTACAAGCGTATACATTGGCATCTGAACGAGCCACCTATTTTCTTGAGCCTTGTTGTAGGTACAACAAATTTGTGTTTGTTTCTAGTATTTATATCATGTATATCACTGTACTTTTTAAACAATTCTATATTTTTATGGGCATATAAAAGATTTTCATAAATATACTGAGAAGGCACAGTCATAACATTAATTTCTTTAAATTTTTCTCTGAGCGAGTGTCTCGGACTCAATTTATAAATTGATCGAACAGCTCGCTTCTGTAAAACAAAGATAGTCTGAATATCAGCGGCATTTCCCCACAATAGAATACCGTACGACATTACACTATGAAAATAGCTAAAGTACACTAAACGGGCTGTCTCTATATCAGTTAAATTACGAATTTTTCTAACAGCGTATGCTGCGGAGCTTAGCTTTTTTGATAATTTATCTATATGTGGACCCCACTGAAGCTTAGCATCCAAAGTTATGCCCAAGAATACTGTGCTGTCTTCAGGATTCAATTCTTCGCCCTTTATCAACACATTGGTTTTCACCTGCCTAACGTGAGGTAGCGTAAACTTAATGCATTTGGTTTTTTCTCGTTTAAAAGTAAATTATTAACATTGAACCAGTGGACTACTTTAGAGATCGCGGTATTTACATCGTCAGTAACCTGCTGCTGACGTTTAAGTTTAAACAAAAGTGAAGTGTCATCTGCAAACAACACTATATCATGATTATCCTTTATGAGGTACGGCAAGTCATTTATATAAATAAGAAACAAGAAAGGGCCAAGAATTGAGCCCTGTGGGACTCCCATTGTTACTATAGATCCGGGAGATCTTTTTCCATTAACATCAACGCTCTGAATCCTCTTACTCAAATATGAGGTAAGAAGATCCAGAGCAATGTTCCTGATTCCGTAGTGGCGGAGTTTCCTGATTAACGTTTCGTGAAGAACGCAATCGAATGCCTTGGATAAATCACAAAAGATGCCCAAGGCATCGCATTTATCTTCCCATGCATTATAAATATAGTTAAACTCAACCAACTGTTAAAATAGTAACTAATGGTTAAATTTTTGCAAAATGTGTTTTTTGATAAATTTTTCATTCATTTAGTGATATAATATAATGGTTAATGGTCAAATAATTAACTACTAATTTAAAAAATAACCATTTGATAAAGTAGCAATTGATCAAAAAACACATTTTGTAAGACTCAGGTGTGATCCTCGAGTATTTGTTCATCGGAAACGAAAACTAGGAAGGTTCTGTTCAGGCATAGTTTGTGGCGAGGCTATGAATCTAGGAGGAATCTGTTTGCAAGAGGGCAATATTAACGATGGAATTTTGGGAGAATTGGATTTATTTCACTAGAAACTAATAAAATCTAATATTGGTAACACTAGTAAGGCAGATCTTCGCGTCACTTTAAATCCTCAGTTTCTTGTTACGACAAGGGTCCAAACCGACCCGCACAACGTGGGCTAAACTATAAATGTTCTGTTTCATTTATGCATAGTCTGTGGCAATGCTATGAATGTAGGACGAATCTGTTCCCAAGAGAGCAATTTTAGCGATTGAATGTTAAGAGAAATGGAGTTATTTGGCTAGAAATCCATCATAATTTGATAACGCTGTTAAGTAGATTGTGCGTACCTACGCAAAATACGCGCATTGACGTGGAATTGCGGACACCAGCTCGTTATTACCTGTTAGGTAAATTGTGTCGTTACTTTAAATCCTCAGTATCTTGTTAAGCTAACAAGTAGACATGAGTTCAACACGCGTGCTAACCCTAGTCGGGTTAGCACGCGTGTTGAACTCATGTCTGCTACACATTTTTTTATTTTTTTATTTATATATTTTAATTTTGTAAATTAAACTGTCTATAACAATAATAAATAATACAGGGTCAAATTAATTAAGCTAACGAAACTCTAAGCTACGATAAGATTGTGATGCGTATCGATATATAATGACGGTAAAAATAAAATTTTCTAAATACATCATTTCCAGTAACTACAATACCAGTGGCCGATGACCCCGCAGACAGCTGTAGAAAGAAATGAAGAGTCTTATCCTTACGAGTATAACGTTTCGTTTTTTGACACCCATCCATCGGCGGAGTTTCACTACATAATTTAGTTTGACTACTAATTAACTAATTGTATTCTATTATTTTGTGCTGAATCGCTAAACGGTTCTCTTCGATACGAAATATTTTTGTGCCGCGCGTGCGAAGAAGACCGATGATATGTTATTATTCCTTCTACATTAAGAGCTCCTGAATAAACATGGCAAAGTATCTAATCATCGAATCCTATCGCTTATTTAATAGGCTATTCAAAATTAATGTAAGCTTTTATTACGCCACAATCCTTTATTCACGGCTCTTAATATAAGTCATAACAGGATGACTTTGAATGCTAGTTTGGTCGAATCTTATCGAGTTGGTGTTATTTTATAGGCATTATTAAGTGCCGACTGAAATGAAATAAAACAGTTTGCTGGCGAAATAATGGTTATTTGTGTAAAAAACTGGCTGTATAAAGGTTTTTGGAGGTAATGCCAGAAATTAAGCGACCTTGTGTTTACAAAAGGTATATTGTGCAAACCAATAAATAATGTACATTAAGATTTATGAAAGAGGCGCGCGGCGGAATACAGAACAATTACGCGAGTCGAGCGCGGGGAGTCTAGTGCGGTCGCGTGGAGCGTAGCGAGTGGCTTCGAACGTGTTTTGGTGTGCACTGGCGCGGGCGCCGGCCGACTGCCGCCGCTGGCCGGTCCGCTTCCTCTCGCCCCTGCGTCACCCCTCCGGCGCCTGGGCGGTTTGGAGTGTAGTGATGTGCGTCGCTCACGCTAGTGATACGCGATGCTACACCACCCCCCTTGGAGAATCAAAGTCCTGTAAATAATTTGGAAAATTAACTCGGCGACCTGAACGTGTAGTTCTAACCGGTGGGTTGTCGCTCTGTTTGCAAATCTTTGCTTCCTTTTTATCATCAGCCATTGTGTAAGCTGGCTTCACTCTGTCGATGGACACAGTCACGGGTCCTCTGTTTAGTAGTAAAGTGATTGTTTTGTCTGATCTTGCGGTGACCTTGTGTGGGCCTGTGTATGGTGCCTGTAGTGCTCCACGAAGGGCATCTTTTCGTAGAAAAACGAACTCAGAGGCTTTGAGGTCTTTGTGAACGAACGTTGCCTTTGTTCCATGCCTAGACGCAGGTGTAGGTCTGATGCGAGAGATGTGTTGTCTGAGGTCATGTATAAAGTCTGCTGGTGGTACTCGTGTGTTAGATTTGGAATGAAAGAACTCACCTGGCAACTTCAAGGTCTGTAGGTCTTCTTTCATGCCAAGTAAAATGCTAGGTAGCACGTCAGACCAGTGGGGAGTGCTGTGTGACATGATAGCGGCCTTCAACGTTCGGTGCAGTCTTTCCACCATGCTGTTGGCCTGCGGGTGGTAAGCCGTTGTGTGCCGCAGCTGGGCCCCACACAGCTCACTCAGCGCCTTGAAGATCTGGGAAGTGAATTGTCGCCCTTGATCAGTCGTTATTGTTTCCGGACAGCCGAACCGAGAAATCCAGGTCTCATAGAATGCTTTGGCGACAGTCTCAGCAGTGATATTTTCAAGTGGTGTCACCTCCGGCCACCTGGTGTACCTGTCAATTGCTGTTAAGCAATATTTGTAGCCTGCAGAAGGTGGAAGTGGTCCTACTAGATCGATGTGGACATGAGAAAACCTAGTGCCAATGAGCTTAAACTTCCCTAATGGTGCAGATGTGTGGCGCTGAACTTTGCTACGTTGGCAGTCTTCGCAGGTTCGAACCCAGGCACGGCAATCTTTCCGCACGGAGGGCCAGACGAACCTCTCTGTGACCAGTTTTGTTGTAGTGGTTGCCCCTGGATGGCTCAAACCGTGTAGCTGGTCAAAAATGGTCCTTCTATGTTCTCTTGTGACAAATGGTCGTGGCTTGGTTTGTGTGACATCACAAAATATTTCAAATGCCGTACCTGGGATCGGAACCAAACGTAGGTTTAAAGAACTGGTACCCGATAAAAGGTTCTTCAGCTCCTGGTCCTCTTTCTGTGCTTGCACCAGCGTAGTCAGATCGAGCGTAGAGATGGCCTCAATTCTGGAGAGGGTATCGGCAGTCAGGTTGTCTTGGCCTGCGATGTGCCGGATATCTGTAGTGAATTGAGAAATGAAATCTAGATGGTTAAACTGGCGGGGAGTACATTTACGGTCCTTCTGTTGAAATGCATAAGTGATGGGTTTGTGATCAGTAAAAATAACAAAGTGTCGGCCTTCAAGCATGTGTTTAAAGTGTTTTACGCTTTCATATATCGCGAGCAATTCCCTATCGTAAGCGCTGTACTTAATTTGAGACTTGGACAGTTTTTGCGAAAAGAAAACGAGTGGTTGCCATTCACCGTTGATTCTTTGCTGCAAGACAGCACCTAGTGCAGTGTTAGAAGCATCAGTAGTCAAAGCAAGCGGTGCATCGTGTGCTGGGTGCGAAAGCAGAGTTGCATTGCACAGCTGATTTTTGCATTTCTCGAACGTAGTAGCTTGTTCTGTGGTCCAGGTCAGGGCTGTTGAGCCCTTGACGTTTGGACCGGACAGCATATCGTGCAGAGGCGCTTGTGCTTCAGCAGCATGCGGTAAGAAACGCCTGTAGAAGTTAATCATGCCTAGGAAACGACGTAGGCCTTTTGCGGTTTTTGGAAGCGGAAAATCCTGTATTGCTTTGATCTTGTCGGCCAGGGGGCGTGTACCTTTGGCAGACACGGAGTAACCAAGGAATGTGACCTCGTCTTGCCCGAAAGAACACTTACTTTCGTTCAAAAGTATTCCAAATTGATTTAGACGTTCAAAAAGTTTTTCCAGGTGTTCTAAATGTTCTGCTCTGCTCCTGGAGAAGACCAGAATGTCATCAATATATGCGTAACAGAAGTCTAGACCCCGCAGCACCTCATCCAAGAATCGTTGAAAAGTCTGGGCTGCATTCCTCAAACCGAACGACATATTGGGGAACTCGAACAGGCCGAATGGGGTTGTGATCGCAGTTTTCTGAATATCTTCCTGGGATACCGGTATTTGATGATATGCTTTGACTAAATCAAGAGTTGAATATATGCAGCTACCCTCTAACATCAAGGAATAATCTTCTATGTGTCTGATGGGGTACCGGTCCGGGATGGTGCGGGCATTGAGCGCTCGGTAGTCCCCACAAGGTCTCCATCCGTCCTTTTTCGGAGCCAGGTGCAGCGCTGAAGCCCAAGGTGAATCGGATCTGCGAGCAGTTCCGTCACATATCATCTCTTCAAACTGTTGTTTTGCTATTTTTAAACGGTCTGGTGCGAGCCGACGAGGCCTACAGAAGACAGGCGGTCCTGGAGTAGTGCGTATATAATGTATGGTTGTATGCTTTACCTCTTTTAGGATGCCAGCGGGTTTAGTCAAAGTTGGGTACCGTGAGAGCAGTCTGTGGTATTCAGTGGTGCCAGAAATAGCCTTGATGCTGTGGCATTTAGCTGTAGCTGGCACTCCAGGTGTCGAGAGGTCAGTTACCCCGTCCAGTAACCGCTTATATCTGCAATCAACGAGCAAGTTATAGAATGACATAAAGTCGGCGCCTATTATTGGTCTGTCTACGTCAGCAACCACAAAATTCCAGGTAAAATCGCGGCGGAGTCCCAGGTCCAGGTGCAACTTTAAACAACCGTACGTTCGTATGATGGTGCCGTTCGCGGCGACTAAGTGGTATTTAGTGTGGTTGGTGTTCTTAGTCTGCGATTTCTGGAATTTCCTTGGTAATACACAAAGATCCGAACCAGTGTCTATTAAATATTGTACCTTGGTTTTTCTGTCTGTAACATAAAGGCGGCTGGTGGATTGCAGACAGTCAGACGCCGCTTCTATTGACTGTCGGGGACATTTCCCGCCTTAAAATTGCATGGCGCGATACACTTGCGCGCTTTCCCGCCAAAATTATCATGATACCAACAAATACCTGGAGTCCGGCTCTGTGAGTACGCTCTGCGGCTCCGGGAACGGTTTCTGTGATTGTTACCAGCTCTTTGTTGCGTGCGACCACGTGTCTGCTGCCCCACGCTTAGTTGCGATAGTTGCTGCATGACGCCATTTTGTAAACGCGCCATGACGCGTTCTTCCACTTTCTTGTCATACTTTCCGGTAGCGGGTGGATGCAGGATAATGTCACGTACCTCCTTGGCGTAGTTATGTTCTAGGTGCTGTATTACCATATTGAATTTAGTGCCGTCTGATTTAATCGCAGAAGTCTCGAACTGGGCTTCAACTTGCGCGAACCACACTTCCGCGTCATCGGCCCAAAATGGCGGCAGCTTGACGGTAACGCGGTCCACGGACGCCGCGTCGCAATCTTGAAATTCCTCCTTAGACATTATGCGGATTTAGCGGCGCGGTCGGTTACTCTAATCGCTTAATACCTATACGTCGCGGGTCACCACTTTGGAGGTAATGCCAGAAATTAAGCGACCTTGTGTTTACAAAAGGTATATTGTGCAAACCAATAAATAATGTACATTAAGATTTATGAAAGGGGCGCGCGGCGGAATACAGAACAATTACGCGAGTCGAGCGCGGGGAGTCTAGTGCGGTCGCGTGGAGCGTAGCGAGTGGCTTCGAACGTGTTTTGGTGTGCACTGGCGCGGGCGCCGGCCGACTGCCGCCGCTGGCCGGTCCGCTTCCTCTCGCCCCTGCGTCACCCCTCCGGCGCCTGGGCGGTTTGGAGTGTAGTGATGTGCGTCGCTCACGCTAGTGATACGCGATGCTACAGGTTCTACAATTGTTATTTTTGGAAAAAACGTATTTTATCCTAAAGCAAAAATAAATAATGACCAATTTTACCACTGCGGCGGCTAAAAACGAAAGCCAATGATTTGTCCAAAATCGTAGCTACTGAATCGAATTCGTAGCACTCCGCTACGGTGCAACTCTCCGCTACGCCGTAGCACAGAGAAACAGTTCATGTCTCAGTCGTCTTGTCTTTTTCACGCACATTGTTTCTTTACTAATCTAAAGCCCACTTGAACCATAAATCATTAAATGCGATTATTTAAGTATCAAAACTCACAACTCAATAGTCAGTTAGTAGGTATCAAACTCAAACTCAAACTATTTATTTCAACTAAACCAATTACAGGCACTTTTGAATTGCCAAGAGTCAGTCAGTCAAAAAGCTGAAGCTAGTAGTTGCCTATTCCAAAGCGTAGTAAGTACCTATGGAGAAGAACGGGCTAGAAACTCCATGGACACTCTTTTAAATCACAATAATATAGTTACAAAGTATTGGTTACATCATTCATGTTAAAAATTATACATATATGAGAACGATGCAGAACGTTAAAAGCAGGGACTGAAAGCGGTTATGGTTAAAGGTTAAGATACCTCAAAAATATATCGGTACCGATTTAAAATAAAGGTTGAGCTATACCGATACCTTTATAAATAAAGGTTGGGATTAACCGTTTTTTAACCCTTACACGATTTCGGTACCGAAAAACATGCGAGACAGCGCGGCGCGCGTGCGCGGGGTCGAACACGTTAGAACTTGTGTATTTTGTACATTTTGTTTGTTGTACTCTTTTACTTTTCTCTTTGTTGGTTGCCGACTGTGTGCCGGGTAATACGTTTTTATTTTGTCGACCGCTGATCGTTCATCTACATTCATCAACGTAATAAATATTGTAATTATTAATAATACAATGGGAAGGAAGCGTAGAAACGCAGTTTATGCATTTTTTTCATATTCGAAGGAAAATAATACCTCTACTTGCCTAGTGATTGGATGTTCAGCTGTTATAAAAGTAAGTACCTACTTTCTTCGTTTACCTAATTATCAAATTATTATGGTTTTATAGGTAGGCTGTGTAGAAACTGCGGTAGTAGTCAACTGCACATTGGTGGTATAGTAACAATGGTAAGTAGGTACAGCTGACGTGCGGGTGCGGTTGACTGTAGGTACCTATGTATTTACCTTCTTAATAACATATTCACTGGGTAGTGCATTATATTTTACATATCAGGTAGGTTAGGCCTACACAATCCCTGAAATTATTTGTGTTCGTTTTGTGTGTTTGAGAGGGCTGCTCGGCCAATACCTACCTAGGTCACAGAGCATAATACTCTAATGACCCTCACACGTATGGAGCCGTAGTAGAGCCGAGTAGCTTCTGTAGGTACTACCTACATCTATTTTGTGTTGTGAACTTCGTTAGATATGTGTACCTACCGTAATGAAACGTGTAAACGTACCTACATACCTACTAAACCTCACGCCAACGTTCGCAAATTGTCAGTAAGTAGGTAGAGTACTTGCTTATGGGTCCTCTAAGTTAGGTACCTACCTAATCGAAATCAACTACCTACCTAGGTACCTACGTGGTGATTTAAACTTAATAGATTATCATGTTTGCCAATTGTAATGCTGTTAAATGTACCTACTAGAGGCAGGTTTTTCACGCTTAAAATCGTAAATTCAGATGGCATGTTGTTTTTATTTTCGTAACAAACAGAATCAACGATCAAACATACAAGCTTTGACCATCAATTTTCCAAACAACTAGGTAATGATTGAAAGTGTTTTACAATAAAATAACCTTCTTCACAATTTCACATGTTATCGCGCGGCCCAAAGACTGGGCCGCAAGTGGTCGGTGGTGGCAAAGTCCCGATGAACGACGCTAGGGTTGTCGCACACCTAGATATAAATTATTGGGATATTTTATTCTTTAAACTTTATTTAATTTAAAAGGCAAAAGTTATTATATTTTATGCTGTATGTAATGTATTAAGTAAACTAGTAACAATAATGAATTTATTTTCAGGGCGAACATGGGACGAATCTTTTGTACCATTTATCGTCGCAACACCCAGATGAATACAAAATAGTTACCGATCGAAATCGTCTAGCAAAAGACGAATCAAGTAAAGAGAACGATTCAACTCTTGCAAATACTAGTACAGATAGTTTGAACATCAATCAACCAACTACTTCGACTACATCTTCTACGAAGAAACATGCTTTTTTGAAAAATCAATGTGTTAATTTGGTAACGGTACACGGAAGACCGTTCTCCATAATTGATGATTTAGCTTTTAAAAATATTATATCTATGACCGGCATAAGCCCAAGAGAAGCTCAATCTTTAAATTCTCATTCCATCAAAATGTTTGTGTCGCAGGCAGCAGAAACCAAAAGATCTGAAATAGCTGCAGCTATAAAAGGGAGAATGATTTCCTTAAAAGTTGACAGCGCTACACGTTTAGATAGATCATTTTTTGCAGTTAATGCCCAATACATACTGGACGGCAAAATTCATGTAAAAAATCTGGGGGTTACAGAATTGTATGCCAGGAGCACTGCTGAGTACCTAAAAGAAAAACTGTTTTATATAATAAGAAAATATGGCATTTTAGGACAGCAAATATATTCTATAACTACCGATAACGGTGCAAATATGATTAAAATGACCCAATTGTTAAATGACGGAGATAATGATTCCGACGATGATGATACGGATACGGAGCCACTCGAAATAATACTTAATAATAATGAGTATGACGTCGACAATACAGAACCCGAGATTCCTTACAGTGTCACCTCGATACGGTGCGCTGCACATACATTGCAGCTTGCAGTCAATGACGCGTTGCAGGAAGACGAATCAATATATACTATAGATGAAGCTCGCAGTGTTGTACGCAAACTTCGAACTCCTACGATGCGAAACATACTTAAAGCGTCAAAAAAAAATAAGCCACTCCTGGACGTGGCTACACGATGGCATTCAACGTTGGACATGTTAGAGCGGCTCGTAGATTTAAAGGAGTACTGTTCTCAAACACCAGGCCAAACTTTGTATGTGTCACCAATAACCTGGGATGCTTTAGACGACCTTATTACATCACTAAAACCGGCAAAAATACTGACCAAGGTATTGCAGAGAGAACAACTCACGATTGGTGACTTTTATTACCATTGGTCCAAATGTTATTTGGAGACATCGCGCTTATATTTACCTCTGGCCCAACTTATATGTAAATATATAAAAATAAGAGAAAAACAGCTAATGCTTAACCCAACAATTGTTAGCGCTTTATATCTGGATCCTAGATTCCATGTGGTCTTGTCAGCAGACGAAGAAGCATTAGCCATTAGGCATCTTGACTTGGAGGCAAATTTTAAAAGTAGAGGCAAATTCTATGCAGGAACCTGAAGATGATACTGCGAGCACATCGCAACAAGTTTCTGATACTGTGGATGAAATGGAGTCAATTCTAGCCGAAACGGAAAAAATTAAAAACCGTAACCGCCGTGACCATTATGTCCAGACTCATGGGAATATAACAGCCCTTTTAGAGAATTTTTCTTGCCATCCACGAATACCGCCCACAGAAGACATATTAACATTTTGGAAAAGTAAAGTCGTGTGTGAACCTCAATTATTTCGTTTGGCAACTACAGTTCTAGCTACTCCAGCTACGCAAGTTAGTGTGGAGCGTTTCTTTTCATCCCTAAAATTCATTTTAAATGATTTGCGGTATAATTTAAACGACAACATAGTCGAAGACATTTTAATCTTAAGAAACAACAGTTAAAGCTTGCTGTTTTTTTTATTGTTTATGTTTATGGGTAAATAAAAGACCAAATAAATATACGTTTGCTTTTATTTATATTTTCCAGTGATTATGAATATTATGATTTATGGTTAAACAAAATAATATTATAAGCTTACTACTTTTTCATTTCGTGTAGTTCGAAGCAATGTGATAATTGGTGAATAAAATCTTCTCTTCTTTCTCTTGACATCTTAGTCATTGCTCTTCCAATGATTAGCCCCATTATGTAACATTTTTCGATAGTCTCTGTATCTAAATCGTTCGTTCGTTCGTCATTCATGAAAGGATCCGTATTTACTCCGACAGATATTTTATTATTCACTTGATTGTTTTCAATCTCCTAAAACAAAAAAAAAAAATAGTAAATATAAATACGTACCTACGTATTACTCGTAGTAAAGTAACAAGGCCTTTGTCTTGCTTGCAGTGGGGATCGAGATCCATGAATATAATGCTATCTAATATTTTTTAGTGATTCCTGGTAATTATTATCTCTGTAAGTTTAAGCTAAAGTACCAAAACAATTTTGAACAGTAATTTCATGGTGCTAAGGCCGCTTATGGGCTGTTGCTACGCGTCCGTGTTGTGTCTGTCTACCAACCAAACCAAACGATGGCAGCCCAGGCACATTTCGCATTTTAGGTATGAAGCTACAAGTACGCGGCGGGCTTAACTTGCCGGGCCCATTCAGTGGGGCTGCCGCGCGCCAGCCGGGTCGCACGTTAGTTCGATACTCACTCACACGCCGCGTCGCGTTGTTTGTTCGTCGCTTAGGATATGAAGGCAAAAGTTTCGAGCACCGTATTCGGCTGCTTAAATAATAACAAGAATTTGTTCACAAAGTAGAGTTATAGGTATATAACTGGTAATTAGGTACATATTCAGATTAATTATTCTTTAAAAGAAGACGACTCTACCGTAGTCAGAAGGCATAAGAGTTACGCGATAGAAAGAAAGGAAACTTTTAAGTGAATATAATTGTAGGCAATTAGCGCGGTGCGACCTGAATTGCACTTTATGGTGTCGTAGCAAGAGTCGCTATTCCTTTTAATGATTTTGCGGAGTGAATCTCCTGTACTTGTACTAAATATTCTGTGAAATTACATAAAAGTGAAAAAACTGTAGATTGACTACTCATAAATACAATAAAAGTATAAAAATGTATGTACCGTATTTTATTTTTCTTTCCGGACAGCCCTAGTACTAGGTCAAGCGGCGTAGGTATGTTGCGGACGAGAAAGGACACAAAATAATAACAACTCTCAAACGCGGCAATTGAGTGCAATGTAGCTTGCGCGTTGGCTGGGAAGAGATTTTGTAGGCTATTATAAAAGCGGCTTTCTTCAAGATTAAAGGAGTGCATCTTTTGTACAGACGCCAGCAGGTCAACCTACCCGAAACTGTTAAATTTTCCCAATCAACCTTAAACCTTAATGTTTTAGAGATAAAGTTGAAAATCTATTAAAGAAATTTGACAGATTGTAATAGCTTGATGTGCTGGCGTCTGTACGTTAGTAGTAGTAATAGTCATTCTGTGACGATAGGTACTATAGCGACGCGACGCACCGAATGAACGAGTGCGAAGATTGTGCAGCAAGGATTGTGTGGAATAAATAAGGTTTAAGTATCCGCGTTCCTTTTGATCAGTACCCCCCAACCTCCGGAGTTAATGAGTTATCCATCGCTACTGACTCAGGCACTTGCCGTCGCTGGAGCCGGACATTTCGCTCCGCGTTAAGAATTTTCTTTACTTACCCAATTATTGCGGGACTAGTTGCATGGTGAAAAATACCATTTCCTTCGTCTCCACTAGTCCCACTACTGGGAATAGGCATATGAATAATTTATTACACGTAACAATAAATTGTAAAAAGTTATTAAGTTAGTAGGTATCGTATTTTATATTTTTTTCCAAACAACCCAGCGGCAGCGTAGATAGGTACCTATGTTAGGGACGAGATATGACATATATAGTACCTAATAACAATGTGCAATTTAGCATGCCCACGTGGTGTTAGGTATTTTGTAGGGTATTACAAATTACTTACTTCGTTGGTCTCAAATAGGTCCGGTGAACTTAGGGAATCCAGTTCTGGAGTTGTGCCTTCGGGGTCTATTTCATACTTAGGATATTTATCAGACTGAGACACTAGGTCTAAATCTTTTTCATCTGTAATGGAGTCATCCGAGCTTTCAGATGACTCATCTATGATGACATGTTCACCTGCAATTTTACAGTTTACTTGCAATTAATGTAAATAATGTAAATTAATTAAATTTCACAGGCTTGTAGGTACTTACGTTTACGTATATGCTCTACACCTTTATGAGGTAACATTTTCCACAACACTAGTCAGATAAGAAGAACGAAAGAAAATCTTAAAGAAGAAAGATAATAAAACCTTAGGTAGGCAGGCACACGGCTTAGTCCGACTTACACAGTCGTGTCCTTCCGATCGGAAATAAAAACCAATACTGAGTTGTAATAATGTGCAACAATCTGCAAGACAGACAGAGTGGCGAGGCGGCGCGTCAAAGAAAACCCCTATTTATTAAGGTTTAGGTACTGCTACCGAAACATTTATAAAGGTTTATAGTACTTCTACCGAAATATACCGGTATGCATTTCCAACCTCAAAATTCCGTTACTGAAAAAAATAACGGTATCGAAATATTTCGGTAACCCTTATTTAACGGTATGACGTCATACCGAAATTTAAAGGTACCTTAATTTTTGGGTAATTCAGTCCCTGGTTAAAAGCGTCCGTAATGAAAAGATAAAAAAACAATTCAAATATTAAATTAAATCAAAATAAGTCAGCAAAGAGTTGACCAGTCCCTACTGAAGGCGCCTGTTCACGAACATGATGCGTAGATTAGCACCATTCAGCTCAACCATTTTGAAGGGAGCTAAATGATCCAACACATGCGCCACCATCAGCGAGACATTAGAGTGTGCATGACATACTCTCAGCCACCAAGGCACATTCAAGTCAATGAAAGACGTACCCAGAAAATGGTAGCTTTATAATATGTACGAGTACATAGTACTCACATAAATGTCCTATGCAATTATACAATACTAGGAGATTGAATTTATATAATGCAAAAATAGTATTTTAAAATTTTCAGCAGCTCCAACAGTATGTAGGTAGGGTAGGCGTGTGTGAAGTATTTTCAAATGCTAATTAATATATTTATGCATCCTGTGGAGCAGGACCAGCGTTTAGCCAAGCATTTTTGTCAGCGATGTAATCCCCAACTTATAATATGCTTGACTGCATAGTGTGTGTTTTATGTAAGATTTGAATTTTGTTTCATTGAGTTGGAGTATGTGGCGAGGCATTTTTAGTCCCCGACGCAAAAACGACGGGGTGTTATAAGTTTGACGTGTCGGGGGGTGTGTGTGTGTGTGTATGTCTGTCTGTGGTATCGTAGCTCCCGAACAGATGAACTGATTTTGTTTTTGTGTTTTTTCTTTGAAAGGTGAATTTTTCGGGAGTGTTCGTATCTATGTTTGATGAAAATCGGTCCAAGATGGCCGCCGCCACAAAATGGCGAATTACATATTTTTTCACAACTCCCTCAATATGGGTATCAAATAAAAGGGCTTGACTAATAAAATACACTATGACAAATTTCAAATCCAAGATTGCCACCACCACAAAATGGCGAATTACAAAAAACCTGATTTAACACCAAATTACCTGAATCTTAAAACCATATAGTCTTTGCTTAAAACGCACCGCTACTATTTTAAACTTTAACAGAACGTTAGGCTAATAATTAGAGAGGTCCCCCGACGGGACAACATTTAATCAAAAAATTTCATACGTACTTACGTAGGGTCATAATTTCAAGGTTATTTTTTTCTTTTAATAGGGTTTCACGTTTATATCTTTTTTGTTCTATTTGTGGCAATTTTTTCAATAGTTTTTTATTGTTTTAGGCTTTTTACATTCATACTATTTTTATTACTATTTTGTGTCGGGGCTTTTTAAATTTTTAATTTAATTTTTTATTGTGAAATTTTAAACAGTACCCCATAAAGGAAGAGTCTACTTTAGCCAATCTGAAACCGATTTGAACTAATTGGTCTCTATTTTAGTTCTATGTGTGTGTCTGTCACCTCTTTTATTGAAAAGATTTAAATTTTTCATAGATATATTGACAAGGTACCGTTATGATATTAACATCTTTAAACAGTTCCCTTAGATAATCGCGCCTGCAGAGGCCATATATTGCTCTGATGGCTCTTTTCTGCAGAATAAAAATGGACTCGATATCTGCAGCCCGACCCTATAGTAAAATACCATAATACATGATACTATGAAAGTAACTGAAATAGACTAGCCTCGCGGTATCTTCATTAGTAAATTAAATGAAACGGAATTGATAAAAAAATAAAACGGATTGTTCTTACAGCATATGCTGCTGAACTTAGCCGTCCTGCAAGAGATGTAATATGAGAACCCCACTGCAGCCTTGAGTCGAGCGTTATCCCCAGGAAAACAGTTTTATCGACGAATTCTAGTTTCTCTTTATTCAATACTATGTCACAAACACTACTTTTAACATTCGGTAAAGCAAATCTTATGCATTTAGTTTTTACCCATTTAATACTAAATTATTAGCAGTGAACCAATTTTGCACTTGCAGTAGGACGTTAGTTACGTCGTCAAGATTTGATGCACGTCTATTTATCTTAAAAATTAAGAGGTATCGTCAGTAAATAACACCATTTGTGGTTGTGTTTTTAACACGTTGAACGCCGCTTTAATTTTTCAGTCTTTCTGTTTGGGCCATGGGGGACACCGTGTGGTCGACATACAATAGTTCCGTTGGGGCCGCGGGGGACAACATATGACCGCGAGTCAGAGGCGATTTTAAGCGTCTCTATTGGGCCATCGGGCACAGATATGAAGCTAATATGTATTTGACGTGACCCCCACGGCCCTGCAGACAAATAGATTGTATTTGGTTTTTAGTAAAAAATATGACTTGGAAAAATATGACAAATAATTTCGGGACACGACTTGTTTGAAAGTTCTAAAGGAAAAAGTGTGTATGATAATGTTGTGAAATACTGTATACTATTACTATTTACTTACGTAGTTAAAGTTAAAGTTGTACTACATAGCTGTTAGGGTTTAATTTTTCGGGGATAGTTTGATGAATTAAACTACATGTTTGTAAATCAGAAATATAATATTTTTTTATTACAGTTTTTAAATGAAACAAAATTAAATCAGACTTTAGATTGAGATCAATATCAACGTTACTACACCTATTATTTTAATGAATTTTATGGAAAAAATCAAAACAAAGAAATGGTTTGTTAGGGCAGGTTTCACAAAAAGTTACAACTTTTTTCGTATTTACGTAAACAAATAAACAGAAAATTCTCGAATCGATACGTAATCAATGTAGGTAGCTAATTAGTCCAAACAGTCACTGCGCGGGCGCCCGGGAATCGCGTATCGAGACGGCCGGTGGCCGGCAGGACAAGAGCGGGGATGACCGACACCGCGACCCCCGCGGCCCTAGCCAACGAAAAACGCGATTTATTTCCGCGTGGGCCATGGGGGGCAACTGTTGAGTGACAGTAGTATTTTGGTAAAATAAAGTCACAAATTACATTTCTTCGATTTATTTCATGTGATTTGACACATTTTCTAGCCCCTAAAGCAATAAAAACTTATACGTAAAATTTAACAATCGGGCATTTTTAACCTGGCCCATTTTACTAAATAAGTGAGGCCCATATGTTGTCCCCCACGGCGTTTAACGTAAATGGGCTAGGTCATTTATATATACTAAAAAGAGAAAAGGACCTCGAAGGAAGAATATCGAGCCTCGTGGAACCCCCATTTTTACTTGTAAACAAAGTGAATTGACACCATTTATTTGAACTTTTTGCTGTCTATCATGTCAATAAGATTTTACTAAACTAAGCGCAAGTTTACCTAGTCCGTAATATTCAAGTTTCAAGAGTAAGGTTTCGTGATTAACGCAGTCAAACGCCTTGGAGAGGTCACAAAAGATTCCTATGGCATCTTGGGCTTCCTCCCACGCTATAAATATGTGTTTTAATAAAGTGATACCGGCGTCAGTCGTACAGTCTCTCGTCATTATTATCTGACCCACCCTAAAAACAAACGAATTTGGACCCTCTGGCTGTAACATTAAGGTTTATTCAATTTATATGAGCTTAACAGACAAGTGCTCGAGGACTCGATGAACAAATACAATCAATACAGACACGCAAATTTCATCTTTAACACGTAACGTTAAGGTAAACCCACCCAACATTGTCGGAGCCACCGGCATTATAATATCATTTTGTTTAGCTATTTTAATCATTATCTCGTAGACATTAAAGTTGAAAAGCTTTTAAGTCACTCTACATAATTACAATCCAATCTTTAATTTCGCGTATTTCTAACAAGTTCTTGTGGCTTAGCGGTTTGATGCTGGATTGGCGACGAACAACATGTGGGTTCGAAAATACAGTCCATCTATTTATCAGTTTCTTTTTTAATTTGTTTTCATTTCTACAATATTCCTTGCATTATTAAAGAACGACCGATATGATTTACGCCTAATAGCTTATCTTGTAAACAGGTGGGTAAATTGAAAAACTTTAAGTTCACAGAATTTATATTTACCAAGAATGGTAGGATACGAAGTAAAAAATATATTTGCTTCGTGAGGTAGATAATAAATTCATCTAAGTGACAAAAGTTACACTACGCCTAATAGCAGTGACTGCGCACACACATTTGTAAATCGTTTCACATAACTCGATAAGTATTTTTAAGCAATTTGGTGTTAAAAAGCATCATGTCGCAACTTAATGACTTTACCAAACATAAAATCATGTTTTTACATGAGTAGAATGTTGGAATTAGAGAGATTGGTCATTGACTTAATATAGCAGTAAGTGTTTTTTTATACCTATTTTATTTTATTGATTGTGATTAACGAACGCATAGTTGGCTATTTTACCATTACATTCACTCCTTACAAGTTAATACACGGTTCCAAAAATTTTTTTTTTTTTGTTTTAGAGAAATACGGTCAGTCTATGCCTAAGACGTTATGGAGACAATGGAAATATTCAGCGTATTCGTCCAGGAGCAAAAGCCATCAAGTATAGTCCCGAATTCGAACGCCACCGTTGTTTCAAGCCATGTTGAAAATCCATTTTTTGCCCATTCGTATAACCGCAATAAACCACAATATTTCAGGGGAAACAGTGAGAAGGCATTTACACGCTGCTGGGATAAGGCACAGAAAATTGCATTGACACCTGCTCATCGCGAAGAAAGGGTCCGTTTTGCTCAGGAATATTTAAATTTTATTTTTTTTATTTTCTATTTTTAAACACACCATGTAAGTAAATGCTCAATGGATTGATTGTTAAACCATTAAAATGTTGCAGATTATGGGGTGATGTTATTGTTATAAATAGGTTGTTTCTATTTAAATAACATGTTTATTCACTACATATAGGCAGCTATAAATCTGTAAAGCATTTCACAGATGAATTCATTTTCTTGATAACAAACTTTTAAGCATAAGCATGCCTTGTTTAATGTTAATAAATGGTTAGATTTGATTATGGCATACTAATATAAAATGTAGGTATATTAATTTGGAAATATATATGAGCATTTACTTATTTTATCTTACCTAAGTGTTTTAATGAAATAATAAACATTTTAAACTTTTCAATTTTATTTCTATACAAACTGCCCGCTTAAAAAAACAAGACCCTACGTCATCCATTAAAGAAATGTAAAAAAAGTGTAATAAAATAATTTAAAAAAAAACAGCTGAGCAAAAAGCTACATTTAGGTTAAACTCGGTTTCGAACGTAGACAACGATGAACAGCGCACTACCTTAGTGACCATAAGACCAACTCAACTCTTATAAGCCGCATTGAAAGTTGATCTTAGTTGTTATGCTAGACGCAATATTCTAAAGAATTTGAACCATATATTATACTTTCATAAAGTTTATTCTTGCACAGCACAAGCAGCCAACCTTCTCCTCGTGCAAATAGATTATTTTGTATTTTAAATAATCACTCCATTGATACATGATAATAAAAAAATCTACCTAGAAAATAGATAATAAAAAATGGTAAAGAGACGTTGTTTTTGCAATTTAGTAAGACAAGGTAAAATATGTTTGAGCGTAGTCACTGCATACCTTTAGTAGCATTTGAATACCAATTATTTTTCAATTATCCACTTATTACAAGTTATGCGAAAATATTACTATTTTACAAAGTTTATATTTGAAGATTATCCGTCTATAGTTCTTTATAATAATACAAGAAATAGTTTTGGACTAAATTCTATATTGAAAGCAAAAGAATAACATCGTCGCAGGATTTGATCTCGCACCTTGATTTTCTCAGTCTTATACACAAACCACGAGACCAGAATTACTTGAACGCAATCATTAAAATAAGCTATTACACTTATTATATTATAAAAAGTAGTTATAACATTAACCTAATGCTAACGTTATAAAGATCGAATTTGCGTGTCTGTATTGTTATTGTATTTGTTCATCGAGTCCTCGAGCACTTGTCTGTTAAGCTCATATAAATTGAATAAACCTTAATGTTACAGCCAGAAGGTCCAAATTCGTTTGTTTTTAGGGTGGGTCAGATAATATTGACGAGGGACTGTACAACGTCCTTTGGTGAAACCATTTTGTATTTGTGTATTTAAATGAAATTCTGAAGTGCAAGTCGAACCGAAAATAAAAAAGCATTAGTGACCTTAGCGTGAAAGTAATCCTACTTAGTTTATTAATAAGTTCATTCTAGCAAAGTTACAGTGAAATATAAGCGTTTAAAATGGTTAAAATATTTTTTTTATTTTTGTTTCAGGTAATTTATCTTGAACACATTACTAAATTTTTAACTTAATTATTAACAATTTTTTAACTTACATAGAAGCGTTTGTCATGAGGGATTTTGTTTTGTGAGAATTATCGCTAGATGTTGTACATACATAAAGCACTCGCAAGACTTAAAGGCAGTTCAACTTTATTAGATAAGATTTACATTATAATATAAGCTAACATTTAAAATAATAATATGTACATGTGAATAAATTCTTCCGCATCGCTGTCAACAGGAACAGTGCCCAAAAGGCTGGCAACATTGTCACGTTGTATGGCGATGCTAATGCTTAGTCCAATAAACAGGCCAGCCCTCTGGTCACGTAAAGAGTCGACTAACCGCTTGGCGATATCTCGAAAAATCAAGTGGGCACTCGGACCCCATGGCCCTAATGTTTCAACCTTATTAGATTAGTTTTATTAACTATCAATATACATAATATGTAGTACCAACACTCACCACGAAATATGTAAGTGAATACAAATTATCTAATTAAATACAACGGTATTCTCTGCGTGGAATCAATTTGTGAGATGGCTCACTACCTGATTATTGGAATGGAGAAGTAAGGAAAACATGAAACGCACGGAATCGCAGCGTCACGACGGAAATCGCACAGAGCTGCAATGATCGCACCGTGTTTGACTAAACCGTCATATTTTAAGAGTAATTGCTTGCGGCGAGAGTCAAAGTGCACTTTATATTCGCTCCAAGAACTCGATTGAGGAGGTGACGGTGAATTATTTGTGAAATGCTATTAATGCTAAGTCGTTAAGAGATTTATTTACAACAGTCTAAACCGGGTGTGAGAAGGGTTTAATAATTAAGGATACGTACCCTTTTTTGTTTGATCATGTTATTCAATGCTAACAAAGAGCTATACCATGTGTTCATGGAAGGTCGGATATTGGTTGTGTAAATCGATGCTGAGTGCGGTGTGAAGGGTGAGACAGTGAAAAACAAACATGTCTACTGACGGCGCTAAGAGACTGTATCCGATCACATAATACACCAATATTTGTTGAACTAGGGATGAAATTCGTTTTGAACTCAATTCTACTTTTGCTTAAGGAAGATTATTTAGTTGGTCCTTGAAAATATTGAAACCGTTTTCTTTTGATTTGGATTTACCTATAAATTTATTCAAGCATATTTTTCCTGTGTTCGGATCGTCGCACTGTGCTTTCAATTATATTCTGATTAAATTAACATTTGTACCAATTTTTATACGTTGTATTTGTAGATGTTAGTAGTTTCTTAACAAGTACCGTTTTGGTAAACAATGAATAACAAGCAAAAATGTTCAACAAAGGCCGCCGATGAAACTTATCGAAGCAATGAAAAACGACATCGAAGAGAAAAATAAATAATGTAATCTCTTCTAAACTTACAACAACGCACAAAACTTGAGAACAAAAGGTTCACTCTATTGATAGTGCAAACAATAATTCTCGCATACTAGGTATCGAGATGCAACAAAACAGTTTTTTTTTTATTGACTATGGGCTCACTCTTGACTTCAATCCAGCCCAGTGGCAGGTATTAGATCTACGGTGGAACGAGCTTGCCCAGAAGAGATTCGGGTTGTATGAACTCGGGAATGCAGACGCATTGAGACAATTCCACTCCTTAGCTGTGCGCATCAGAAAAGATGACGAGAAGCGCTTAGTGCGTATTATATGGTATATTAACCAAATAGGGGTGGTATCCCGCAGTGCGTCTAGACTCTCGATGGTAGAAAGGTGAAGGCGGGATGAGCTCATGTAGCTCTTGAGCACACTCCCCGAAGTACAGTCTGTAGAAGACGGACAGACAGGTGACACTTCGCCGGTGAGCCAAACTGTGAAGCTTTGCCTCCACCAGCTTTTTATTTCCAATGAGTCTCTTAGCTCTGCGCTCCACTGAGTCTAAAGTGGCGAGTTGGTATTTAGCTGAGCCATCCCACAGGTGATGGAGATGGTGGTGCAGTACTCCATATACGATCGGACTTGTGCTTTGTAAAGGGTCAAAAGCTGTCCCGGTGTGAAGTACCGCTTAACCGTGTTCAGGATGCCCAACTTTTTGGCCGCCGTTTGTGCTTTGGACTCAATTTTTTCGCCAAAATTGAGATTTGCTGTCAATTTCATGCCAAGAAGCTCGAGGTTGTCCGTCACAGGTACAGCTGCACCCCGGAAAGTAGGAGCCAGATCAAAAGGGCTCCTTTTCGCGCTGAACAGACAAGCCTGTGTTTTGGTGGTGTTGAAGCTGACCAGATTGTTGTCACCCCACTGGGAGATAAGATTTAAGGTCGCATTCATTCGGTCCTCCAGGGCCCCTCTTAAGGAACTGACTTCTTCCCCTCCAGCCTTTGCGCTGGACAGATATCTCTCCACGACGGTGCTGTCATCTGCATACCCAACAATACCTGGTATCAGTAGGTCATTGATGTGCAGCAGGAAAAGACTTGCAGAGAGAACAGACCCCTGAGGAACGCCAGCATCAATCGCCATGAGGTCAGAGGAGCAGCCGTCAATGACTACTCTGATTGACCGTTCACTCAGGAAATCAGATATCCAGCAACAAAAACCAGCTGGGATTCCATAGGCTGGAAGCTTGCTCAGCAGACTTGCGTGCCAAACCCTGTCGAAGGCCTTCGAGACATCGAGAGACACGGCCAGAGCTTCGCCGTGTTTCTCGATGGCCTCGCCCCAAAAGTGTGTGACATACACCAGAAGATCCCCAGTGGAGCGCCCGCGGCGAAAGCCATATTGGCAGTCACTCAGGAGATCATTCTGCTCAAGATATGTCAGCAGCTTGCTGTTGAGAACCTTTTCCATTACTTTGGAGAGAATGGAGCTAATGGCGATCGGTCGGTAGTTGCACCCTACTTGACTACCCTGACTACCCTTCTTGGGTACTGGTTGCACATTTGCGAGCTTCCAGCATTTGGGGACAGTTCCAGTTTTCAGAGAGAGGCAGAAGTTGGTTTCGACCGATTTGGACAAGGACCAGAACCGCTTACTACCCGAAGGGTAGGATGCAAGCCTTGCGATTGACATGGTCGAAACGTGCCCTTCGGAGAACCTTTTTGCAAGACTTGGCAGCAGAGTTAAAGGCTCTTTTCTTAGCTCGAACCCTCCGAGCCCGGAGTCTAAGGTCGCGAGCTTGTACCCAGGCTTGGTAGGCAGACTCCTTTCGGGCATCAGCCCGAGCACAGTCCGCATTGTACCAAGGTCGGGCTTTGTGACCGAGCAGAATATCGGAGAATGGGATAAAGTATTCCATTCCCTGCCGGATCACGTCAGCGACCGCATCCGCGGAGCTGGAGGGCTCATCAGAAGAGAAGCATACCCGCTGCCAAGGATAAGACGCAAAGAAGTGCCGCATCTCATCCCAGTCTGCCGACCCGTAACGCCATACTCGCCTCGTGCCTCTAGGGCTATCATCAGAAGAGCAGAAAATCAGAAGATTGCAGAAAATCTATATCGGTCAATCGATAAACGACCAACCAGAGATCGGTATACAATTTGATACAGACTTAGGTATGGTTTGATCAACGTCACAATTTTGGTTGACGCATAATGAAGACAGTTGAAATAGATTGACCAGCTGCTACGAACCCTACTGGATGGAACAGAATGGTCGATCTTATTGTTTGAACGCAGTCTATTCCACGTATGTAACTAAACAAAAGTTAAAATATGTTTAAGGTTCCCATAAACCATATTCGTATTTTCCGGTTAAATTATTATACCCAGAATGGTAAGATAATTTTCAATGGCTAAGGTAAAGATGTACAGCAGAAGATGGTGAACATAAAAGCGCTACTCCACAGTAGACCATGGGTATGTTACACAAGTGTACGAAAATGTAGGTGGGATGACGGAGTGGACGGTCGACTTGCGTGGTTCTTCTGTGCATTACTGTAATGCGACAGTCACAGTTGTGTCACTTATTTTCTTTTGAAAGGTATTATTTGTTTTAACTTCTTATTACAGCCTATGAACAGAGCTTGAAGGCAAATCGTGATAAAAGTCGAAGACTTGTTGCCTTTGTCAGCTAAATTGGATTATTTAGGGAAGATTACATTCCTACTTGGGTAGGAGACCCAACATTAGGACTGTACCTACCTAAGTATTAGGGGAAATAATAAAGATTTTCATTTTGTATTACGTTGAGAGAATTATCTTGATGATGTTTTTTGTTTGTTATCTGATGGGCCTCTGTCTTTATCTTGCTTAATATAAAGCGATGCATGAGGTCTACGATGGAATGAGCGTGCCCAGATGATGCCTGTTCACTCTTGCTTTGAGGCTGACAGCTTATATGTGGAAGGGAATACAGACGCTGGCAGAGTTCTACACTTTGGCCGTGCGCATAACAAATGTGGAGCTTATAGAATGTACCTTTTGCGTTTATATGAAACTTTTAATGAGTTAGTCATAAATTGAATGTTTTGCCATTTGCTACTGCCACACCTCCCAGGACTTAATTTAATTACGGAGTTCCCAAGAAGCTACGCAACGCAAGTTTCTATGTTTGTTCCTTAAAGTATCCAACTTGCACTGTAGACAACTTTAAGTTTCCTGATATTTATTATTGTGATAAAGGCACCTTATTCAGACAATAAAGGTTATAATTTATTTTTATAACTATTTCAATTAATTTTTCTACGTAAAATCTCTTGAATTTGATGATGGGAATGCTAGTAATAATATATACATGTGAGAGTACTTACACAGACCTACGGGACAAGGATTCACTTAACGTACCCAATCTTTCGTTTGTTTCATTTCATATCGTGATTGTTCACAATGTAAGTGGGGACGAGATCACAATAGCTCAGAGACGTCCACGTTATTATGTCCGTAAGAGATTTATGTGTAGGTATTGTCGATTGTGCTTAGAAGTCAAACAAAATGAAAGATTGGATTATGATCCAACCTTTCATTTTGTTTGACTTCTAAGCACAATCGTCATAATGGTCTTTGTGTTAAGTGTATCCAAATTAATCACAACTCTGAAATTCAACCATGTAAACAAACGTGGCTGTGTAAAAGATTATAATAAAATGATGGCTACAACTGCCACTTATTCGTCATACCGTAGCTTATCACAAGCACGTCTGTAATGTTGTAGGGTGGCTGTAGGGTACAACCCATGTTCCAGTCTTTTCCAGAATGTTTCAGTATGTTCGGCGCAGAAATCAAATACCTCACGCAACAGTGAACTGCTTAGGTCGTGCGAATTAGTTCGTTACTGCTCTCAACTAGAACATCCATCGAGGCGCATATACCTACCGCCTAGTAACGTAAACGCCGTATCCTGAGGGAAGGTTGTAATGTAATTGCAGCATGACCTATCTGCGTACTAAATGGGTGATATCATAATTATGTGAGTTAATAATTATGTTCATCAATACTAACATTATAAAGTGAAAGTAACTCTGTCTGTGTCTGTTACTTTTCATGCCTTAATAGCTGAACGGATTTTGATGGTATTATGATGGATGGTTTACAGGTGACCTCGTTCAGGATATGAAATACTTTTTATCCCGATAGTACGTTCCCGTGGAAAAATCGCCGACGACCAGGCGGGCGAAACTGCGGGCAAAACCCAGTAATGTTTAATGGGTCATCAGAGTTACAGGGACATTTTAAAGAATGTGTAATTGACTGGGAAAGTATATAAAAACCTTGTCATTTTTCCAGGACAATACATAGTTCCAGGAATTAAAAACCAACGGACAACAAAATACCATATTGCAAATTAATACCAAAAAAACTATGTAGGGTGCATCCCTAACATAAGTACTGTATGCAAATGTAAAATGTCAATGTAATGCAGAATGTCAAATTGTATTTTGTTTGTAAACGAAAATGTGTCAGTTGTAGGATTCCACTGGACTCCTAGGGCTTTTGTTATTCCATCGTTTGTAAAGTACCTTGTCGTCTGGTTACGATCTGAAGATGATAAACTTTCAATCAAGGTCTGGTCGTTGCTTGACCACTTCCGTAATGTGAGGCCAGCTCCACTCAGCATGTCGATGAGTTGCTTTTGAATTTCTTGTGCTCGTTCGATGGAGTTGCTGCCACTTAGGACGTCATCAACGTACATCTCGTTAGCGATGACATCCGCTGCTAACGGATATGTCGGTGTAATTGCAATAAACTTGCACGTATTTCTACATCGTTCTCACATGGTTAATTTCAACACGAATGATGTAATAAAATATTTTGTAACAATTTTATGATTGAAAAGAGTGTCCATGGAGTTTCTTGCCCGTTCTTCTCCATAGGTACCTACGCTTTGGAATGGGCAACTAGCTTCATCTTTCTGACTGACCGACCCTTTGACAATTCAAAAGTACCTGTAATTGGTTTAGTTGAATTAAATGATTTGAGTTTGAGTTTGAGTTTGAATGAAATAAAATTTAAAACTCATATTAGAAGTACACTTTGTAAAAAAGTATATTACAAATTAGAGGATTATATCCAGGATAAGAATGCTTGGAAACGTGCTGGCCCTGCTCCATAGGACAATGGTGATGGTCGCTAATTTAGTTGTACAATAGTATTATTATAATATTTATTTACATTCTGTAGTTACTTTAACTAACACACTCACCTATTACTTGTTTTTTTTTTTTTCAGGAAAATCGTTTAGTTTAACGATCATTGTAAATATGTGTGCACCATCTATAGCAGCGAGATGGCGATGAGCGATTGTATGGCAGCGAGAGAATTTAAGGAAGTACACTAGAGACCTAAGCGGGGTAGTCCGTTATACGGGTGGAACAAACATGTTCGAGATGCTCACCGAGAGGCCAGGCTTAGATTCCAAACCTGGGTTTTGGCTGGTCGACCAACCTCTGGTACTGTTTACAATCAAATGTATGAAACGCGTAAAATTTTTTTTAAAGTACTGTCAAAATAGGCAAGAACAAATTAAGATGGACGTATTGGCAGAACAGCGAGCCAATAAAGATTTCTGTGCATTTTGGAAGTCCACAGGTAGGCTGGAGGCTAGGCCTGGTCTCGCGGCAGAAGTGGCCCTCCCACTTCAGCCGCGAGACCAGGCCTAGCCTTACTGAGCATGGGGACATTGCTAATCTATTTAGGGACCATTTCACAGTAAGGTCTCCACTTAAATGGTAGACCGATCGAGTTTTTACACCGGTAGGTAGTCTTTGGGTCAACTACTCGAATAGGTCGCTGGATGTTCTGCGCGTTCAGTATAATAATGTTTTTAGGATGCTGTTGCGACTGCCTCGTTTTTGCAGTGCCTCAGAAATGTTCGCGGTAACCCATACCGATGGGTTTCATGTGATCATCCGCAAAAAACGGCCTCACTCCTAAGCAGAATAAGAGGCAGTCGCAATAGCATCCTGAAGGCTGTGGTGACTGATACCTCCTCCACCATAATATGGCAATTTATGCGAAGACTTGTTCCTTAGTTTCGGGTCTTCGCTTTCATTCGTCTTTAGTTTTAAGTTACTAACAACAGTATTTTAAGTGCAAAACTGGATCTCATAGTTGTCCGAAATAAAATGTTTTTTTTTTTAAATTATTACAGCAAAATTGATTTATCCGTCATGGCTACATTGTTACATTGTTGTACCTACTGTGGTATAGTATTATTATTCTAGGTGCATCGTCTTCACATATAATTATATAATTAATGTATACAAAATATCGTAAAACATTTTAAAAGAGTAACGATGGACTTTATTGCCCATTCTTCTACATACGAAACTACTTTTTGGAAGGGGCGACAAAAGTGCCTTTTATGTGCCTATTTGAAGTAAAGCTAAGCTGACTTTGACGGAATCGGATGAGTGACCCTCAAAACAGATTGTACAATAACACGAAGTCAAAGGAATACTATGCCTGTAGCAGAAGTCTACTCGGATAATACATAATCCTAGGCTAGAGGGTACACACAAAAGGTAGTTCACAGCGTGTTTGTTCTATAGAATAACGGCATCCGTAATAATAACCATTCGTCCCGTGCTAATAGAGGTCGGCCTGAGCCCAGTGCGCCTCACTCACGACAATGATTAATATACAGTATTGAAAGTATCTGCCCATTGTTATGAATGCTCCACTAATGGATTGAATTAATGATGTGAGTTAATTCAATAAACGGAGAGTTACCTCGGAGATAAGTCATTAACATTGTCACGGGTTAGTCATCCTGGCATTCATATATAATTAGGAAAGGTTATAGTATCAGAGTGTAAATACCTTACAGTTTCATCACTACTTTGTCTAAACTCGTTAATATGCAGTTTCATCAAAAACACATAAATCATATTATGTTTGCTAGAATCAAAAATTTTAAGACTAAACTTGTGACATATGCCAACCTGCACTGGGCCCGCGTGGAAGATTTTAGCAGCATTCCCTCTCGATGAGAGGAGGCCTGTGTCCCAGCTGTAGGGACCTTATAGGCTGATTAATACTTATGGCGCCCGCTCTGATATTCCACCGCGGTTACACTCCACCGCTGAGCAGCACACCACAAGTAACACTCGAATCATTGAAGACCAAGAATACATTAATATATTCGTACTACTAATTCCATGAATATTTATAGAGAACAAAATCTAAAGCATTATTTTGATAGGGAAAGTGTGTTGCAATAAAACGTTTTAATAGCATGTGCATAATGTCTGTCACGGGCAGCAAAATCGAATATAAATATAATAAAAGCCGCTCGGCTCAGCTCGAATTGTGCCGAACCGATCCGAACCTGTTTCAGTGAGGGTAGATGCCAAATAGAGTTGGCCTATACCCCAATTGTAAAGCAAAAACTCGACCCGAACTCGTCTGTAGCATCCCATATGTCTCAAATGCAGTGATCGTCGACAGGCACACAATAAATATTAAGTAACTACTGTAAAGATTATCCGCAAAGTCGAATTTATGTGCTGTGCAGGCTGGCAGAAAAATAACTCTGGTTGCATTGGAACATTCAAGCGCATTTAGCTTTTAAATTATTTCCATTAGGTTTTTCGTTTCGAAAAAACAGTGATAGAAGAAAGAAAATTAGTTACAGAAACACGTGCATACAAAGAGATAATTAACCCTTATAATAAAGAAAAAAAAAAAAACAACAATATATCTGTAATCACGAGCATTAAACTGAAATAGTCGGCAGTTGAACGTCATGACTGTGGCGAAAAGAACCGCGTTGATGTCAACACCTTCGTTTGGAATAAATGTAACAATTATAACATTGTATCATTTGATGGCGCCCACAGTATCTACCTATTATTAACTTTAGTCATTGCCACACTTTACTTGCACATTCCATGCTCAACGACATTTGATCTAATTATACATTTAACCAAAGTGAAGGGTCTCTTTAGATAACCGTTTCTGTAACTATACATTACTCATTGCTAATTATTGTCCTTGTTTGGGTATGACAAAGTACCAACGATTTACCGTGCAAACATAGACAAAAGACGTACATCAACACTTAACATGCTGATAACAACACCTGGGAAATCCAAGAAACATGCCCACGGCTGATTGATACCACGCTTTATTAAAGGCGAGCTTATAAAACACCAGGAATCAATTTCAAACTCGAATCTGTTACCAAGAATGTCAGAAAACTTAATAATATTGCTGCCTAATCATGCACGACGTTGATGTCAAGCTCAGTAGCTCAGCCACGGCTTCAATGAGGCGATAATAAACAGATCCTACTCCAAAAAAGACTTTGGTCCGCAAATAATTCAAGTGCCAAACTCATTTGTGTGTTGAATAAAGTTTTATTTTTCGACTTCAGAATGTAGCCGTCAATGTCAACTGTGGTCTCTTTTGTCAAAGTTGCTTTAATAAAATATCACAAAAGGACTTTTTATTTGTTTACGTTTTTGTATAATAGGTTTGTGTATTGAATCGGTTTGATAATAACTATTTTTGTGTGATAGAATCTGAAGTAGCTATGGGTGATACCTTGCCTTTGATACCTGAAAAGGGGTAAGTAGATATTACAATAAAAAGTACAATGTCTTCAATGTTTTTAGAACAGAAATATTTGATGGAGGGGAGGCCTTTGGCCCGCTGAGGGACATTAAGTACAGGTTTGTAATGATTGATGAATTTATTATTTATTAGTCTAGTGTGAGCAGCCAGACCAAGAGAGATACAGATACCCGCAGGGCAGCATGTAGCGAGCTGTTGGGCAGTAGCGACCCCACGGACCCTCTCTCCCGGAAGAAGTCTTGCTCCTCACCTCTGGCTTGCCTTTATTGGACGGCTGGAGTGAACACTGACGAGGAACAGAGCTCCCACCTCATTCTTGCCTTTATTGGCCGGCTTGAGTGGAGATTCGCAAGAGCAAACGTGCTCGGAGGAAGGAAGTACTTCAGTAAGATGCTGGTAGGGATCTTGACCGTACTTCCGGGATGGTCCTGATAGCCGTGGAATACCTCTTCACTCCTCAGAAGAACCTCAAGACATATTGCCCCCTTGTTGTTACGACACTGTGTGCTAGCGACCGTTTTCGGCGGCCCATTATTGAGTGTGCAAGTCACCCCTTGCCATGGTTGTTCAATAGTTTTTTGTAACCAGTCAACTTTAGCCACCCAAACCAATAGTCAAACTTTTTATTTTTCCATATTCTGCAATAGACACCAACCGGGGGTTGTCCTTGGGAGCATTTGCATAGTGCTTACAGGGATAATCGTCGGTTGGTGCCGCATTTCATTAAAATTTCCTAAAGAGCCTCTGCGAGTTGGCTTCGGCCCCTCGTACGTCTTCCAAAGGACCGGGATATGATATGTAAAAATGTTTTAAAAAATATTATATCGGCTTTCAACTACAAGTTCAACGAGGCAGTCAATTGTGTAAATGATTGCTACAGATCCGTACAACAAACACTGCCTTTCGTATCAGGTCGCTGTGCGCGGACGTGCGCCCCATCATTCGCGCAGTGTTTCGCGAGCTAGACTACCTGCCCCCCCTCACCACTGAGCTGCCGTCATCAGTCGCCAACGACTACCTGAACGACGCAATCAAAGGAAGCCACGGTGACCAATGGGTAAGCTTGTTATTGAACGTAGGACACTGGTCTACCTCCTCCCACTCACCACCGAGCTACCGTCGGTGGTCGTAAGCGACTGTCTGAACAATGCACTCAATATAAGCTACGGTGACTAATGGATGAGGTTGCACTGATAGAAACCATCAGCGCAAGACGTACTTAGATTGGAGGTATATAACAAACGCTTGTATTACCGAAAGAATGAGTGTCAAAACACGAATTCTTAATATTTTTTTTAATCTTTTCTTCAATATGAATCAAACTCAAAAGTCATTTATTCAAATTAGGCTGAGAATCAACAAAGCATGAATATATAAATTATTTTCTTGGTACGCATTTATTCACGGTGAATATTGTTGCGGTAACCGCAAGGTGGAGTTACAATGTTGTTGCAACATTAACATACATGAAATAATAATGATAGCTTTCATTTTATTTCATATCTTAGACGACAGACACAAAACACAGAGTCGAAAAACAATCGCAAGATTATTCTAGATAGAATAAAAATGTGAAATCTTTTACAAAACTAATGCGAGGTAGCCGTAGGTCTATTAGTCAGAGGTAATGGATAGTCATAATTCCAACATTAATCTCTGGGGCGGAGATATTTCACCCTCCGATAAGTCGGACAGGATTTGTTCCGATTCATTCCTTCGTTTTTCTTCGCTTCTTATTATTTGCATTGTAATGGCTGGCTTGAACAACTTGACGATCGTTCCATTAGCTAAATAAAAAATAAAGTGGTTTGTGGCAGCTGCATCGATTCAGGTAATAATTTTTATTATCAGGTTTAATACAATCGATTGAAAAAAAATTTCGTACTGTATTATTTTGCAACCTCAATATTTATCAAAGACGTAATGTTTGCGAGTAAACTGTTTGTAACATCATAAATTCGCCTTCGCCGGAACATTCGTTTTATCTATCGAGAACGAAGAATGAGGTAGAGAGCAGTACACTTTGCACAGTCTTTGAAAAGAAATACTTAGCAGTAGTTTAATAATTCTATAAATATTATTAGTGGGACGAATACTCATACTGATGCTCGACTATGTAACTATGTATGTGAATATTATATTTATTCAACATCCGTACACCACATAAAACAAAAAAGACAAGCATAGTATTTTAAAGTATATTATTGCTGTACCATTCATCATCTCTCAAAAATATGATATATCAAATCACTGAATGTGGGCGGGTAAGAGGGAGTTGTGTACGTGAGGTCGGCTACCCGCTAAACAATCGGGTCACTTGGCAATAGCGCTGCGATCAGTCGCAGAGCAACTACGAGGCACGGCTCTTTTCCACTCCGATGGATATCGGAACAATGCGAACTTTGATTTAGTTCACGATTTTGTCATGGAATGAAACATTATTTAAAATTGAATTTTGTATTAAGAGCAACAAAGAGTGAAGAGAGGCGCCGCGCCGGGGACAATGTTTTAAAAACTATTTCACAAAATAAGTTTCTATTTTTCCTTTTTAACCTCTTTTTCTTGAGACGATTTCCCTTTGAGACGATAATTACGAAAGTTATAAACTCAACTTTGTAGAAGCGGCGATTATTTTTATCAAAAAATAAATAATTTTAGGGATCTATCATTTTAGGCCCATAAACTTGCTTAGGTGGTGAAGTTTCCCTAAGCAGTCAGTGAACACGGATAATTATGTATTTAGGACACGGAATATCCATATTTCTTTTTAGCGGACAAAATAGGGCAATAAAACACACGTTTACTTTACGCGAGAATATAAATGTGAGTAAAGTGCTGATTCAACTACACAATACATTATTCTTATAACGTGCTTGTGTAAGTATGTCAAGTTGTTTTATTTATATATAGAGATACGAATATTGACATTGTAGTGACTTATATTTATTAAATATGAAAACGTTTCTATGTAAGAATCCAAAGCTTGATGCTTTCATTTGTGTGTACTTGACCCTCAAGAGAAAGGCTTTCAACCGCAGCACAAGTTTCAAATTTGAAATTAAAATTCATTTATTTTAAGAACATATGTAGGTTGAGGTAAGATATTAAATTAAGTACAGAATCTGATCATGCCCCGCCTATAGGCATACACAATTTTATAAGGTTACCAACTAACACAAAATCTTCTTCAACAGACAGAAAAGTACAAATCAGAACGCAAAGAGCTTTGGTTACGTGAGGGCGAGCTGAAGCGGCAGCATGCCACCAGGATATCCCGGGAGCCGCTACCCAACATCTACCACCTGTCTTCACCTCGCGCCGACTCGCCCCTGCTCCGCACCGGCTCGCCCCTGACCCGCACTGGCTCGCCCCAGCCCCACTGGCGACTTGACCGGGGACTCATTGCCCGCAGGAACCTCGTGCCGAGCATCAAACAGAATGCCGGACGTAAGATCGGAGATATATTAACATAATTTTCACACCCGTATTCTCCGAAAGGGTGGGTGGGGATATGTACTCTTCTACCCTTGTCTACTTACACATTTTGCCAGTTTTGTTGTAGTTCATATAAGCCGATGTTAATGCAAAATCTAAGCTGATACTTAGAAATGCCGAATGAAAGAACCCAATAATACTTGACAAACTTGGGTATTGAACTCAAGACCCCTTGCGACCCCTTTTGGAGACTGATTCTCGATTGTCATCGTTCAAGGTTGTTATAAACTAGGTTCAGGTTGGCTCCCGGTCTATCTAATAGGTACACGTGTGTCCGATCCGATCTCACATCTTCTACTCTATTCACTAGAGGTTTGTTATTATTGGTAGTGAATGACAGCTAACTTAGATATTCAGCTGGTCCGTATCAGTTAAGTATCTTTGGCTTACAGAAGTTTTTTTTTATATATGAATATTTTATTTTATTCAAATCGTTGTAATACCTTATGAATTATTTAGGTCCAATTTAATATCTCATTACTTATAACATTATGTAGAGTATGAAACGGACGTATTTAATGATTAGGAAATAATTAAAAGTGACACGTTAATAATTGAACTGTTCTGAACAAAACGTCGAGGTTATTATAAATCCCGACCTCTGTTTATCCGCAGTCCAATGCTGTGTGGTCACTTTGACAGGCTTAATCCAACTTTAAGCATATTTTATTGTTTGTTTGGAAACGTATATACAGATTGAAATGACCCGCAATTTATTTGCATAATTTAATCCTTATTAAAATATCCTGTATAAATAGAGGATTAACAGAATTTCAATCAAAATGATAATTTATAATTGTTTACTTTTGTGTCGATCACAAATTAAACGAAAACCAGATAAATATTATGAGACTTGAAGTATAGCAAAACCTATTTATGTGAAAAAAAATATTTTGATTTTGTTACACTCCATAGGCACTTATGAAACGTCAGAAGCTAGGTGCACGGTTCCATTTGGTTGTTTCCTATGGAGGAGAACTCCACGGTTACTCTTTTATAAATAATTGGCTTTTGCAATGTTTTCAAATTACAGTGTTAATAGGTATGGGAGGGCAGTGCACGCCTCTCAACAAGTACCAGGTATGTACTTAATAAAATAAAAAAATTGTCTGCAAATCTACAGTCTACAAGGACTGCCACGTTCCCACATTCACAATATAAAACAATCTATGAAAGAGATAAATAATAAAATATTATGTAAAACCAAATTATATTTGCCATACGTTATATCACACGGCAAGTGCCTGTAGGTAATAAAAATGGACTTAGTTCTCTTGGGAACATCACCTGTATAGTAATATTCTTCAGGTATGAAAAGAATAGCATATAGTCTCGACCATAGATATATTATATTTCTATGGTCTCGACGAAATATCGGGTTTCCAATTTATTTTCGGAGAGCTTTCTCCCACAATTTTCGTCTTTAACATATTTGGCAATGTTGTAATTTTGTATTAGTTAAAAAGAAAAGACGTGTACATTATAGTTTGTTTATAATAAAATTGAAGTAACAGGTAACCAGGTTACATAGAATGATTAGAAGAATTTTGAATACATAATGACACTACAAAGACCAGTATTATTATAACACACCCCCTTTTTTTTTTTTTTTTTTGAGGATGGGAAATCATCAAATGACTCCTCCCGCTCTGGGTGGAGCAGGAGGGAGTGTCAGACTCTTACTGACTAAAACCCACCCGTGTTCCTTCCTTAGCCCTTTATGTTCCAGGGCAGCGGTAACCCTTTCGGACAATCCCGCTACCCTGGCAGGATAACACACCCCCTTAATCAAAATTCTCACAAATAAATTACATACAAAAATGAACTCAAAATATACCAATAAAAAAAAAGGAAAATGTATACTAAGTTCTGAAGTAAACGTGTAAAAATATATTTACACTAAACCTAAGCCTAGTACACATCTACGATGTGCCACACGCTGCAATCGTTTTGTTAAGATGTCAGCGGGCATATCACTTGATTTGGTATATTTCAAGTTAACCGAATTATCACTAATCTTTTCTCTAATAAAGTGAAATCTGGTATCTATATGTTTCGTCCTATGGTGGTGTACCGGATTTAAGGCCAAACTCTGTGCACTCTGACTATCGGTACAAATAGTTACGGTATTAGGTAATAACTTTTGCCTTACCACAGGATCTGAAATTAATTCAGTGATAAACCTCCTTAAATAAATCGCTTCCTTCGTAGCTTCTGTTATTGCCATATACTCGGCTTCCGCTGAGGACAAGGCTACGGTTTGCTGCTTCCGCGAGGCCCATGATACCGGACTGCCTGCTAATTTGAAACAGTAACCCGTATAAGAACGGCGATCTATATTACAGTTTTCCCAATCGGCATCGGAAAATCCTACAAGGGGCATACTTGATTTTTTATAACAAATCGAGTAATCTAAAGTGCCTTTTAGGTATTGTAAGACTCTCTTCGCGGCTAACCAGTGAGTCTTGTTGTACCGAGTATTGAACTGACTCAGGTAACTAGTCGCGTATGCGATGTCTGGACGAGTATTAACACTTAGGAACATGAGGCAACCAATTAATTCTTGATAGGGATACTCTTCTTGTTTATGATCACTATCACTACTGGTACTAACCTCCAGTTTTCCAGATAGGGGAGTTGTACAAGTTTTACAATTCTCCATTCCAAACTTTTGTAAAAGATTGTTTATATAATTTTTCTGATGAACTCTTATTTCATCATTTTCTCTGGTGATATTTAAGCCAAGATAACAGCTTAAATAGCCCAAATCTTTTAACGAAAAATATTTTTGCAAGTCATTTTTGACAATGTCAAACGTCTTGTCATCGCTGTAAAAAACAATTATGTCATCGACAAAGACTGCAACGATAACCACCTCTTTTCCAAAAAGTTTGGTATAAACGCACGGTTCAGATGGAGTTTTCATAAAACCAAGAGATGATAAAGTTTCATCTAATTTTGTATTCCAGGTACGTGGAGCTTGTTTAAGTCCATACAAGGATTTTTGCAGGAGACATACTTTGTTCTCCATACCTTTTACATTAAAACCTTGAGGTTGCTCCATGTAGACCTTCTCTTGAAGATCTCCATTTAAAAAAGCAGTGTCTACGTCCATGTGACGCATCTTCAAACCCAATTCGGCTGCGAGAGCCAGTAGAGTACGCAAAGAAGAGTGCCGCACGACAGGAGCAAATGTCTCAAAATAATCTACACCTGGCGTCTGGGAAAATCCCTTGGCAACTAATCTTGCTTTGTACTTCAGAACATTTCCTGCTGGATCTGTCTTCAATTTATAAACCCATTTACATGGTATAACTTTCCTGTTTTCTCTGTCAACCAATTTCCATGTCTTCAACTTCATTAATGAATTATATTCATCTGACATTGCCATCTGCCACTTATCAACATCATCAGAAAATGTAGCCTCATTATAAGTTCTAGGCTCACCTGACGCTTTACTAGAAACCTGGTATGAGAAGTAATTAGGAGGTTTCCGGTCTCTTGATGGATATCTACGTTGTCCATCAGTATGACTAGTAGAAACTACTGCTTCCTCAATTGCTTCAAAAAATTGTTCCGTTTCAGCAGTTAGATCTTCAGTGACAATAGTATGGCCTGGAGCTGGTTCATCAGTGACCACTGGAGCATGTTCAAAAGACTCTTTAACTGTACTGGTTTCTTCCTGTATAGGCAGACTATTAGAAAGTACTAAAGGTTCAGTAGAAGTCTTATTATTGTTAACATTCCTATTATTTAAAGTAGAAAAACAATCTTCAAAAAACGTAACGTCTCTAGACTTTTGTAAAGTTCTAGGGCAAGATGAATTTCTAAAAAGATAACTATTAGGATCTTCTGTATAGCCTACAAATATAGCTTCTACAGCTTTAAGATCCAATTTCTTACGGTGACAAGAAGGTATATGTATAAGAGCTCTACACCCAAAAACTCTGAGATTACTAAGGTCTGGTTTGCAACCATTCCACAACTCGTAGGGAGTTTTATTATTTAAGGCACGGTGTGGACATCTATTTTTCAGGTACACAGCCGTTCGAGTAGCATCTTCCCAAAAAGCTTTAGATAGATCGCTTTCAGCCATAAGAGAGCGTGCCTTTTCTATAATAGAGCGATTAGTGCGCTCGGCAACTCCATTCTGCTGAGGGCTATATGGTACCGTAGTTTGATGTTGAATACCACAAGATCTAAGGTAACTTGAAAATTCACTATTTACGAATTCCTTCCCATTATCCGTCCTTATTGTTTTAATTTGAGCCCCAGTTTGTCTTTCAACCATAGACTGGAAGTGACAAAACTTAGCCTTCACCTCTGTCTTCGAAGAAATAAAATATACAAAAATAGTTCTGGAAAAATCATCTATAAAAAGTAATAAGTATTTATTACCCTGAAAAGAGTCAACTGACATTGGTCCACATAAGTCAGAGTGGATCAATTCTAATATTGAAGTTGCTCTTTCATAAGAAATCGTCTTAAACGGTTTTCGAGCTTGTTTTGCTTGAACACAAGGAACACATGGATTTTTATCCACAACATTATAATCAATAACCTCCATATTTTTCAACAGATTCATACCGATGCGACATAAATGACCTAAACGCTTATGCCAAACCTGATATCTTGAGATAGAATCAGAGTGCACATCATAGGCTCTAAATTGGGGAGTATTTACCGCACAATCAAGTGTGTACAATCCACCACAGGGCGAGCCATGTAGAACCGCATCACCATTTGTCCATATAGTAATCATTTGTTACTCCTAAAGCAGATGAAGAGGTCGAGTCCTTATCAGTGGGATTCTTCCTTTTCATGATCTTCTTTTTCTTTAAAGGACAGTTTGGTCTCTTGTGACCAGGTTCTCCACAACCATAACACACAATTTTCTTTGACTTAGACTCAACAGAGGAGGCATCAACCTTTGACCTCATATCTGTCTCCAGTGTTATCGAGCTTTCCTTGGACATTTCGTTGAGTAATTTTGACTTTACCAGTTCGGTGGTAACGTTAACGTTACTATTTTCGAGAGCCATAATCAATGGGTCATATCTCGACGTTAGACCTCCCAATAGAATAGCAGCAATGGACGCATCATCTATTACTTTGTCTATATCCGCCAAATCTTGGGCAGCAGAAATAACAGCATTGATATACGACTCAATATTATTATCAAAGTCTTCAAGTCTCAATCTGTATAACTTCCTTTCTAAATGTAAACGCCGACCCATGCCTTTGTCCTCATATGCATTTTGTAACGCCTTCCACGCTTCAGCTGCCGTGGTAGCACTTCGAACATACGTAATTGCAGAAGCTTCAAGGGTAAGGCAAATTTTTGTTAGTGCCTTCTGATCGCTCTTCGTCTTTATGACATTCGAAACATTCATCCCTGTTGGGTAGCCATTAATCGCTTCCCACAACTCCTCATGCATAAGGTAGTTACGCATTTTAAATTTCCACGTACTATACCCTTCTCTATTGTGTAGGGTGAACGTTGGAATAGAGGAACTACGCATACCTCGTTCATTTGTGTCTCCATTTGGGTTCGCCATCTCAGAAGAGTACACGGAAAAACTATTTGGTTTCACACCCAAAAAATTCACACAAATATCACTTCCTAATTATTACGAAACAACTATACACGCATTACTTTTCTTGAATACAAATAGGTACTCGAGCTATTCTTCGTGCTGATAACGTTTTGTTGTAATTTTGTATTAGTTAAAAAGAAAAGACGTGTACATTATAGTTTGTTTATAATTGAAGTAACAGGTAACCAGGTTACATAGAATGATTAGAAGAATTTTGAATACATAATGACACTACAAAGACCAGTATTATTATAACAGGCAAAAACATGGACCCCCGTTTTTTGCAGTCAACAGCTGCGCAACAGGGAATATTAATTAATTATGCGTAAAAAAGTCGTTTGTTTACATAAAATTTATGGATAGTGATAGCTAGCCTGCTGTCAAATTCTCGGACGCTGGATAGCAGCGACATCTGAAGTGAGCAAGTGGCAGTTTTTTATCCCCATTGTATAATAATTGTTACTTAATTACGGTTCTGATTTTAAAGCCAATTTCAAAATGAATTATTCAAAGCTCAGCTTAAAACCTCAAACGGCGAAAATATTCCAGCCTGATTGGGAGTTATATCTTCGAGCCGTTTGGGGTTGAAACACTAGGGCCATGGGGTCCGAGTGACCACTTGGTGTTTCGAGATATCGCCAAGCGGTTAGTCGACTCTTCACGTGACCAGAGGGCTGGCCTGTTTCTTGGCCAAAGAATTAGCATCGCCATACAACGTGGCAATGCTGCCAGCCTTTTGGGCACTGTTCCTGTTGACAGCGATGCGGACGAATTTTTTGATGCCCTATGATTCTTTTTTTTTCACTTGTACATATGTATTATTATTTTAGACTTAATTTGATTCTTATGAAAATAAACACATTTACAAGCTCAGAACAGGAATGGCATAGAATCAACTGCCTCGTCGGTTGGTGGCAATCGGCCCATCTACGAGTATAATAATGGCACTAAACCTGGCTGCACTATAAGTATAGTGACGAGCACTAATATGTCAACACTTGGAAACTTTTGATAGCGATTTTTGCGTGAAATAACGAAAACAACAATGAAATACGACACATTGCAAAAATCTATGGGTTCGAAAATACTATACTCCATTCGGAATAAGATTAGACATTTAAATAAACCCTTTTTACAGTCCGTTCAACCGATTTTAACTTCTATTGCGTTGGTGGCATGACAAATAGCAGCTGCAGTAAATAGTTGGTATTGTAACCACTTTTTAGGGTTCCGTAGCCAAATGGCAACGGAACCCTTATGGATTCGCCATGTCTGTCTGTCTGTCTGTCTGTCTGTCTGTCTGTCTGTCTGTCTGTCTGTCTGTCTGTCCGTCCGTATGTCACAGCCGCTTTTTTCCGAAACTATAAGAGCTATACTGTTGAAACTTGGTAAGTAGATGTATTCTGTGAACCGCATTAAGATTTTCACACAAAAATAGAAAAAAAACAATAAATTTTGGGGGTCCCCATACTTAGAACTGAAACTCAAAATTTTTTTTTTCATCAAACCCATACGTGTGGGGTATCTATGGATAGGTCTTCAAAAATGATATTGAGGTTTCTAATATCATTTTTTTCTAAACTGAATAGTTTGCGCGAGAGACACTTCCAAAGTGGTAAAATGTGTGTCCCCCCCCCTGTAACTTCTAAAATAAGAGAATGATAAAACTAAAAAAAATATATGATGTACATTACCATATAAACTTCCACCGAAAATTGGTTTGAACGAGATCTAGTGAGTAGTTTTTTTTTAATACGTCATAAATCGTAACGTAACGGAACCCTTCATGGGCGAGTCCGACTCGCACTTGGCCGGTTTTTTGCTTTTAATGCCATCCTTATGCCTATGGAATAGAAGTTAAAATCTGTTGAACGGACTGTAAAAAAGGTTTGTTTAAGTGTCTAATCTTATTCTGAATGGAGTATATGTTCGTAGCAACATAAAATTTCACTAAAAAATAATAGAGTAAATCGCTTTTGAATAAAGCCAAGTGTATATATACTTATGCTCGTGACTGTACACGTCTACCAAACCTTTCTGGGAATATCAACGTCACTCACATTATGGTTATAATCGAAGATAATATGTCAGATTTATTGACATGACAGAAGTACTGTGATTCGTGAAAGTGTTGTTTTTTTTGTCCTCAACCTCATCTTTATAATTTTCTTTTTATGTGTAGATATCTGTATTTCATTATTGCAATTAGTTTTTAAGCATTTTAACTAAAGTTAATAGATAAATATATGATATTATGAAATTAAAATGAGACTAAAAATAATCCTATAAATCACTATCAAAACTCGCTTGTTTCTTTGTTAATGCAGGTGACGGCAGTCTCTGGATCAAGAACATTCTGAACCGCAGCTCGTGCGACGTGAGCGCGGTGGAGGCGGTCGGCCGCTCGCTCGGGCAGCCACCACTGCGACTGCTGACCCACGAGGAGAGCGTGACCATCCAGTCGATGAGGTGATGCACAGCATACTGACGGGCTATGCCCGTATTCTTAAAATCGTTTGCATTCTATTCTCAATATGTTAAAAAATCTTATAATTTTCCTACATTTTTGACAATTTCTTGACATTCATTGTCGCTGAGATGAGCTGATAGCGACTTGAACTTTAAGGTTTCAGATGTAGTTCTATAATCATTGCAACTCAAACCTTAAATCAAAGGCATAAAAGTCACATGACATGCTTGTGGTGTGCAACAGCTAGACTACTGGACGTGATGAAGTACAATGCCGACTCTGGGGAGACCAGAGCAAATAAAAGATGATGATAAAATAATTAATAAGGGCGTCAGGAAAACAAAGTGGTCTTAAAATTTAAGAATTATTTGCTGTAGTATTTACTGGGTAAAATGATATTTTTTCCCGTCTATGAGGTGAAGAGGCTATAAAGTTAAACTACTATTACGATGAAACATAAACATAAGATTCCAAGTAAAATTGAATTTATCGTCAAATGGCGCAAACATCGTAAGGAAACCCACACGAGCGACGATCGTAATAAAAATAATGTTTCCAATACTTTTATGTGAGCAATACGTCATCATAAAGGGTGGGAATGCGCGGCCATTCATTATGTCTCTATGATATAATATTGGAAATGAGCTTATTTACGGCGTTTTAGGGAAAGTTCTAATATTACATGTAATAAAGTTTGTCATTAACTAGGATGTAATAAGAAGAAGTATTTAAGAATTTCTGAACACTAAGTAATTCCATGCAAATCCATGGATTCTTTGATTGAGAACATAACGACGGTATTCTGACTGGACGGCATTACGTCTATACAGTGTGTTACGTTCAACAAGGGACATAAATGATAAATGATTGCGTCTTGATAAAAGAGGTTCATTTTCAGTAGTATTCCATGAAACTATGTCCCTCGTTGGACCTCACACACTGTGCGCATACATCCTGTGATATGACAGTATCGATCACCTCGGGCTTCTCTTTATATTGCTGGTCACAGCCTTAAACTAGCAAATAGCATTTTTTTTTTATTTCAGAATCTAATCTTGCCAGTAGTTGTTAGTAAAGCGAATCCTGGCCCTTAGCCAAGATTTTGTTTGAGCTGGTTTTAGGATATTACTATAAACTTAGATACAGATACTCGAATACTTTAGTAGGTGAAAGGCATTTATTACTTTGTTTAAAACTTTAAATTGATCTTCTGGACTGGAACACATTAGCAACAAATAGTCTTCGTTTGGTTGGACCAAGATTTCTACGGACCAATCAAAAATGATGTGTACCTTGCCAAACCGCACTGATGAACAAGAGCGTATTCAGCAAGGCTCTACATTATTAATAAGCTACCAGTTATATATATATATATATAATAATAATAATATTAGGCTAGCAAAAAAACAAACTTTTATGTTTAATAGAAACTGCGATTTTCTGTTCTTCAAAAGATTCTTTGATCAATGAATACTTCAAAGACTCCCTAAAATACACTCTCTAGACTTTTACCTACTTTCTTTATTACTAAATCTATGCGTACCTATTTATATGTTACCGTATATTACTCGGAATACTTTTCTATTTCAGGTTATCCATGTTAGAATTATTTTTTAAATTTATTTTCGTATTATTGTAAATCCTCGAGGTAATGTGGAGATACCTTTTTATGTTAGCCCAACTTTTTTGAATTTAATAACCACCTGCGGCAATAAATAATATTCTATTAAATTCTGTTCAAACTGTTATCTAAGAACGTTACATTTGCTTGAGCTACTGGGCGTATGACTCGAAACGTGATGGATACATTTCCGATACGAGCCAGTGGACCTTAGTTGAAAGCCAGTGAGGCGGCCAAATCCGTAGGTAACGGAACCAATATCTTGAAGGTCGTCGGTATTTTCCGAAACATTGGCTTTATGATTTAGATAGGCGTGTGTTATTACCGGAGTACAATGAACACGGTACAGAGGCTTGACGTCTTATATTCGTGCCACAACACACGTCTACATAAATATTTTTATTATTTGTCACAGCAATTTAACCAAAACCTTAAGAGCTTTCATCATAGGCATACAATTAGCATGCTTACATTTTGGGTCTCCCTAGTTTCATCGAAAAGAAATTGCCAAATTATCACTTCCCAAAAAATTTTCCGCATAATTTCATTTGCCAAATTATTACTTAGCAAAAAATCTATTCACAAATAATCGTAACGCAAACCTAATGTTTGGCAAGTCAACGTTTAAACAATGACTTGTTTACGAACTAGTACTTACACCAATTTTTATGTAGTCAAATACTTTAGTCGGAATTTTACGCAAAATAAAATTTGCCAAATATTTAGTATCGTCTGTTTTCATTTTACCATTTCTATTCAGTCAATTGTTATAGTCTAACTAGTTCGGTCTCGGGTAGCTTTTTTTTCCATATTTTTCTTCTATATAATCTAGTCGTTTCTAGCACTCGCCGGCCGCTGCCGTGGCACCGCTCGCTTCGCTCGTTCGGCTCGTGCGTAGGAGATCACAGTTTTAACCTAACCTAAACTATCTCTTTTTTTTTTAATTAACCTCGTCTAACTAGTTTGGTTCTTGATAGCCTGCTAACAATAATCTCTTTTTTTCCTTATTTGTATTAAATAAATGATTTATATATTTTCCAAAAAATATTATTTTTGCCTTTACATTTTTTGCCATAAATCACAATAATCACAATCGTTTATTGTTATAGATTGTTTGCTTTGATTGTTTGTTTGTTTTTTGCTCATTTAATTAAAGACCAAATGCCTAAATGACATTACCCTCGATAATATTCTGCCAAGTAAAAATTTGACCAAATGAAAATGTGCGTACTAAAATTATTCCACACATCGCATTGGTATAAAAAAAGGTTGCTAAAATTTGTTTGGGTAGTGAAATTTTGGCAAAATCTTTTCGGTAAAACGGCAGGATCCCTTACATTTTATTTCTCAAGTATCAAGATACATCCATTTTAACGTATAGCAATAAAAGTGCATAATTATTAATTTAAAAGATGGTTATCTTTACCCTTGAATATATAACTTGTATTATAACGAGTTAATCTTTATGTAATATCACGCTATAACGCTAGTATTGTTAGCTGTGTACAACCAGCACAAAGAGCTTTGTGTACACAGCGATTATCGTTTGGGTGAGAGTTTCAGCACGTAGTACTCTATGGTCGCAGTATGGGCGAAGTTGAGGCACACGTCCCGCTCCCGCCGCTCTCGCCACCCATTCCACTGCCTCATCCCGACTACATGCTATGCGTGCCACCACAGCTCGACTTCATCAACTTCACTGTTGGACAACTGCACACGGTAACTGACACTTTATTGTTTGGTCATCTTCAATCATGTCATTTGTAATGTAATAATGTACTATCTCCTGTCCAATATTTATCCCAATCTCCTCATATTTTATCTATCCACGTGGTCCACGTCCCAAAATCTACATACACGTACATACGTACATATCTACGTATATGTTACAGTCAAAACTCTTAATCGGTCAAAAGTACTTTTAATTGAAAAAAACAGGCAAAAGTAGTTTTGACCGAACACGTTGGCCAAAAGTAGTTTTGTCTCAATATGCGGTTAAAAGTGATTTTGACTAAACTGCCGTCCTTTAACTAGAAAGCTGTTAACTCTCAAATGGTCAATTTTTACTTTTTAATAGAAAGTGACTGAGTTCAAAATTCTCTATCTTTCTGTCTAAGAAACATTTCTACAATGTAAATAGTTCCAAAGATATAAAAAAAAATTAGGCCGTTAAGTAACACAATCTATGATGATTCCATCACTTGAAAGCGTCTAACCCACACTTCTTCGCTTAATGTACTCTAAAGTACCTTAACTGCCCGATGTGATGATTATTTTCAGGCCTTCTCCTTAACTACAAGTACGTTATCTGATTATTCTTGACTATATAGACGCTAAAGGACTATAACTACTTTATAGTTAAGCATTTAAAGAATAGTTTCAGTGAAAAACTTAACTTATTTGCAGTTACCCGCCCTTAATGCTATTTTAGTTAAGTATTTCATTCAAAAAATATAATTTTGCTTAACTACAAAGCAGCTAAGCCTCATTACTTAGCTAAAAGGCAGTTTATCGACTGTCGCGCTGCGTTCACTCCGGGGGTGAGCGTGATGCGGGTGCCCCGCTCAAGCCTTCTGCCGTCCTGTTGGACTTAATCTTTCTATCCGGAGCACCGTCTGCCATTGAAACTGACTCTGTCAAAGATAAGAACTACGAACCCATTGAAGACGATCGAAGAAGTGACGATGCAGATGAAGAAAAAGAAATACTACAAAATCTCAATCAAAGAGCTAGCGAGTCTCTTTAATTCCGTCATCTTAGAGAGTACAAAGCCCGAGGCGTGGAACAGAGATGAGGTGGTTCTGTTCTTCAAGGGATGAGATCAGACCTCCCCATGGGATGTAATATCCCCGAAATTGTTCACCCATGCATTAGGTCTTTAAGACGCTGGACTGAATTGGGCAGCGTATCAACGTGGACGGCGAGTATATCTCACATTTTCAATTTGCCGATGACATAGTCATAATGGCAGAGACGGAATAGCTAACTGTATCAGCGTCTCTCTATCCTAAGTGGAGCCTCTCCGCGGGTTAGCTTTAGCGTAAATTTGGACAAGACAAAAGTTATGTACAATTTGCATGTCTTAACGAGAAGGATCAAGAAAAATCCTGGAAGGATCCTCCTTTTAGGCTGTGCAACATCTGGTCTAACTGTTCCAGCGTTTGTTCGCCTTGTTCGATTTGCCAATGACATCCTCATATTGGTAGAGACGCTGGAACAGAGCTGTTCCAGCATCTCTCCAGCCTAAATGGAGCCTCTCGGGGGTTGGCTTCAGCATAAATTTGGTCAAGTCAAAAGTCATGTACAATTCACATGTCTTAAAGAGTCCAATCCACATCGAAAGGCCACTTCTTGAAGTTTTGAAGGATTATAAATAAATAAATAAAATCAATTTATTTCAGGTTCTCCCATATTAAAATCAAATCTCAAGTTACGATATATACGTTATGTCTACCTAGGGCATGTCATCGAGCTCGGTAGACACAACTAAGAGAAAAAAGCCGACAGAAGGATCCTGTTGGGTTGGGCAGCATTTGAAAAACTTAGTCAAGTCGCCTCGTCGCCTATCCCGAATTGATTGAAGACTAAGATCTTCAATCAGTGCGTTTTGTCCGTCATGCTATGCGGTACTGAAACGAGGACACTGACGGTCAGGCTGGTCCACAAATTCAAGGTCGCTCAGCGCGCTATGGAGTGAGCTATGCTCGGAGACTCTGAAGGATAAATCAGGAATGAAATTATTAGGAAAAGAACCAGGGTTAACGACACAGCTAGCAAAGTAAGTAAACTGAAGTGGCAGTGAGCTGGCCATGTTTGTCAAAGGTCCGATGGTCGGTGGAGCAGACGAGTCCTGGAGTGGAGACCGCGTATCGGCAAGTGTTATGTGGGAAGCCCCCCAGCTAGATGGACCGACGAGCTAAAGAAGGTGCGTGGGACAGACTGGATACGGAAGGCGGAGGACAGGGTGTTGTGGCGTAGCCTGGGAGAGGCCTATGTCCAGCAGTGGACTGCGATAGGCTGAGTTGATTGTTGACTGTGTTTAATTTAGATACTGTTATGTTGCTAAATACTTAAAACTACAAGCTGTTGCTTATGGATTCGTCCGCGTGGAGGTTGGAAAACGATATAATTCCGAATAATTAACCCACGGAAATGAACTATTGGGATAAAAGTATTCAATGTCTTATTTCAGATCAGTGTTTACCAGTGTGTCAAATTTCAATTAAATCCGATCAGCCGTTGAGGCGAACTAACATCAAACTTACAGACTTTTAAATCCATACTTAGTATAAAAGTATAAAGCGAAAGTAGTAGGTATCATCCCGGTAGTACTTTCTCGTAGGATCATTTCCGACCTCAACGCGGGCGAAGCCACAAGCGAAAGCTAGCTTATAATATTAGTAGGATTAAGATTTGATACATTTAATTTGTACACTTGAAAAGTGCTGTTTATGTTCCTATGTTTTATTATTTATTCAGTGTAATTTTACTAAATATTTTATAACTTTTGTTTATGATAATATTAAAATAATTTAAGGCTGAAGTTGCCCCATGGCTGATATAATGACCCTTAGTTTATTAAAATAATTTAGTGACAAGGTTCCTATCGGTTCCTATCGTATCAATGGCTGAATCAATGGAAAAAAAACATAGATTCAGTATATTGTCCATACCAAATAGTGAACTCATGATCTGTTTAATCTTAATTAGTTACTTATAGTTGATTAGTAAAATTATATTTCTTTTCCCTTTTAAATGTTGCTTATATTTTTGATTTTTAAAGTAACATGTATTTAATTACTCACATGTTTCTATATGAATGCTTAACTATAAAGAAGTTAACCACAAGCGAAATATTTTAACCACCTTTTAGTTAAGTAAAGTAGTTAAGAATTTACAAAAGTTCCATATAACATTGGCAACAATTAGTTAAAAAGCATCTAAAGCCCCTTAACCGCTTATTAGGAAAGTTATTGAAATAGAAATCGAAGCGAATGTCATGGCTATAAAGCAGTTATGGTCACTTAACAACTTTATAGTTAAGGAATTCTAAACAAATATAACTAACATTATGAAGGTTAAAATTTTAAATAAATTACTTCACTAAAAAGCCGCTACGGTATGGTTAACGGCCTTTTAGTACAGTAATAAGATGCAATAAATTGGTTACATGCTTAACAAAATTAGAAAATGAATTTTAAAAATAATTAATAATAGTTTCTGGACAGAAAGGGTTATTTAGGATAAACTGAAAGAAATATCAATTGATGTGTCCAAAAATCATTAACCTAAGTATCATAGTTTTTAAGAAACAGCGATTCCCGCGTTTTTTGGCATTTTCTCCGAAACAACTTTTTAGGCTTAACGGCCTTCTAGTTAAAGGACGGCAGTAAAGCTCTTAGTCAAAACTACTTTTAACCACTAGAGCATCAGTCAAAATCATTTTTAAAGTTGTAACCAGTTAGTAGGATATTAATAATAAAAGATATATGTTGTAAATTCGTTTATTACGAAGGTTTAGGTTAAGGTTTAGATAGTTAATACAAAGACGATGTAAGAAGTACATATAAAAAAATATACAATACAATAATTACAATTACGTTAATTCTTTTTTATTCATTATTATTGAGCTTTAAGTGAAGTAAAAATGCCAAACATTATTCGTTATTGTACAATGAGAACCTCGTAAATTAGAAATGTATTTTTATGTTTTGCTTTACTTATACATTTTGCTTACGTGTTTCTACTTACGTGTTTTTTTCTTCAATTTACAAGGTTTTTCATTTTACTGTGACGAATTTTTTATTCGTACAACTCAAACTGTTGTGGCAGTTTAAATTACACAGCAACCCTTTTTTTTGCAAAAGCATTTGTTATTTTTACAGCCCGTAGAACACACACATTGTGCAAACCTTGCCCTGTTCCAATAGCAGCTTTCTTTGCAGCAGTTCGTATTTTTAACAGTTTTGACCGATAGAACCAATCAAAACTACTTTTAACGAAATTACTCAGTCAAAACTATACTTTTAACCAGCTCCATTGGGCAAAACTAGTTTTGACTATAATTTCAGTCAAAAATATTATTGTCGAGAGCTTCCAGTCAAAAGTACTTTTGACTAATTGCTAGTTAAAAGTACTTTTGACTGGTTATGAGTTTTGACTGTATCATAATTATGCATGTCAAAGTGAACATAATATATTGTGACATGCGATAACTGTCATTTTACAATCTTCTGTTTGTATACCCCTAAAGGATTAAAAATGTCATAGTCAACATTGGTTTTTGGCAAGATTCACCCAATAAACTGATTGAAACGTCGATGTCGATGTCCAAAAATAGATCAAGATTAATTATTAACTTCCGGCATATAAGTAGCGTAGGCGGGACTATTGGAAAGGCCATTTGGCCTTTCTCAGGAAATTCTTGGGACACTTGATTACTTTAACTTGCGAACTCAAAGTTATACGATAAATCCATAATTTAAATACATGATTAATCCAGTTGGGAATTCTATTTCAAGATTTATAGCCCCAACGTCTGTTAAAGGATATTACAGAGCAGTACAAATTATATTGACCTTAATATCGGTCCGCTGCGCTGGCCAGTTTTGGAGTTTCCAGAATAATTTATAGCGTCAAATTCCTTCCGTTGTTTAAAAGGCAATTTAGGTGACTGCCATAATTCTAGGTCTTAATAATAAGTTCTGTTCCATTTTAGGAGCATTGAAATATCTGAGGCAGTTGGGAATGAAATCCGATCAGTACAAACGTTTTGATGCCGATATCCGATGTCGGAAAGCTAATTGAAATGAATCTTGTTCTAGAATTACAGTTTCGTTTTATGATCTCACCGTTTAACGTGTTACCGAGACCCTCGACGAGGCAAATATAAAACTGGGCTGTTCACATACCTGAAGGCCTTTCTTCGCGTCTTTCAGTCTTCTCCTTCTTCATCACCTGCGTGTTAAATTCTCTTCCCAGCAAGGTCTTCGGCTAGTCAACGTGTCAAAGTACGAGATCCGTCTGTCGGTGCGTCCTCCAAAGCGGCGGGAGTTGGACGTCGAGATCAGCGGCCCTCGGGGGCTGACCGTGACGTCAGGCGCGGCGGCCGAATTCCGCGTGCACTTCCGACCGTGTGACGTCAGGACCGTCAGGGACATGCTGTTCATACGCGTCTCCATAGGGAGGAAATTCATGGTCCCGATAGCTTGCTACATGCAGCCGCCTGTCTTAAATAGTGAGTTTGATTTGATGGTGAGCGGCAATTAGTATTACTAAGCGCTATAATTACGCAGCTCTGTCAGATCACATTTCAATTTTAAGCTGAAAATAGTTAGCAGTTTAACTATTCTCTCGACATCTTTTGATAATAACTACGAAATCGCTAAAATGATCATCGCTAGTTGCTCAAAAAAATGTATTCTACAGTTCAAACGTCATGCCTACACGTTTATATATCTTTTTTAGCCCTAAATCAATTAAATTATATCTTGTGCTTTATTCATTCAGAAATCGCAATCACTTAGGTAAGTATTTTCTCTTGAGTTAAATCTTCGTAAGGTTTCAAGAAGTTTGCTAAGAATAATGTTATAAGCCATTTGAATACACATGGCTTGCTACATCACTTCATCAAAAAAACGCAACATAGTGTAACGAATTTTAAAATAGTAAGTCATTAAAAAAAATTAAATCAATAGCAATTAGTTTCTTACCTCCCTATACAGTGCAGTATACTTACCTATATCAATAATGAAACAATGTTCTATTTAGTCCTGATTCCGAACGTGTCGTCATCGGTTCTGACATGCACGCCGCGCGACGATACCGCGTGCGCGCCTGTGCAGAGCACCGACCTGCTCGAACTGGGCGCGCGCCTGTTGGGGGACGTGCACAGCACGCGCGTGCTGCTACAGTGCGATGCCGCCCATGCGTCCTTCTTCATGCTCACTGAGGATGCCTGGTTCTCGTTAAGTCTTGATGTAAGTGTTCGAATTAAAATTTGAATTAAAAATATTTCATTTCTCATAAACCTACATGCCCCTTATGAAACGTCAGAAGCTATAGGTGCACGGTTCCAATTGGTTGTTTCATATTTATGTTGCATATTTTTATTTAGCTTCATCATCTTGCCCTTGTAACATCAAGGGTCAACGCAGCACGTCCTCTTCCATAATCAGTCATTTCAGTTATCCCCTTTATAACCATAATATCTACCACACAATCCAAGTTTTGTAACATATCTACCAATATTATTTGTTTTCAATGCTAGTAATAATAATAATAGACACTTTCAGATTCCATACACCTTAGATCCCTCTCCTCATCCGAAAGCTTTAAGTATTTGGGTATGTCGGAAGCGTTAGGCATCAACGATGCTGACATGAAGCAATCGTTGAAGGAGCGCTTCTTTTGTCGCCTGAAGAGGGTATTAATTAGTCTTCTTTCGGGCGGAAATAAGGTGCGCGCCTTCAATGGTTGGGTCATGCCGGTTTTGATGTACTCTTTCGGCATACTCAAATGGACTCAGACTGAACTCGACGCCCTGGATAGAAGGGTCCGTACACTACTGACCGCAAACCGGAGCCCGGTGTAGATTTCGTAGCGTCCGTTTCCTGGCTACGTTTTGGTGACCTCTTCGGAGAAACTGAAGGTTTCGTCTGTGCAATTATGGACGAAGTTATCTTGACAAATAACTACCGGAGACATATTATGAAGGATGGGACGGTTGACGTATGTCGGGCATGCCACCGTCCGGGTGAGTCCATCAGACATATTATCTCTGGTTGTTCTCGTTTGGCTAACAGTGAGTACTTGCACAGGCATAACCAAGTAGCCAGGATTATTCACCAGCAACTTGCTTTGAAATATAAACTTGTCAACTCTGAGGTACCATATTACAAGTATGTGTCCGACCCAGTTCTCGAAAATGACCATGTCACGTTGTACTGGGATCGGTCTATCATCACTGACAGGACTGTTGTCGCCAACAAACCTGATATAGTAGTGATAGATCGATTAGTGCGCCGCGCAATGATTGTCGATGTTACCATTCCACATGACGGGAACCTCGTGAAAGCTGAGAAAGATAAACAAATCCAATATCTTGACTTAGCACACGAGGTTGTTGACATGTGGAATGTGAGCTTGACTGTCATAGTGCCGATTGTCGTATCGGCTAATGGCCTGATGGCCGAAAGCCTCGATCAACATCTATCGAGGCTCTCGTTAGGCGGTTGGATCAAGGGCCTGATTCAGAAGGCAGTACTCCTCGATACGGCTCGCATTGTGAGGAGGTTTCAGTCTCTGGAGCCCTAACCACCGGTAGCTTGGACCCTGCTCCCGACACCGGTGGATTACTATTTTTTTATATTTTTTAATGTTTTTTTTATACTAATATTTAAAAATGTATTAAAATAAGAAAGATAAATAAATAAACGACAATAATAATAATAATTAAGGATATTAACATGCAATTTGGCGTAGACAAATGTAAAACACTTCACATTATAAGAGGCAAGGTGAGGCCCGGCGACTATGCGGTGAATGACACGGACACTATAACAGCTATGGAACCGACTGACTTGTATAAATAAAATATCTAGGGTACACGCAGCTCAAGGGACTCGATCACGTAAGAATTAAAGATACACTAACTACAGAGTACAAGAGAAGACTTAACGCGGTTTGTAAGACCCAACTTTCAGGTAAACATCTCATTAAAGCCCTTAACACCTTTGCCATCCCCATATTGACGTACTCATTCGGAGTTATAAAATGGACCAAAACAGACACAGAAAAATTAGAGCGCACTACACGAACAACACTAACAAAACACAACAACTTACACCCTAAATCTGCCATAGAAAGATTAACCATCAAACGGCAAAATGGACGTAGGGGCCTGATCGATATCCAGCACCTTTGCCGGAAACAAGTCAGTCGACTAAAAACATTCTTTCACACAAAAGCGCGCACCAGTAATATACATAAAGCCATAGTGATAAACGATCTCAACTACACTCCACTTAACTTAAACGACCAGATAGAAACACAAAACACTACCAATGATCACCCGCAGAAACAAAAAATTGAAGAAGGGAAGAAGAAAGTACTCCACGGCCGGCACCCTCATGACCTAGAGCAGTCCCACATAAACACGTTAGCATCAAATAAGTGGCTAAAAATAGGAAACCTGTTCCCTGAAACAGAACGCTTTATCATAGCTATACAAGATCAAATCATCAACACCAAAAACTACAGGAAATTTATCATTAAAGACCCTAACATCACAAATGATAAATGCCGCAGATGCCACATTCAATCAGAAACCATACAACACATAACTGGAGCATGCACAACCCTCACACAGACAGACTACACTCACAGACACAATCAAGTTGCAAACATTATTCACCAAAAACTCGCACTTAAACACAGTCTCATACAAAACTCTAGCACCCCTTACTACAACTACAAACCATCAACTATGTATACTAGAAAATGACACGCACAAAATTTACTACGATCGCGCCATACTTACAGATAGGATTATCCACTACAATAGACCAGACATAACCCTGCAGGATAAAATAAGAAAAATCACTTACCTCATAGACATTGCAGTTCCTAATACTGATAACCTACAAAAAACCATATCAGAAAAAATAAGTAAATACGCTGAACTTAAAGAAGAAGTCACAAAAATCTGGAGACAAGAAAAAGTGTACATTATCCCTATAGTTCTCTCCACGACTGGCGTTATTCCCAACCATCTTCTCCGTAGCCTGAAACTAATAGATTTAGAAGGATCCGTCTATATTAACCCACAGAAAGCTGCCATCTTAAACACCTGCAGAATAGTTAGGAAGTTCATGCAGTTAGAAGAAGAAAACACACCCTCACCTTAAATACACACCACGCGCATTTACTTGGCTTTGGCCCGTAAATGTAGCAAAAACCAGCCTAAGAGCTGAGAAAAAAAAAACAAACTCAAAATAATAATAATATCCCTGGACATTTCACCCAGCGCCATCTAGTCCCAAGCTAAGCAACCTAATGCTTGTGTTATGGTAACAAGATGGCTGATAAACTACTTATATACTTTTTTTGTAAATACATACATATTATAGATAGAAAAACACCCAGACTCGGAACAAATACATGTAGGACTTACAAATATTTGTTCTGCAATGCGCCGCAATAGGAGGTCTCATCAAGAGGAGCGCTGATACCTGCGTAGTGTGTAGGCCATCGAGACTTTGTTTGTTGAAAAAAATAATCGAAATATGTATTTTTTAAATATTTTCTTTAAAATCATGTGAATAATGACAAATCTATATTCCAAATATGACAGTGGAGCGGTGCAGTAAAACAACCGAAGCTCTTAACGTATCTTATTGTTATGAAGTACATACATAACAATAGACAGTAGAAATAAGCAGTACCTTTGTACTCATATTATGTTTATGTCATATCAATATGTATTTTTCTGTGTGTACATAAATAATAAAATAAATAAATAGACGAGAGCACGTTAAACAGACAAATAGGACAGTGGAGCGGTGCAGTAAAACGACCGAAGCTCTTAACGTATCTTATTGTTATGAAGTACATACATAACAATAGACGAGAGCACGTTAAACAGACAATGAATGCAACAAAACGACCTATAAACCTTACCTCATTAAAAAGCATATGCGTTGCGCGTCGTAGTCGGCATTGTTATTTATTAATGTTAAGGGCGGCAGTTTCTGCTCCACTTTCCAGAAACCCTACATTGTACATTAAACAAACTACTTCGTTCTCGTTGTCAATAGCTATTGTTACGATTTGCTGCAGCACAAGGGGCTGAGATTTTATAAGTCATTTCAGGAGTCCATTAAGGGCATTACAGACCCAGGCAATGTTAGGCTCGCTGACCACTGTTAATTAACAAAGCTCTGTTGTTGTAGTGTCTCACGACGCGTGGCTCCGTGAAGGCTGGTCCGTTCGTACTGTGGCCGGCGTGGTGGGGCGGCGGGGGCGCGGTGCGCGGGTGCGCCTGGTGCAGCGCGGACGTAGCGGGGCTGCACGCGGCGTCGCTGCGAGTGGTGAGCTCCACGGCCGTGGTGCGCCATCTGAACATCGTCGCCGACTCGCTGCTTTTCAGACCTGAACATCTTACTATAGAGGTGAGACATTATATTAGTAAGTTTGTCCTCTTCAAACAAAAATATAGGGATGATAATACGAATGAAAAGAAAAATTAAATTTAAAAAACCCCCGACTACGTGAAACCCTATAAAAAGAAAAAAGTAACCTTGAAATTATGACCCTACGTAAGTACGTATGAAATTTTTTGATTAAATGTTGTCCCGTCGGGGGACCGCTCTAATTATTAGCCTAACGTTCTGTTAAAGTTTAAAATAGTAGCGGTCCCCCGACAGGACAATATTTAATCAAAACATTTCATACGTACTTACGTAGGGTCATAATTTCAAGGTTATTTTTTTGTTTTTATAGGGTTTCTCGTAGTCGGGGGTTTTTTTAATTTTAAATTTAATTTTTTATTTCATGCTTTTTGTAGGGACTCCTTATTATTTCTTTTCTTTTATTTTCTTGCGTTTTAAGATTCAGGGAATTTGGTATTTAAACAGGTTTTTTGTAATTCGCCATTTTGCGGTGGTGGCCATCTTGAATTTGAAATTTGTCATAGTGTATAGTATTCTACTAGTCAAGCCCTTTCATTTGATACCCATATTGAGGGAGTTGTGAAAAAAGAAATGTAATTTGCCATTTTGTGGTGGCGGCCATCTTGGATTTGAAATTTATCATAGTGTATAGTATTCTACTAGTCAAGCCCTTTCATTTGATACCCATATTGAGGGAGTTGTGAAAAAATAGGTAATCCGTCATTTTGTAGCGGCGGCCATCTTGGACCGATTTTCATCAAACATAGCTAAGAACACTCCCGACAAATTCACCTTTCAAACAAAAACAAACAAAATTAAAATAGGTTCATCCGTTCGGGAGCTACGCTGCCACAGACAGACATACACACACACACACACACATCAAACACCCAGACACGTCAAACTTATAACACCCCGTCGTTTTTGCGTCGGGGGTTAAAAATGAATTATGACGAGACGGTTGACAGGGGAGAATGAAAGAGTAAAACATTTTGCGCACAACCCAGTAACATTGGAGATGGACAGGAAAAAAATTCAGAAACACAGTATCGCGGCATACTGATAACAAGTCAGAGATCGTTCCATAAAAGATCTTCAAAATTTAAATTTACGGGTAAACTAATTTTGAAAGAAAAAGCGACACCACTCTCATAAAATTCATAAAGTGAGTGTTTGTCGACTGGCCGAGATGCGAGATCCTCATCTCGTCTTAGAGATTCAATTTTATGCAGTGAAGTTCACAACTTACATAAAAGTGTCGGGCTGAACAAATTTTATGCAGCTAATAAAAGAAATTGATTTTACATTGGTCGTTAGTAATTTATGGATATAGGACACTTTGAAAGCTTTCTCAGTTAATGTGAATTGTGTAGGACGGATTTCTTACTATTAACTATAAAATTGTAAGTGCTAGGTAGTTTTCGGAGTAAAGAAATACCTTCTAGAATAATAAAATTTCTATTTAACCCCCGACGCAAAAACGACAGGGTGTTATAAGTTTGACGTGTCTGTATGTGTGTGTGGGGGTGTGTGTGTGTGTGTGTGTTTGTGTGTAAGTATGTGATGGTGTATTTGTATGTGTGTGGGGGTGTGTGTGTGTGTGTATGTCTGTCTGTGGCATCGTAGCTCCCGAACGGACGAACCGATTTTAATTTTGTATTTTTTGTTTGAAAGGTCAATTTGTCGGGAGTGTTCTTAGCTATGTTTGATGAAAATCGGTCCAAGATGGCCGCCGCCACAAAATGGCGGATTTAATATTTTTTCACAACTCCCTTAATATGGGTATCAAATGAAAGGGCTTGACTAGTAGAATACTATACACTATGATAAATTTCAAATCCAAGATGGCCACCACCAGAAAATGGCGAATTACATTTTTTTTTTTTCACAAATCCTTCAATATGGGTATCAAATGAAAGGGCTTGACTAGTAGAATACTGTACACTGCGACAAATTTCAAATCCAAGATGGCCACCAAAACAAAATGGCGAATTACAAAAAACCTGATTGAATACCAAATTACCTGAATCTTTAAACGCAACAAAATAAAAGAAAATAAGGAGTCCCTACAAAAAGCATGAAATAAAAAATTAAATAAAAAATTTAAAAAACCCCCGACTACGTGAAACCCTATAAAAAGAAAAAAAATATCCTTGAAATTATGACCCTACGTAAGTACGTATGAAATTTTTTGATTAAATATTGTCCTGTCGGGGGACCGCTAGTATTTTAAACTTTAACAGAACGTTAAGCTAATAATTAGAGCGGTCCCCCGACGGGACAACATTCAACCAAAAAATTTCATACGTACTTACGTAGGGTCATAATTTCAAGGATATTTTTTTTCTTTTTATAGGGTTTCATTTGATGACAATGCTTTCGGTTGATTGGGACGAGACCGTGAGTTTTATGATAAAAGATGAATATTTTCTTAAATAGAATAGAATATTGCTACTAACTAAAACTGAATTTGATATTATACACAATGGAACCTTATTCGTAATTCATAATATTATATTAAGCTTACGGTGTATTTACCTACAATTTGTACAGAATCCTAGAATCAAGCTTCAATCAAGCACACAATATCTGGAACTGGCAAATTCCAACTAACGCAACTGTCGTGCTTACACACACGCTTGGAGGCAGTCGAAACATTTATTTACCGACTAAAGCCCAGGATACATACGTGGCACTTGATTTGCTGAACAATTGAATATCGCAAATGGGAATGCAAGTGTACGGTGGAATATGTAAGCACGGTTTCTGAGACTGACTCAGTTAGGTATAGTAGGCCACACGACAATGGCAACAGCTGATCTCTTATTCTATTGAAACTCTGTAATTTGCTAGTCCTGCTCAAAGTTTTACCACCTGCATGCGGTCGACTGTATCTACGCTAGATTAGCAAATCGGAGTAAACAGATACATTGATTATTATTGATTGATTTGGCCAGATATGATAAATTACAATTGTTCATAAAAATGAATGATTATCAACTTATTAAAAGCGTTCAAGTGTCAAAATTAATGTAATTATGAGTGAATTATAAGTAATATTATTTTTGATTGCACATTTTGTGGTACTTAACTGTTCTCTGAATGCATGAGTAATGTGCCATGTGGTCGCATAACTTGTGAATTCCTCTCTTTAAAGTGGTAGGCATACCGCAATGTGCCAGGTAGAATATGCGGCAATAAATTATTAATTCCAACGTGCAGTTGAGATTCTGGGGATTTTCCACTCCGTTATTTCAAATTGTATTATAAGTGCGCGTCGTTATGGCTACGGCTTTCAGTCCTACCAATAGTACGCGGAGAGTTTTGATATTTCGGTATTTTTTAATGATTTTTCAGGTAATTAAAAACATGTAAACCGAATGTTTCCAAAATAATTGCAGCGTTTAAATGAAAACTTGACTAAAACTCTTTGTTGAGTTTGCAGGCATTACGTGACACAGATAGGCTACAATAGTTTAGAGGACATCATCTCTCAAAAGAAAACACGCCTGTACCAGGCGGCCATGATATTATGTTGGTAGCTCATTGTGGCTCTGCTTGCAAAGAAAAGTAGAAACAATATGGAGTTTTAGTACTTTAAAGTTTAGTACATACAGTATGTCACCATCTGCCAAGATAAACTGGTTACTATAGTCACCGTTTACTGTGCGGCACTCCGCAACACTTACAACTCCCGCATGTGTTGAATTTTAAATATCGACAGCACGAATAAATCATACGTGTAATATATCGCGCGTTATAGCACTCTGCGGAGCCATAAGACAAAAGTTCCATGAGTTACAGTGTGCACGACGCTGCACGGAGTAGGTTGAGATTTCAAACTGCGCAAGGCATTATAGACCATATTGAAAAGTGTAAAATTTTTAAATATCTATCGGAACTAAACTGGAACTATTGCAGACTGCCACTGTCTCTCAATATGCATTTTTTATTCCGGTATCATGATTTATTTCAGTATTCATGTCATCTATTTTGAACAATAATTTAATAATAGACTTTATATAGGTGAGTTGATTATGAACTACGATTGTGGAAGGAACATTAAGACGAGCGTATTATAGTCCAGGACAATTTGTGGCATCTGTGCTCCACTCCCTAGCAGTGTTCTGTCGTAACGATTTTAACGAATGCACTCACTGGTGCTAATGTAACTCTAGGCTCAAGAGAAAGACTACGACATCTGTGGCGACGGCGAGCCGGCGTGCGAGTACTACGTGCACCTCGGCACCGCCTTCCCGCACCGCTCGCTCTCCGCCACCGTGCAGCTCATCAACCACAGGTGCCTACTCACTCCCATACTCACTCACGCGCCCTCATAAACGGCCAATAATGATTCTACAATTTGGGCATCTTCTCGATTAAAAAAAAAAAACTTTTTAACCACACATGTTTTGATTCTTCAATTTTTATATATTCTAAACATTTTTAATAGTAACTTACCATCTTGCCGACACGGTTGGCGCAGTGGTTAAGCGATTGACTGCTGCGCTGCGTGTCGCGGGTTCGATTCCCGCACGGAACAAATATTTGTATGACCTACATGTATTTGTTCCGAGTCTGGGTGTTTTTCCATCTATAATAAGTATGTATTTACAAAAAAAAAAAAATGTATATAAGTAGTTTATCAGCCATCTTGTTACCATAACACAAGCATTAGGTTGCTTAGCTTGGGACTAGATGGCGCTGTGTGAAATGTCCAGGGATATTATTATCTTTACTTATTAGTTATTCAATTTTTTTTTTTTTCTTTATTTATTTAAAGAGGGTTTTAATCTAGACAGATTATGCCACCCTCGTTGTTACAAATCGACTTTACATACTAATACACAACTTAAAATTATCTTAGTCTACCTCTGCGACGAATACCAACATTAAGAGCCTGTACAGCATCCTGGCTGCTTCCGAAGCAGGAGCAGCAAGGACGCTGTTACATACCCCAGTCTCGCACATACTATTAAAAACTATAAATAGATCTCGTCTTTCCGGCTCGTTCCGGACACGCTCCATGATGATATGATAAACGTCTTCAATAAAGTTACATTCCACACAATTTGGTGACTCGACTTTACCCATTAAGAACGCAAATTTATTTAAGGGTATGTGTCCGGAGCGAAGTAGCAGAGCTGTTATGATTGTCTGTCTTCCCATATTGGCACTGTCTATCTACGTACTTTTGAAGACGTTCGGTTGTATAGTGGCATACCATATACCTTTACTGCGGCTCCTTTCATTGAAGTATTCCTGCCAGCTGTCATAACATAGGTGTTTTAATCTCCAGTAAAGTTCGGTATAATACGGAACACAGGAATACTTTTCACCGTCGGTTGATGCCTCTTTAGCGAACTGGTCGACCATCTCATTACCTTCAATGCCAATATGAGAGGGCACCCATTGTATAACAACATTTTTATTCTTACTTTTAAGTTTACAGTAAGAATAAAAATGTTATTCAAATTAATGTACACTTATGTAACAACATTTATTTATTTCGAAATAGCGTCAGTTGATCATTTTAATAAACAATACCTTAGATTTTACCTTTAATAAACAATATTAAACCCAACATTCCATTTCATCGAATCACACATTAAAGCAATTATTAGCTCCGATGAACGCTTCACGTGAAGCTACGCTGTTAATTAACAACTATTTCAATATTCGCAATTAATTTTCATATTCAAAACCCATGAACTGTAAAAAGTAAAATATAATATTCGTGTACCAGTAATCGTTGAGAGCTAATGATTACAAACAAAGAAACCAATTAGTTTTGTTTCATTGCAGTTTTAATACCGGTAATGGAACATTAAATTTGTGTGTAGATTTATCATAATAGTAACGATACAATAAATTGCAAGTCATGATACTGAAAGTTGTAGCAGTGTCAAAATGGACGCTACTGATGGCGCTAAACTTGTAGCCGAGTTCTGGGCTGACTTCATTTAGATTGCCATCGCCACGCTATGAAAAAGTGACTTGATAGTGCATTTTTTTTAAATATTTGTATTTTCAGTCCTGTGGTTTATTCATACTACTGGAGCGTGCGCACGTGGGGCGTGTGCTCGTGCTTAGAGGACGAGAGCGCTGTGGGCTCGCTGGGGCCCAAGGACGACAGTCACCGGCTGTGCGTCGGCGCTAAGGAGGCGCGGGCCATGGCGCAAGATGTAAGTTGTTTAGTAATGTGCTCCTCACCGAATTTCATTTACAGCGCCCAATCTCACGCGCACGCAGGAAATATTGTAGTGCACAAGCGTGTGCGCAAACACAGATGCACTCTTTGTTCCTTTACTCTGATATTCCGATGGGACGGCAATCCGACACGACCGGGCAGAGAGCAGCGCCTCAATTCTCGTAATTTTAGGAACGTTCACAGTCTGATCTCAGTCTCAAAAATACCTCGAATTTCCCTTCATTTATTGACAAGTTTTTGACATTGATTGTCGTTGAGATGAGATTGTGACTACTTGTAGATTTTCAATTGCGAGAATTGCCCTTCAGGCGCAGCACCAATGGCGCACATGCTTCCCGGGGCGCCGGAGCGTCACCGATAACAATCTCCTGTAAAACTACCAGCAACCTAAACTGACTTGTATGTCTATCTTAGTATTAAACAATTACGCGTTTTTTAGCATTAGCAAACACAAAATAAGCAATATCAGGACCCAATCTTGCCAATTAGTAACGTAAGTTTGAAATCAATTTCTATTTTCCTAGACTATCAGCTCAAATACCCACAGTTTGTTGACTATTAAATACTTTGTAACTAACTACACACAGATAACCAAGAAATCCTTCCAAGAAAGATTGAAACAGACTAAAGTCTACTTATAAGTCTGACGAGCTAAATAGCCTTTCAGCAATAATACTATCTAGGGATGTAAGGGATTAAGACATTGTTAAGTTCCGAGTTAACTTGATACGTGACTGAAAATCTGAAGCGGACCAGTTTTATTCCTAAGATAAGACTGCGATAAGTTTCACTATTCGACCTTGTGAGCATGTTCGACGATTAGCTAAATTCTAAATCGTCGACATTGGCACTTGAGAAATGTCATTTCTTTTGTAATGTTATTGCCGCAAAAAATAATAATTAAAGAACTTCACTTAATTAGAGAACTCACTGAAATAATGAAGGCTAATTTACTTCAAAGGGACTCGCGCCCGAAGTTTATTTTTAATTACTGAAAATGCCGCCATTGAAAAAAACAGAGACCGGTAATACAGTAGTATACGTTTTGTAGGTAGGTAGGTAGGTAGGTAGGAAGGTAGGTAGGTAGGTAGGTAGGTAGGTAGGTAGGTAGTAGGTACCGCTCAACATGGCACTTGTACTTGTTTTTATGCATTTGAGCCCTATTTATTATTTTGATACAGTGATAGGTTCTAGGTTTTTCTAGAAGAACATATAAATGTAGAAACAAACAATAGATTGTGTGTAATATAATGTGTGTTAGTGTGTTTCTGTGTTATTTTTGTAAACCAAGCAGCACTTTTCATTATTTTATTGTCTGTGTTGATAACAACACAGGTAATTTTAAATCGCCTATAGAAAGAAAGAAGAAAGAAAGAAAAAAAGTTTATTTGGACACAGTTCGTGAAACACAAAATACAAAATTAATAAAAATAAATAATAATGTTTCAGACAACAATAGTGTGTGCCTCACGGCTGCGCCAAAAGGGTTCATTTCAGCATTAATGCCAGACAGATGCTGTCTGACGCTGGTTTTCTAATGAACCTTAGCTAGGCTTACCTTAGCTAGGTAGCCGGCTGGTGGAATCTTGCTGTAGAATACGTGAGCGTTTTACAACTGTATTTACGGAATATCTTAAGCTTAAATACAATATTGTGGTTGTCAACTATGTATTATTAATATTTTATCAGATATACTTCATTATGTACGCCCATATCATAAGACCAGCCATGTGCGTGTTGCACCACGCACAATGTAGGGTTCCGTAGTTGGGATGAATGATGATGATTGGTGATTACACCAAGAACAAACTTAACTTTATACTTAGTTGAAAAAAATGTTCCCTATACATCGATATACGTCACGGTCAATTGCAAATGTATATTTGTAAGCGTAAAATAATAATAATTAAGTTATAAAATTATGAATTAACAATTTTCAGACTTTTTTCTTTACTTGTGCAGCGAGACCTTGTTGACCTTGTTTCTGCTGGCGTTGGTGGCAGTGCTTACAAAAAAAAAACTTTATTTCGAATAATCAATCCATAAGTAGTGCGTTCGTCAAAAGCAAGAAAGATGATACATGATCCGAGAAATCATTTCAGCAATCTTCATTATTTATGCCATTGTTGTGTAAGAACTTCCATTACATTGACATCTTCTGCGCAGAATCCAGAACAGTACGCGAGCCGCGGCGAGAACGCGCAGCTGGTGCGCGTGGAACCGGCGCGTGGGCAGGTGATGCCGCGCTCGACGTGCCCGCTGCACGTGCTCCTGCCCGACGTGGGCGCGCGCCTCGGCGTACAGCGCGCCGTGCTCATGTCAGTACCCCCAGCTTTATCCTCTGCTAAGGTGGACTCACAATTTGCTGATTGGCCCGCGCCGAAGCTGGCGTCGTTGAATAGGCATGATGACAAATTTTGAAAAACTGGTTTTTCAGGTTCAGAAATAAATATTATATACAATGTATATCAAATTTCTGCTTAAAATGAGGAATCAATATGAAATAAAATACATTTTACTTTAAATTTTTTTCATTTCCGCCAAAACGCTTCAATCTGTCATGGCGTCGCTTGTGACGTCACGTTCGACGTAAACATTGACGGCTAGTACGGCTACAGTATTAATTTTGCATTGTTTGTGTTTTAAAAGTTCTAAAATATGAGTTCGAGACCATATAGGCGTTGTGCAGTGCCTCTGTGTACTAATACAACTATAAAAAGCCCGGACAAGTTATTTATATTCGTTCCCTATGATAAAACAATACGAAATAAGTGGCTTAAACTTGCAAGACGTGATATAAAAGGAATATTGCCCAATACTCAGCTTTATTTCTGTGAAGATCACTTTGACGTAAGCATTTACTTATATTTGTAGATTCCACATAGTTTCCAAACCATTATAAATATAACGCTGTTCAATATGTTCTGTATGATTTGTACTTACATGGATGTTTTTACATTCCTAAATTCTGACGAACAAAAGTCTTTATTTGACCCTAGAAACGCTCCTAGAATCAACAAGTCGACTCTTGGCAAATTTGTGCTGGTTGCCTTTGTAAATCCTGGTTCCATTTTTGTATTTTCACTTTCTATTTTATTTAATATATTTATGAAAAAAAACCAAATTATCCACTCGCTATAGAGGGAAACTAAGAAGAGCTGTCATTGTAGTCGAACGTGACGTAATTCGCTCTGATTGGCGTTCAACATAACATGGCGGATTGTCGTATTTTGTGGTTTTATTTTATTAAAATATTAAATAATCTCACTCATAATTTTATTAAAAAATAAATACGTTTTTTGCAATCCATAATTTACATTTCATTACATAGATGCATTACTTTAGTGACTTTTGTTTACTGTCATCATCCCTATTCTTCTGACGATTGGTACGACTCGGCGCGGTTTAGTGTGTGAGGTTTTATAAGATTTCATTTTTTTTATTTTTTTTTTATTTATTTATTTGGTTAGCCAACAATTGCTTACACAACACTTACATTAAGTTTAATTGTATGCCTACATTAACAAGTGTAACAATTACTTATAGGCTAAAACCACATACACAATTTTTGGTTCAGCAATTAAAATAATTCATAACATTAATTAACGATACAAAGAAAAAAAATATATAAATAAATTGATTATAACGATTACAAATTAATAACAATAACAAGTTCATAAAAATAGTATGACATATACCTAAAGAATCCTTAAATTCGGCGCATTCTATGGAAAAATGTAAGCGTACTTGAATGAAACCTGTGCTGTCCGCTTTGGAGATGCAGGCGTGATGTTATGTTTAAAACTATCAGTTATTTATCTTTTTCTTTAAATTTTACAAGTTGTTACAACAAAAGATGTTCTAGGTTGATTCTGAGGGACATCCCTAAGGAGAGCTTCCCTCCAGACTTCGAGCCAATGATCGTCAGCTCGGTGGAGATCGCGTCGGACCCGATACCAGGAGTCGCGGTAATGTTGTGCTGCTAACTGAGCTTCCAGGGGCCTTAGAGTACGACTGACACTACACACTAACTATCCTAATTAGGAGCAACAAATAATTACCTGCTGAACTTTTGTTTACTAAAGATTGGAGCTGTCTAATTAAATATACTTGGAATCACCCCAATATAAGACGTAGGCATTCAAAAACATGTACTTATGAGGATCACAATTTTGTTTTTGCCCTGTTTAGAGCAATATTTTTGTCCATACTTCCTATTATCACTTGAAAGTAAGGGTCCAGTAGAAGTGAAGTAAGCAGGGAATTATTTTTAAAGAAGTATTACTGCAGTCAAGACAACACAGTAACAGCAGGGAACTCTCATAAATAAAGGGCATTACCTGTTTCCTCGCGTTCGATACATACGCCGTGATTGCGACGATATGTGCACCATTACAGACACACAGCACCATAAAGCGGTAGATTTAACGAGCGCCGCCATGGGAGCGATGCGCGACGCAGTCGGTTAAAAGGATTCGAGGTTTTCCCCAATAGACGGTTACATAATTATTATGTATCGAGGAAAACCTCGAATAGTGCTGCATTTTTTTTACTTTCCGAAAATTTGCCAAAGTCGTGTAAGCTTATATTTTTTTTTATTTAGAACGTGCTGCATTGGCGTTATCGTTATTATGTCGCAGATAAAAAACTTCTCTTAAATAGATAAGAAAATACCTTTTCAATCTAACTTTAAGATAAGGGAGAAAGCAAACGATCGTTAATACACGATTTATAAAAAGGCGGTCCGAATAGAACTTAACGCGAGGTTCAACATACACGTGCTCGTACCACACAAGTCGGTCATAATAATATAGAGAACGTTCGGTCACGGAGAAAAAAGGGTCACGTCTGCGTTCTCCCTCACGCTTTCAATAATCCGACTTCCAACAACTGTCTTGAACCGTTACTGTTTATTTATCTTAAAAAACTCATCGTCATTCTCTTGGCCTCAATCCAATTGTCGTGCGGGTGGCGGTCGGCACAACATGTCTTCCGTTTCTAGCCACATCATCTTTCACACAGACCATAAATCGTTTCTTTGGTCTTCTCCTATGCTTATAGCCGTTCAAGTCTGACAAAGTATGATGCCCATGAGTCTAGTAAGTGTTTTGTGTTCAGGGATCGATCCACGAGGTGTGCGAGATCGTGTGCGCGCAGATGGAGGTGTGGTGGGACGTGGTGCCCGTGCGCTTCGTACTCGACCCACCCGCTCTCTCGCTCCACCATTCTAGAAGGTACAGCCAACAATTATGTAAGATCTAACCTTGAAAACTAAGGCTTAGCGAGCTTTAAGTGAACTGTTGATGGCGTCAATCACTAGCATTAAGTGGAATGACAGCTCACTTTACCTTAGCTTCCACGGTTAGATATTTACCGAATAGATCAGGAGTTTTCTATCTTTTTTACAAAGTGACGTAATATATTTTCTTCATTTTGGCATCGCGCCGTAGTAATCTTCCTACAGCCTGTCATTTTGTCTTCCATTTTCTCCGTTCCTACGGTGCCTATGCAACACGTGCTGCCTGTGAAACTGGAGCTCTCTTATAAACGAACTGTTTGCTACTACACTCAGCAATTTTGATGCTTAAGTATGATTACTAAGTGACATCATCGTGGTGCAAGACTTTGCCGGTCTTTGGCAGTATGGCTTTTTTTGTGTCAGTGAGTAAGTGATAACGTTTTGCGGTTCAACAAGGCCAGTACAATGTGTCAGTAAAGTACCTACCTTCGCATTACGGAATTCTTTCACATTGTTTGCATCGACACGGTACAGCTAGGGAAAGTTATGATGTTGTTTTTTTTTTTTTTAAACTTTGCCCCACACTAGGAATTTCTCCTCTGTCGTGGGTGCGTCGACTACTTGTAGGTCATACAAATATTTGTTCCATGCGGGAATCGAACCCGCGACACGCAGCGCAGCAGTTAATCGCTTAACAACTGCGCCGACCCTGCCGACAAAACCGTGACGTTGTAGATTGAACTCTCTGCTGGTGGACATAAAGGCGACGCAGCTGTTCGGGTGCGAGGGCGCGCGCGTGGCATGGAGAGCGCCGCCGCGCGTTCCGGCTCCCGCACCGCTGTGCCTCGCCCCCGCGCACACCCGCACAGCCACGCTGCTCTACCCGCTGCCCAGCCTACCCAACCACTTCCCAGAAACTGATGTCATCACGTAAGTGGTACTAAAGTTACGTTAAACTAAAAAGTTCCTGTAGGTCTACGATATTGTAACGCTCTCCACCAAAACATGACAAATCAATTGTTTGTGAGATCTCTGGCATAAACGCACTGAAAAAAGGAGTGGGACATTGATGTTAATGTCACTGTAACATTTTTAAATGCAGCGGTTATTTGATAATGAGATCCCTTGGAATAATCCCTTGATTCTATGCAGTAATTTTAATCAAAACTGACGTCTTCGCCCAGAGTACAAAAAAGATACAGCACCAAACAAAGAGGATATTTAAACGAACAACATAATTTTGTAAAAAGCCTTCCAACATCAAAACTTTGTCCGTCAGTTTCGGTCAAGACTTGAGCAATTTTCTCACAAACTTTTCTAAATTAAAAGCGGTTGCAATATCAACCTTATCTTCAACTCGTCCAATTTAGCCAGCAAATATTGGATGAGATACGATTATTTACTTCTGCATGTTTCGGTTAGTTTGCAGCTTTAGTAAGTTATACGTAAAGCCGCAAACAACTTTAATTAACTGCCGCAAACACAATCAACAATTTCCTGTTGCAAACCTTTTTAGATGTTAACGCAACTTTCTTCGACCGTGCAGCTCAAATTAAGTGACTTCTAGGAGGTATATTTTCAGAGTTGCTCACTTCCTTACCACCATGCATCGGACAGTCGAGTCCTTTAATATTTGAGCATGTTCATGAATCAAAAATATATAGGCAATGGTAAGTTTCATAAAACTCTAACCAGCTTTGCCTTACAATAAATTGTAAACAATCTGTGTCATCATAAATATGTGACTACATATAAATCAATAATAATGCTACAGACAAAGACTAAAAATTGTGCGCAATTCCTTGTTCATATTATTTAGTGGAAAGTTAGGTTCACAAATATCTATGCAATTTTTCCCTAAGATTTCCCTATACGTTGACCCTAAGATTTCCTAAAACTTAATTAATTGAATAATGCCGCTCTATCAACGTTAGCAGATTAATACAGTCCTATTACGAACGGCAACATTGCATTATGACTCGTACTTCTGCTCCGGCAAGCAAAAATAAATTTAATGGTAAAGGCCATTTACTTGAATATTCAAAGCTGTATAGATATTTACGAATACGAAGTTGTACCAAATATATTGAAATCTAGAGTATTTAGATATTTATGTTCGAAGAGTAGTCAGATATTTTTGACTGCACTACCGTAACATACTTATGGACAATTTATATGATAACATTCTATTGATGTCTAAGTTTGTATAGAACTGTATGATCGTTTTAACGCTTACAATATATTGAAACATTGTCACTGGCAATATATTACTGAACTCGATTGTACCAGTGGTAAAATATCATCATTCCTTGCTCTATATCATTTATAAAATGTCAAATTAAATTAAATAAACCTGTCAATAGTCAATACCTAAATATGATAAAACAAAAAAAAACTACTTTGGTGGTTTTTTATTAGGGTCAATGACCGTATGTAGTGTAGTTACTTGAAATATCGCAAATATTTTTTTTTTGTAAACTTCGTAGATGTGTTCGACATGTTAACACAAAAAACAGACTTTTCAACTCATATTTCAAGTAACTAAACTACCAGAGGTCATTGGTCTGCAAAGTCACACCAGCGAATTTAATTTGACCTTATAAAAATAAACTTAGATCCCGCTCGGTTGTCATTGTCACAATAGGATGGTGGCTGCAAACGAGGAGTGGCGGTCGCAGTGCGCGATCACGCGCCAGTGCGCGACGCGCCACCCCGGCCTGCTGCCGGAGCGCGCCTGGCTCGGCGTGGTGGCGCCCGCCACGCGCATGCAAACCACCTTCCAGCTCTTCAACGAGACATACCAACATGTAAACCTTTCATTCTTTACAAACCTTTACCTTTTATTAAGGTTTTGGGCTCTGCAAAACCGAAAGATGAAAGTAAGTGAATGATGGATGGATTGTGTGAGGCATTATATAATATGATTGAATGACAGTGTGACGATTGACAGGGGAGAATGCAGTGCCTCCAGTAAAAAAGGGCACAACTCAAATTTGTCACTTTTCAGGAGAAGCAAAAAACAACACTTTTAATTAAAATTATACAATATGTAACTTAATTAATACACATTGTGTAAGTAGTTTGTTCAGAATCGTTTACTGAATCGATTTCTGTCATTTTTAATGTCAGTCATTTTTTATCCCAAAAATAATTGAAACTACGTAAATTACTGTCACACTTTCGCTGTACAGTCAAAACTTACGAAAATGGATGAAGTACCTCTACGCTAGACCCTTATACTCGTACGTGTGCAACTGTGTGCGTGCGTAAATTTGTAATGTGACCACAATTTTCTCCTACTCAGTCCTCAGTATCACTTTAGCCCAGCAGCTGTGCGGCCAGCGTCCGCTATTTGTGTTTTGGAACGAAGTATAGAGTTCTTAATGCGGACTGTGAGTTTGACACCTAGTATACTTCGTTCCATAGCCCGTTGGCGGACTCCAAGTGCGGACTTTTGACGCTTTGTAAGAGACCATGTTTGCGCTCCGTAGGTGAGGGTGGGAAGAATGCACATGTCCATGAGCTTTCGTTTTAGTGAAAGCGGGAGAGGTCCTTTCATGATATGTTTCATCGACCAATAGTTCATCCAGGCGTTTTATGTGCGTCGAGTGACTTCTTTGTCCTGTCTCGCCTGGAAGGATACTACTTGGCAGAGGTAGATGTACTCATGGAAATATTCAACCTGTACACCCCCAATTTCTACGTTGCGATCGATGCTGTTCGTCATCAGCTTTTTTTCGACATGTTCATCGTAAGTCCGACTTGAAGACAACAACACTTCATTCATTATATTTTTTCCATGCATGCATGAACTTGATATTTCTGTATTCCTGTGTGTAATTGAAGGCATGAATACGGAATTTTTAAGATGGCATTTTTAGGATAGCATTTACACCAGAAGGATGTCTTGTTAATTGTTCAGTAACATTTTCACGCAATGTGCGAAGACATTGTCCGAGACTGCTGCAGATGTGCGGTTACCTGTGTACGCATGGATATTTTGCTTGTTTTACTCAAAACATGTCATCTAGATGCAGTTTGAGAAAGTGCGTATTGATGATGCAAGAAAGTATTGAAAATATTGATTCATTATGGAGATTTGGATACAGGAATATTTACATTCAATGTCGATCTGCGCACACGCATAATACGTCTGTTAACTGCAAAAAATAACATTATTTGCAATGGATTATAGCACACAAAGAAAACAATAATAATATTAGTTATAATACACTTATTTTCTAACAAAAATCTATTGATCGTGGGTTATTAAGAGTTGGCGGGTCTCGAAAAGTTTATTATAATATTGAAGGAGTGATAACTATGGTAGATCTGCTGGTGGGCGGAGCCGTTCCGTTGGTGGGGCGAGAACCAGCCGTCACCAGCGTGCGTAGGCCGCATGCCGTGCGACACGTGCCACGAGCGCGCGTGCTCGTGCGGCCTGCTGCGGCCCGCGCGCGGCGCGCTGCAGCACCGCGCGCGCGCCGACATCTGTTACAACGTCAACGCGCCTGAGGTTTGTGATTACTGAAAACTAGCTTTTTTAGATAAACCTAGCAATGATTGTCATAAATCCATTAACGCTAATATAACTTTCACTACAAAGTTTGCATTACAGAAACTGTTGTTCCAAATGGTTGTTCTCTGAGGTCAAGAAAAAGCGGACGAATTGTGTTTTGTTTTCAAATGTCAAGAAGCAAATTGAATCCATAGTAATTTACTTGGAAGCAATACGGGCGTAATCGCAATAAAATCCTAATATAAGTCAGAACCAATAGGAACACCGAGACCGCTTTTTACGATGACTCTTAAATTTTCGTCTCCACTGGGTAAAGATTACCTACAGAACAAATTACTTCTATTCTTTGACTTGGAGTTACTACAGTGAGAAAACTCATACCTATTTAAAACCGACAAAAGCCTTAATGGTTTTGGTACATTAATCATTCAAGAGCGGAGGGGAAAAAGGTTTTAAGCTAAATCCATATTACCTTTTCGGGAAAAAAATACTCAGACATACCTGGGTTCCGAGCTTCGAAGCTTGTGGGCGTGACTCTTAAATTCTCATTTGGATAATGCTAAAACGTTGGATATCCAGTCATCGGGAAAATCGGGTGCTGAGCGTATTTTACTTAAAAGTTTAAATTTACTTGTTTAAAAGAAGATTTATAACGGTCAGCGCTTGCAAACAAGTGGCGGGACCACCCCACTTGAGCAAGTTTACGTCTCTCCGGAGAAATTGTTCGCAACTAAAGCGGAGCGGAGCTACGACGGTGTGTGCTTGTTATTGAAACAACCAAATACCGTTGCTCAGAATATTTGTATAGAATAGAATAGAATTGATTTATTTGTAAGAATGTAGTTTTACATAGTATGGTGTTATAAAATACTAGAAGTGTTAACTTTAGAAAACTTTCAAACTTTTTCAGACGTTTCCTTAATGTGTTAAAATACCTATTTATGAAGACATCTTATATTTTACTAGCCCGCGACTTGAAGTTGCTGGTTTCCGCGACTGACCCGTCGCGTGGCGTCTCGTCGCGTCGCGTCGCGTCTTATCGCGTCGCGTCTCGTCGCGTCGCGTCGCGTCACGTCGCGTCGCGTCGCCTGTCCTTGCTATTACTTCGTTTTCGCTTAGTGTTCTTTCTTCCTTTTTTTCCTTTTGATGGGCTCCTAAGAGTCCTAGCGTAATGTTAAAAAGCCGTCCTCAAGAATTAGGCTATTAAATGTAAAAATATTCTTTCTAATCCGACTGATAATTCCAGAGACTAGCGCGTTCAAACAAAAAAAAAAAACATACAAACTCTTCAGCTTCATTATTAATATGTAGAAAGATATAGAATTATACAAAGTCAAGTTAGTTAGTCAAAGTTAGTCTACAAAAGGGTTGGGGTTTAATACACTCGTCAGTGTCCCCAAGCGATTTTTGTTTTTTTAGCACCAAAGGAAAAATCTCTTGACTTTGAATCATCAAGAGTTTGAAAAGCATCTTGTCACCTCAAAGAAAGTTGTTTGTATTTCCGTTGTCTTTGAAGAAGGTAGAAGTGTCGCGAAAAGTGCCTCGAGCTTTATTCAGAGCTCGTTTGCACTTTAGTGTGACTGACGCTCTCATTGACGCCGCTAAAGCTTCGAAGACCACGGCTGATCCGTGACGTAAGTCGCTGTTTAGTACAATAAGGAATATGTCTATCTTGGCTGAAACACAAACATGGTGTCCGAGTGCTCACTTTGTTTTTCCGGACACAGCCAAGCGGTTAGTCGCAGTATTGCCATTCAACGTGGGAATTAATGCTACCTTTTCACCGTATCTTAATAAAATGGAAAAATGTAAATAGGAAAACGCATTTTTCCTATTTACAGCGATGCGGACGAATTTTTGGATGCTCCTTGATTCCTTCCGGCCCTTTTTAACCCCCGACGCAAAAACGACGGGGTGTTATAAGTTTGACGTGTCTCTCTTTCTCTCTCTCTCTCTCTCTCTGTGAGTGTGTGTGTGTGTGTGTATGTCTGTCTGTGGCATCGTAGCTCCCGAAAGGATGAACCGATTTTGGTTTTGTTTTTTTTGTTTGAAAGGAGAGGAGAGGAGTGTTCTTAGCTATGTTTGATGGAAATCAGTCCAAGATGGCCGCCGCCACAAAATGGCGGAGTACATATTTTTTCACAACTCCCTCAATATGGGTATCAGATTAGTAAAATACTATACACTATGATAAATTTCAAATCCAAGATGGCCGCCGCCACAAAATGGCGGAGTACATATTTTTTCACAACTCCCTCAATATGGGTATCAAATGAAAGGGCTTGATTAGTAAAATACTATACACTATGATAAATTTGAAATTCAAGATGGCCACCATCACAAAATGGCGAATTGCAAAAAACCTGATTAAACACTAAATTACCTGAATCTTAAAACGCAAGAAAATAAATGAAATGAAATAATAAGGAGTCCCTACAAAAAGCATGAAATAAAAAAAAAAAAATTAAAAATTTAAAAAACCCCTGACACAAAATAATAATACAAATAGTATGAATGTAAAAAGCCTAAAAGATAAAAAAAAAACTACTGAAAAAATAGCCACATATAGAACAAAAAAGGTATAAACGTGAAACAGCTATGTGACCAGAACCCAGCAATGCATAAATATGTAAGCTGTCACGACCTTTATGCCTGGAGGCTTTTATTTAGGTAGTAAGTTTTTATTTCCATTTTAATTTTAATTAATTATTTTTCAGCTTGAGTACGTATAATAGTTTTTATTATATTTGTTGGTATATTGGCGTGGCTAGCTGACATATGGCAAATGTAAAATTACTGAACATAGGTTCCTAGTATTGTATACATGCAACTATATTCTAACTAAACAGACAGCTGTGCTGCTGGGGAGTTTGTTGCGCCACTTCTTCTTCCCAGCGATAGCACTAGGAAGTGGTGAAGGGCGAGCGTTTTTGGGGGTCTGTCTTTTGTAATTTTGACATTCAAAAAGTGCTGATTCTCAGCCTAATTTGAATAAATGAGTTTTGATTTTGAAACTATAAAAAAAAATCTGACAAAAAGCTATAAAAAAGCTCTAATTATTAGCCTAACGTTCTGTTAAAGTTTAAAATAGTGGCGGTCCACCGACGGGACAACATTTAATCAAAAAAATTCATACGTACTTACGTAGGGTCATAATTTCAAGGTTATTTTTTTATAGTGTTTCACGTTTATACCTTTTTTGTTCTATATGTGGCTATTTTTTCAATAGGTTTTTTTAAATGTTTTAGGCTTTTTACATTTATACAATTTTAATTATTATTTTGTGTCGGGGGTTTTTTTAATTTTTTATACATAATTATACTTATTGGTATTATTATTTTGGGATCCCTTCTTTTCACATAATATTCTTTTTCCTAATATACACTGGCATAACGATTTTGGCATAATTTGTTTTGCCATAATAATACTTTGCCATATTTTTTTTGGCATACAGTTTATGTTGGCATAATTATCTTGAAGCCTAATTTGTTTTGGCATAAATTTTATTCGCATAACGTTACTAGGCCTAATGATTATTAGCATAATAATATTTAGGCATACAATTAATATAAATAACGTAAACAAATTTGAGTTATTTTTATGTATTTATTTTCACTCTTTTCATTTATTTTCTTTATTTATTTTTGAACCTATTATTTTAAGACTATTAGTTTATAAATGACGTACATATATTTCACTGTCTATCTTGGAGTGTTTGTGGTGCAGTGTGACGGGTGCGTGGCGACGCTGGTGCGCGTGCGGCGCACGGGCGCGGACGTGGCGCAGGTGCACGGCGCGGCCGGCACGGAGGCACGCGCGGCCCTGGTGGCCTACCGCGTGCTCGCGCCGCGCCTCTACCTGCGCCTGCTGCCCTGTCTGCACGACACCAACGAATGTAGGTCACTCTTCATACTTACATTTGCATTAGTTAAGTAGCGCATCTATTTGCACTAAACGCGACAAACAGAGAAAAAACAATTCTAAGAAAAATATGTGCCACATACTCGCAAAACGGCCATCGCTCAGCATAATGCTGATGACACTATACGAGACAGAGCCACAGTGCTGGTATTCAGCCTCAGCCGGCATTGAGATGATGACGTCAACCGGTGCAGCATAAAAAGAAATACGTAAATAAAGGCATTAAAAAAAAATAAGTACACAATACAGGTTAAAAGTCCCTTGACTCAGGTACTCTACACGTGACACAGGTACTCTATACGTGGCACAGGTACACTATACGTAACACAGGTACTCTATAACTGACTCAGGTACTCTATACGTGACACAGGTACTCTATACGCGACACAGGTACTCTATACGCGACACAGGTACTCTACACGTGACACAGGTACTACAAGTAAATTGCTACTTGAACTAAACTTGCTACTTAATTAACTAATGTATGTGTAAATCGACTCTTAGGAACCATTTCGGGTAGTAAAACAATTCGATAGACAAAGAGCAGATTGCACCAATATTACTCAAAATTTTATCATAATTATTACAGAATCTACTCCATTTAAATGCTTACTTACGAGTACTAACAAAGTTTCAGTAAGAAAACCACTCGTACAAGTTACAATTTATTTCTAGAATACGAGTATTGAAGTGAACCAACCGACCGAGTACTGCGTCTCTCGTCAACCATTTCAGTTCTATAAAGGTACAGAGTTGAAATAAGATTTTAATAGTTGAATCTGTTTTTATTTAATCATGAAATGCTCTGAGGAAAGTTTGGCAAACGATGTCGTCTATAGGAACAAGTAATAATTGACTATTATTGATCTACTGAGAATGGGTATCTCGAAATTACTTCCCAAGTTATTCATTTAGAAATTAAGATGTATTGTTCAAGTTTGTAACGACAGAAATTTGTACAAGTTTGTACATTTTGTACCCAGTGGTTTTCTTGAATAAAGAATTTTAAATGCAATCAACAACATTCAAAGAAAAGTTATGAACTTGCCTCATTGAGTGACTTTTAGTGGAACCGAAGAATTTTATAACAAAAATTCTAATATTCAACGCGTTGAGGAAGGACCCATTTTAGCAAGAACTGCATCATTATAAATTATGTTCGTGCTGATTTTAATTCAATGTTAATGTTCCGTACGAGCACGGCACGAACACGGCGCAGTCGCAGGCAATTCAATATCATTAAAAAAAAAAAATCACATGTCCACTTAAAACTATATGATGTACGGTTCCAATTCGTCGTTTCCTATGGAGAAGAGCTGGCAAGGACCTCTACGGTTACTCTTTTAAAAATAGTGACTTCTACGATTTTTATTGGAACTTAGTTGACATGAAGAAACATGCTGGGCAGTTCATTCCGCCATTTCTTGTTCCCAGCTAAAGCTATTATCTCTAGGAAGTGGTGAAGGGCGTGAGTTTTGGGGGACAGCCTTATGTCATGTTGAAGTTCAATGCTGATTCTCAGCTTAATGTAAATACATTATTTTCTTATTTGGAATCGCCTTTATGCGTAATAAAGATGGTTACGTCGGCAGGCTCGGGGTGCAAAGTGGACGAGGGCGCGCTGGACAGCCGGCGCGGCACGGCCACGCTGCGGCCGCGGCAGGCGCTCACACTGGGCCGCCGCACGTGCTATCGCCTGCGCCTCACCAACGTCACGCCGCTGCCGACTGCCGTGCACTTTGACAGGGACCATGGTACGCACAGATTTTAATAAGTTTCACATAGTAATTAGGTACAAAAAATATCCCGAGAGAACTATAATAATATAATAAATAGTACAACACACACACACACACCCACATATACACATTTTCATTACATGTCAATTAGCTTCACAAGAGAAAAAAAATACAATTTATCTCTAGCCCCCACACTAGGATTCTCTGTGTCGTGGTCCAGTCCCTTCCCTAAGTTGAAAAAAGAAATTTAACATAATATGGAAAGCATTTTTGGGTATATTTTTATGCTATCATTATTTTATGTGTAACAAACTTAAAAGAGAAGTACCTATACAAAAAACAAGATAAAATACTAAACAAAAAACAAAAAATATGCATGATGCGTGAAGAGCGTGCGTTGAGAGTGATATGGTGTGTTTGGGTGCGTGATGTTAATTAAGTAACAATGTTTAAGAGGTTCTCAGTATCGGAATAGTCTTTGGGTATAAGCCATTTCTAGATCGTGATTTTAAGGCGGAATAAAATCATTTTTATTATTTCATTGTTTGCACTTTTAACTATGCACTTCGGCAATTATCGGCTAAGTTATTTTTAAAGTAAAAAGTTTGCATTTAAATACATTATTTAAGTTCATTCAATTTCATTCATTCTTGCACCACCTCACTATCTTTTTTTTTGTCAAAATCTGGTAATCCTTCAACTGTCAAGTTACTGAATACAATTAAAAGTCGAAGTATAGCCGTTACAACTGTCAAGGAATGATAGCTACGAATGGCAGCCCGGACCGGACCAACGACTTTATGTTATATACGACGCGGTCGGCGCAGCGGCTGAGCGATCGACAGCGGCGCTGCGTGTCGCGGGTTCCATTCCCGCGCGGAACAAATATTTGTATTGCCTACAGCCAGTTATTCCGGGTCTGGCTGTTTGTGTATGTGGGTTTAAATGTTTGTAAACGCACCCACGATACTGGAGTAATTAATACTGTGGGGCAACGTTTAAAAAAAAATGTGCTTTTTGAGGCAAGGAGAGGTCTCGATATGTAATGGAATGCATATTCATTACATATCGAGAACCTTCCGTGCCTCGGAGCCCACCCATCTACGAACCAACCGCGGTAAGCATAGCATAACCGTCTATCGATTCTATCCGTACCTACTCAGATTCATCGTGACTTGCAAATATTAACCCTTTAAATTCGTGCAAGCCTTGCTTGAGGCAACCTTGCTAAACAAGCGAATGGTTACTAAGTACACACACGAATTAGTTATGACATTAATAGGATATCCATTAGGTCAATATTAAAGCGAACTTGAATCTTTGGTTGACTTTTGGAAACTAGCCGCCAGCACTAACACTTGTAGCCATGATCGAAATTATTAGCTGTTCTTGGAAACTTTTTCTTAGAGCTTTTCAACAAATCAGTACTAAAAAATTTTGTAAAATAGACGGTACAGGCAGAGAAATAAATTGTTTATAAAATGAACACACTACCTAATACGTCAATTTGCGTTGTTGTAGCCATTTCAAAGAACTGTCAAAGAAAAATAGTTTTTATTTGTATATACGGGCAAATTAAGTTTGACGGCAAGGTTGGCGCAGTGGTTAAGCGATTGACTGCTGCGCTGCGTGTCGCGGGTTCGATTCCCGCACGGAATAAATATTTGTATGACCTACAAGTAGTTGTTCCGGGTCTGGCTGTTTGTGTATGTGGGTTTAAATGTTTATAAACGCACCCACGATACAGGAGAAATGCCTAGTATGAGGCAACGTTTTTTTTATAATAAAAAACGTTGGTAGTCAATTTGCTACTCAGTTAATTTCTCTGACTTTACTTAAGATGAGTACAAAGCAAGTAGAGAGAAACAAATCACTCCAGACTGTTGGCATCGGTTCAGTGATTGAAGTTAGTACCGAGAACTATAACTACAATAAGCCACTTATGTTTTAGATTAAACTAAATAAAGTCTTTACAAGGCTAAAAATTCAGTGCAGCTAGTTATATGGAATTAGTCACAAAGAACTGCGAGCCTTTTATATTTATGTGTTGATCTACATCGCCACTTAAGAATGTAAAGTCACGCAAAATCTTGCGTCGCGCAAGCAGAGTTCACAACACGACTAGCATACAACGTCCCGACATCAACCGCCGGGCAGTAGCCCACTAGACACAACACCCGTCTGTTCGAAAGTTGAGTGAACTTTACACCCTGTTCTTCATACCTCTATATCTAAAATATTTACTTAAGAAAAAAGAATGATTCGGTCTCCGTAGATACGTTCTCTATTCAAATCTGTAATCAGATCAACCGCATCGCTGTGGCTTAAAATTAAAAATAGTTGAACAGTGTAAGTAAGTATCTCGGATATGGAAAGACAAAGACGTAGCATTGCATGTAGAAGTAACATGCTAAATAGGCGTTTCTTTCATTGCTCGAAGCAAGTAAAGGTGACTCTGTTCCAGGCTTACTGTCAGTCATTCTACACCAGTCAACTTTGCTACAAGTATACGAAGAGTGCATACAACACGCTTCGTGTACTACAATACATATAATAACGCGTTTCGGGTCATGCTCAACCTGCCCTGGCGGTGTAGTGCGACTTCTTTGCGCTCATGAGGAAGCATAGGGTGTCGTTCTTTTCGCGTGTGGTGGCAAGTAAAAATGCTATTGTAAAAGCTGTTTAATGCGGTGCATTTACTAAGGGAGACAAAATAAATGTACTCACCAATGTTACGGGGTGCGTTTGTTTTGGCTTCTCTTGTGTGAAATGTTAGTGTGTTTAGTGTAAGTTTTCAATTTTAATATTATGGGTGCTAATGCCTCATATAAACGATTATTATATGTTTCTCTCTTTTCGCTAGTTTTCAAATATCATACAAAAAATATAAAAATGTTTCTACATGATATAAAAATAAAAATTTGGCAGGTAATTTGATCCCAAACTCGAATGTTCACTCGCAACGAATATTTTTGCATAATCTCCTTCAGATGTTAGCACAATAAGAAATTAAATAAAAGCTACACGTGTAGATAATTTGTAGACAAACAGAGTCGGAAGCAAGGATAATATACTGAGTATTTGTACACTCAACACGCGAGGCACTCGAGGTGTAAAGGGCTGAATTTTAATGAAAACATTGTGTTTATGTTATTCTCCGCGGGTCCTTCAGTCACAGAATAAGAAGGTACAGAAGGCCTCTAGTAACGAGTGAATACAGGCGCACGCGCATAGTGTCATTGAAATAACTGAAAGCCTAAAAAGCGGTCATTGTACCCACTCCTCATTATGAACAACTTTACAACATTCATAAAAAAGCCCAATCTGTGTCTATGAGTACGCGCATGCGTGCATGCTCGTTGTATGGAGCCGACCTTCTGTAGTTATCTACTTAGCGCCTTAGTGTTTGCACGAGTAGCCAATGTTTGGCAAGCGGCGCGAGTTCGCAACAACTCGAGTACTTGTCTTACTTCTGGGGCCGTGTTATTGCTCTCTTGCGCGACTGTTCGCCTGTAACACTTAGGACATAGCGATAAGCGAAAGCGAGTGCCTTGTGACTCCTACGCCGATTGCTGATTGAGGTTCCGAACTTAGCCGAGATTCGAAAACTTTTAATGTGTGTTAATCCAGGTTAACTATCGGCGTGCCAAATTTCATCCAAATCCGTTTAGCGGATTTCACTACAATCCGGAACATACATCCGAACAAACAGACAAAAGTATTGTACCTATGCCTAAACTATTGTATGCCTAACATGGCTGAGCAGTGAAAAAGCACACCAATTAACATAATAACAACTCTGTAACCAGTGTCTCACAATAAATATCGACTCGGACTCGCTCTCTTCGGTGACTTTGAGCATGAAAGTTCTCCAGTACTATTATATTATATGCATAGACTAGCTTCCGCCCTCGGCTTCGCCCGCGTGGATGTCGGAAATCATCCCACGGGAACGTGCTACCAGGATAAAAAATATGTCCTTCCCCAGGATGCCGTCTATCTCTTTGCCAAATCAGAAGTTCAGTGGCTTAGGTGTGAAAATGTAACATACAGTTTCAAGTTCAAATCCTCTCCTTAAAACTAATTGAAGTACTTTAATCGAACTGCCTCTTTTTGCCCCGTCAGGGGTAAATTTTCGACAACTTTACATACTTATTATTCATTATTTTCTGTCAAAAGTATTAATACTAATTTTAGAGTTAATCAAGCCACGCATTATAATCCTCCCCTGTAAAATTAACTACCCCTTTTCAACCCGTTAGGGGTAGATTTTCGAAAAACCCTAATACATATTATTTTTTATTTTTGTAAATAAGATTTTTCATAATAACTGTATCCCCCGCTTTTCACCCCCACAGGAGTGGAATTTTGAAAAATCGTTTTGGATATGTTCATAACTTGACTCAAAGATTATCTACACCAATTTTCGAGTTAATCAAACCACGCTGTAAAATCCTCCCCTGTAAAATTGACTACCCCTTTTCAGCACGTCAGGGGTAGATTTTCGAAAAACCCTGATACACATTATTCTCTGAGTTTCGATAAATCGGAACGCACGCTAAAATTCTTCCATATAAACTTTGAAACCCCCCAATTCCTTGTTAGGGGGTAGTTCAGAAAAAAAAAAAAACTGGCAATCTCCATAATTTATTTAGATAAGTATTCTTGCCAAGTTTCAAGTTTATGAACTCAAGGAATAACATTTTTCATACAAACGAAATCTCCCATTTCACCCTTTTAGGGGTGGAATTTTCGTGCCGGACGGCGCATATGTGTTCCACGCGCGCCTTAAAGAGATGTCAGCATAAATGACGGGGCCCGATAGGGCCGAAGCCTGCCGGGGTAGCGGTATCGTCCTGAAAGGGTTACCACTGCCCTGGAACATAAAGGGCTAAGGAAGGAACACGGGTGGGTTTTAGTTAGTACGAGTCTGACACTCCCTTCCGCTCCACCCAGAGCGGGAGGGACATATGATGATTTCTTATCCGCAAAAAAAGGGTGGAATTTCGAAAAATCCTTTCTTAGTGGATGCCTACTCTTCACGAAGAACACACCTCCAAATTTCATGTCTCTAGGACCAGCGGTTTAGGCTGTGCGTTGATATATCAGTCAGTCAGTCAGGACTTTGAATTTTATATACTCGTATATAGATAGATAGATTCTGATGAAAAACAATATTGATATAGAACATTTTCCTAATGCGAAAACAAATGTTTTATCACTAAAATGCATGTTTAAGTAGAAATTCAGTCCGTCTGGACCTGTTCGTCTGTTCTAAACATTTACTTCTTTTGAGTACTGATTGCACGTATTGTAAGCCGGTCACGTTTAAATTGCTCCGCAAACTTTAATTCTAAAACTTAGTGAAAAGTTGTTATTAAGTTCTTAAATTCCCAGTGCTAACAATATAGTGTACCCTCTATCCAGTGCTGAAGTTATTTTCTAATTCATCCACGGGCTACCGAGATACAAGCAAAAACATTTCAAAACAATAAAATAACCGTACATCATCCCGCGGCTGCTCGCGGCGTCCTACCTCCTACGCATGCGCGCGTGGCTAAGTCCCGCCCCTAGTATACTTCGCGCCGGCGACGGCCGACAGCGCGCGACACTAGCGCCAGCGCGTCCATCCGCTATCCAAAGAACACCTGCTTGTTTACATCACAAAGACGCATCCCGCGTAATTATAAACAAAAATGCCTTACTCGTGCAATGGCTGTGCAAACGAAATTGTAACATCAAAATACATGGTGTGTTCTGTATGCAAAAAATACTACGACCTTGACTGTCTAAACGTATCAATATTGAATTACGAGAAATATTCGGCAGAATATAAACAATTCTGGAACTGCCCAACCTGCGTATGTTCCCAAACCAAAGGTGATAACTCACACATCGCAGTGGGTATTGTTAACAACGGGCTAAATAACGCGCACACTACTAGTGACAGCATGAAAAAGACTCGCAGTAGCCGGACTAAAGCAGCACCGCCACAACAATCAACGTCTGATTCTGACACCACACTCCTTCTATCCGAAATCCGGCTTTTAAGACAACAAGTTTGTGACCTTAAGCAACAGAACACGGACATCGGAATGAAATTATCTGACGTTTCTGAAGCGCTCCACCAAAAACTAGACGACTTCGAGAGGAAAATTAGTGCCCGAGATAATGAAATCCTCTTGCTCAAAGACTCCATCTCTCACCTCCAGCATAAACTGAATATCTCAGAACAAGAAAACATGAAATCCGAGATTGAAATAATAGGAATCCCGGAAGAATACAGCGAAAACCTTGTACACATCTCAATGGTAACTGCACAGAAAATCGGCGTACAGCTGACAGAAAATGACATAGACGAGGTTTACCGTACAGGCCGACGCACTAACCTAGTGGAAAAACCAAGGTCAATTGTACTACGCCTGACACGCCGAGCTAAACGATCAGCTATGTTAAAAGCTGCCAAAGAGAGACGACCCCTCACCTCTGACGACATCATCCACGGAACATCCTCAAGAGTTTATGTTAACGAACGCCTGTCACAAAACAACAGAATGTTATTTCGTGAAGCCCGGATGCGTGCGCAGTTATACAGGTTCCAGTTCTGCTGGGTACGCAATGGAAGCATTTACGTACGGAAAGCAGAAAAACAGGCTTCCATCCCTATTCGGACCCTACTTGACCTGGATGACAAAGTTGGTCGTCCCCAAGCTGTGGACTCCGCCTGCCTGGATAAAGATGAACCTTCCCAAACCACGGATGCATTTGTGGTTTAGTATAATTTTTCTATGTTCTAAAATTTTCCATTCATTACTTACTTTATTATTAGTATTTAACTTTCATTTAATTCTAATAACTTTTTATAACTTCTTTAAACTTACTAAAATGTACAAGAGTAATGCTATGTTATTTTCCTACACTACAGACACAGAACCAAATACTTTATTGCATGCACAAACTCCAGTCAGCTCTAAAATTGCCCACCCACAAACTCACAAATACGTACACAACTCTAACACAATGGCATGTTATAAACGGATAATTTATTTTATATTATGTTTCTTAATCTGCACTATTTTGATTAATCACGATAAAATCACATCTTTCAAAAGCGGTCCAAAAACTTATATTTGCGCGCCAAAAATACATTACAGCTTCATGACAAATAATGTTATAATTCTGTCAAATATTTTCAACTCTACCTACCAAGTTATTGACACTAAATTAGCTAATAGCTCTATTCAACTCTTTTTCGTATACAAAAATGATGAACTTTTTATCCGATGAACTAGACAACACTATTGATTTAGAGTGTCTGGAACTTGACAGAGCTGAAAACTGTCAGAACGTATTGTCTGCGAATTATAACTTAAAGATCTTGACTTTCAATATCCGCAGTATACAGCGTAACTTTAATACCTTTTGTATTGCGTTAAGGCGGCTTAATATAATATATGACGTTATTGTTCTTACGGAATGCTGGTTATCAGATGGCTCTTTAATTGGTCAAATTGACGGTTACACATCATATTACACAGTAAATACCCTTAACCAAAGCGGAGGAGTTGTAACGTATGTAAGAGACTGCTGGAACCCGACAGTTTCAGAACCCCCGCTTCAAGACGCTGAATCTCTTTTAGTAGAACTCTCTAATAATATTTCTCTAATCGCCATCTATCGATCCCCATCACGCAAACCTGATAGCTTTATTTCCTCTCTAGATCCAGTACTTACCTCAATAAGCAAATATCAAACAATCATTGTGACCGGAGATATTAATATCAATCTTTTATCGACGACAGACGTTTCACAGTCGGATTATTTAAGTTTAATGTCCGAACACGGACTAAAACAGGTTATTTCGAAACCAACTCGCCAAAACTCATGCTTAGATCACATATTCCTTAAATCAAAATACCAGACTGTTATAGGAATAGTCTGCAATATTGATATTACCGATCACCGTATGGTTATGATGGGGTACAACATGCTCACGCCTTCCGATTCAAAATATCAACAACGCAAAATCAATAAAATCAATTTCCCAGCACTGACAGAGGAACTTAAAGACGTAAACTGGTCTGGAGTGGTGTCCGAACTAGATGTGAACAAAGCAACTAGTGAGTTCCACAACATTTTAACAAGTGCAGTACAAAAACACACGGTAGAAAGGACAATTAGCCGCTCTAAATTCATCAAAAAACCCTGGATTACACCCGGACTTATTAGATGTATGAACCACAGGGACAAACTTCATCGTGATTCAAATAAACACCCCAACGACCAAACCAAAAAAGTAATTTATAATCGTTACAGGAACTTCTTCACAAATATCGTACACAGGCTTAAACGCGAACACGACAGTCAACAATTAGAAGATAACAAAAACAACGTTAAAGGTTTATGGAAAGCTATCAGAAATATCAGTGAACAGTCCAACAGCAGAAGTATCTCAAATGAACTGCTTAAAAGTGAATCTTCTGCACAAACTTCCATAAACATTTGCAATGATTACTTCTCCTCCGTTGGCAAAAACCTAGCCAGTAAAATTCTCGCAGACATAAATGAAACCCAAGAATCGGTTATAAACAAACTACAGTTAGGAGAGCCCCAAAACACCAATTTCTTTATGCAACCAACTGACGTTTTTGAAATACACAAAATAATCACAAATCTGAGAAACGACAGCGCCCCAGGTCCGGATAATTTTACACCAACACTTATAAAACAAATAAAAAGTGGAATTATAATCCCGTTAACACATATCATAAACCTTAGCTTAGAATCAGGCATATTTCCTAACAAATGGAAAGAGGCACAGGTCACTCCAGTACATAAGAGCGGTTCAAAACAAAACCCAACTAACTATAGACCCATTTCACTGTTAGCAATATTTTCCAAAATTCTTGAAAAAATAGTTAATAAACGACTCACCTCGTACCTAGACTCCAACAACATATTATCCAGCAAGCAGTTTGGCTTCAGACAGGGAAAATCCACAGAAGATGCAGTAAGTCTCTTAGCCAATCTTGTAACGTCTTATTTAGATGATAATATAAAATGCATAGGAATATTCCTAGACCTAGCAAAAGCTTTCGACACCGTTGCCATTCCTATACTACTAAAAAAGCTTGAAACGATTGGTATAAGAGGACTGCCACTCAAATGGTTCGAGACCTACCTTTCTAACAGAAGGCAATGTGTGAAAATTGGGGATACCATCAGTAGTCACAGCAGCGTAGAATTTGGAGTGCCTCAAGGTAGTGTCCTGGGCCCGACACTATTTATCATCTATATTAATGATATCCATCACGCCATTACCGCAAATGCAGAAGTCATCTGCTACGCAGATGACACGGCCATAATTTTTCATGGCGAATCTTGGGAAACAGTCCGCGAAAAAGCCCAAAACGGCTTAACTAATATAAAAAAATGGCTCGACCTTAACCTTCTGTCACTTAATATTAAAAAAACGAACTACATCTGTTTCCATAAAACTCTTTCATCAGCACCAAATCTTCCTTTACAGCTTCAAATCCACTCTTCAACTTGCAGAACAGCCCCCTGCACTTGTGAGGAAATTAAAAAGGTCGAATCTCTAAAATACTTAGGGATTCTGCTAGATCAACGACTTTCATTCAGACCCCATATTACCTTAGTAGCAAAGCGAATCAGAAAGCTGATTCACGTAATGAAAATGTTACGCAACTCGGCCAACAAAAAGATCTTACAACTAGTGTATGTGGCATTATGTGAGTCAGTTCTCTGCTACTGCATTACTGTATGGGGTGGAGTCGGAATAACCTCAATGCTACAATTGGAAAGAGCCCAAAGATCAGTGCTAAAGGTTATGTACAGAAAACACTTTCGCTATCCCACAGATCACCTGTATAAAGAATCAGCAGTACTCAATATCCGACAGTTATACATCCTTAAATTAGTACTAAAACAACACAAAATAACAATTCAGTCCACACAATATCAAGAACTACTTAAACAACGAATCTACAAATGTCCACTAACTGTAGTAAAAACCGCTTTTGCTCAACATATGCAAGAATTCATGCTCAGTTTCGTATATAATAAAATTGCGAAAATCAGGGACATCAAAAATTGTAGGACCCATCAAGTTAAAAAAATGATTAAACAATTCCTGTTAGCTCAATCCTACTCAGAAACCGAAGCCTTCGTTCGAGTAATGTCTTAACATATTTTGCACATACCTACACTTAATTTCACTCATACCTTCACTCTTACACTTCCTCCCCAACCATTTCATATTGATACATTCTTACCTTATCATTCTCTTGGACGCATCCTTGCAAAATTTCAATACCTTTACGACTCACCTTATTTCTAACAATTGTTATTATGATCTTAGTAATCTTATTTTTCAAGTCTATATTTTTGATTTTGGTTTGAGTTAATTTATTTTATTTTGTTACTTTTTCTTTTTCGTAAAATAATATGTAACAAATTTTACAATACAGTATCGACCATGATATTTCAAATTGTTAAAAACTCTCAAGGACTCCACGAGACAGGCTCGACCTAGTGTGGAGTCCACAAGTTAAAACATAAAATTATGTTTCCCCTGTAAAAATAATCTAAGGAGTAGTTTATTTGTATTTAGTTATAAGGAAATGTATGAACACTATTTGGTCAATAAACGATTTATTATTATTATTATTACTTCACAAACATTGGGAGTCGGTGCAAACATTTGTTGTTCATGCTCTTCTTCTGGCAATGAGAGCCGTAGGTCATCCTCTAGGCGTACTGCATAGACGGTCCTGTGCCCGCGTGTCTGTGTGTCTGTGTCAGTCTCAGCCGTTCAGTAAGGGTTCACGCTCCGCCATGTTTTAGTAGGGACCCTAATTCCCTGAGGCTTTTTATAAAACTTTGGCTGTTACTTGCTCAAAATGTTTTTACTGAAACACCCTGCATTATAATGCTTTAATGTGATGACAACATTATTTACTTTTATTCCTCTTGTAAAAATTATGTTTTATTGCCAACAAAAAAGCTAATTTGAACTTAAAACTCAAATAATTCTTGAATGTTCCTTGAATATTGACTTTATTTACAAAGTTTTCGAACTCCCTGTTTGTTATTTGTATGTAGTTAATTAAGAAAATGGCTGTAAATTAATCAAAGCGTTGTGTCTCGCAATAACATCACGTTGCTTGTTTTTATCGGATGCCGGAGACGTTTCAATGAAAACCAATTATAGTTCCCGTTATAAAGCATGGAAGAAAGGCGACTGCTTGTGTACGCGTTGTGCGCACAATGGGCGCGGTTCAGAATGTCCGGCGTACACTAGCAGCGGACTGCCTGCGCTGTCCACAACATACAAGTTAGCAGAATTCCCACTCCCACCAACATTTATTAGTGTAAGTAAATTACGACTGCTTGTAGAAAACACATCATTATAAGTAATACACATTTTACAAGCGGCTTGAACATTAATTGACTTATGTCTCAGTATCAACTCCAAGCGTTCCCTTGTTCTCTAACGTACATCGCTATATTAAATACTAGCTTCTGCCCGCGACTTCGTCCATGTAAAATTTCTTGTTTTAACATAAAATTTATCCTATGATACTCGGCAATACTGTAACTTTCCATTAGTGAAAGTATTTTCGAAATGGGAACAGTACTTTCGAGAATTATCCCTTCCATAAAAACTCATAATCTTTACCTCTTTATAATATTAACTACATATTTCTAGATAATTATGTCCACACCCACGTTATGTTCCTCAGTACCATTGTTGGTACTTCTGCGTTCTAATATTTCATGGGTTCCATTATTTATGAAGGTAGTTCTTGTTAAACTACTTCTGACATGTTGGGCAAAACAAATTGCCTCCATTTTTTGCGAATCTTTGATAAGATACATACGCGTGTATTTATTTATTATGTGTATGTATACAAGTTATTTTGTTTGACCTAAACAAAGAACGTTTTCAATTTCATAAACTTTTTATATTCATAAGATTACGAGTATATCGAAGCAACAACACTGAATAAGTTTTGAAAAAATATGTAGATATATTTTTTCTTGAAATTGAGCTGATGGAATTGGATTGGACTTCGCGGTGAAGCGGAAAAGCTCGTGCAGCATTTACACATTGCACCCAAAAATTATGACACGTGTTGGGAAATTTAGAACCATAGATACAATAATAAGTTTCTGTTATTCACCAAAAACTTCCAGGTATTTATGCGTCAACCTAATTTGCAAAAACAATCTGCATTCGACCTAATGCGGTTATATGACACTAGCAACGAAACCATAAACGCGATACATAACTTGGGCGTAGATACTAGCTCATGGGATCCGATTCTAGTTTACGTGTTATGCGAAAAATTAGGTTCCGAAACGTATTCGGAATACATGCAGTCCGGTCGGACCCGCGCGAGATACCAACGTTCAAAAGTTTTATGGATTTCGTCGAAAACAAATTTATGGCATTAGAACCATTGCATAGGAAAAATCCAGAAAACGGTAACAAACCTGCATCAAAACCACAATCTAACACACCACATCCAATCGACAAAAATGACAAGTCAGCAAATTCACAACCCAATAAAAGTTCATCAAACTATTCTCGCAAGTTCTATGCATGAAACGCTGGGCAAATCAGCAATATTATTTGTCCATTGTGCAATACCAATCATGCATTATTTCAATGCTCTAAATTCACTGACATGCCAAGTCCGGAAAAAATGGCATTTATAGAAAACAATAAAATATGCAAAAATTGTTTGTATGTGCATACTAAGGGTTACTGTGCGTCACAGAAAAGATGCAGAGATTGCAAAGAGCAACATAACACACTTCTGCACAACGATATTGTGCAGTCAGCGCAAACGTCCTCAGCAACACAAACAGCACCTAAACCGTCGTCATCGACTTCAACTAGGTCAAATAAAAACCTGCAAAATAACTTCGCATCAAATAATGATGATGAAATATTATTACCAACAGCATTAGTGCAAGTAGAAACAGCTGGAGGCGACTACATTACACTAAGGGCTTTAGTTGATCAAGGTTCACAAATTACGCTGATAACGGGAATGCAGCTCAAAGATTGGGCATAAAACGTCAACAGCTGAGTGCGAACATAAGCGGGATCGGTACTTTATCCAACAGGAGTAAAGGAAAGGTCCATCTATCCTGCAAGTCCTTACATAACGACTTCCGGTTTACAACGGAAGCGTTAATCATGTCACGGGTAGTAAACAGTCTGCTGCTACATTTGCTAAGAAGCCTTGGGCTCATGTGGCAGACATCACACTAGCCGACCCAGATTACAACTTATCTAGGCCCATTGACACACTTCTGGATGCACACGTATTTTCCGAAATACTCATGAATGGCTTAGTCAAAGGGGAGGTAAATGAACCCATGGCTCAACAAACACGGTTGGGGTGGATATTGTCAGGCAATGTCACCAAAACATTCAACTGCAACGTCGTAGTAAATGAAGTTAACGACATGGCAAAATACTGGGAAGTGGAAGACATCAATGGAGATGCATGCAATTGTATGACGTCAGAGGAGCGATATTGTGAGGAGTTCTACACTGCAACAACCAAGCGATTAGGTGATGGCAGATATGCAGTTCGTTTGCCAATGAGACCTAACTTTAATCAGCTGCTGGGCAAATCAAAGCCACGAGCAGTAGCACAGTTTATGCAATTAGAAAGGAAATTATACAGGGATGACAAATTATCGGATATTCTTATTTTATTATTTTTTACATATTTTGGAATTGTTTTATTTTGTTATTCTCTTTACGGTGCACGTACATGGGTTTTAAAATATTATTGCAATTAGTTAGCCAGTAGGCTCGCCTACTTGCACTTTGAACGCGACCTACATTTGGCAGTGCATTAACACTGACACATTACATTATTCTATGCATTTTATGTATATTACATTTAGTGTTCAATTAGACGTAGTTTGAGTCGGACAACTTGCATTTTTATTTAGATTCATCCCGTTGAGCATTCACTGACATTTTATGCATTTAAGTTTAATTTGACATTCTGCATTACATTGACATTTTACATTTGCATACGGTACTTATGTTAGGGATGCAACCTACATAACCTATCTGGTGGGAAATCAAATAAATTGTCTACCTGACGCTCACAGCACATTCCTCCTTTTACCGCCTTTTTACATTTAATAATTTCAGACTCAAGAAGGTAGGTAACTTTTGTTTCGGTTCTTTTCACGTATACTTAATACGTGAAAAGAACCGAAACAAAAGTTAAATCTATCTGTGTGTGTGTGTGACGTCACAGCCCACAGTACATTATAACATTTTACTTGATAGCAAATTGCACTTTTAGCACTTCACTGCTTGGAGCAGCTCTCTTTAAACATTTTTATATTTCTTATTCCGGAGAGTCTCTCGAGAGGACCGTCCGGGGGCTTTATTGCTGCCCACGGATACTTTTGAGAAATAAAAGTTTATTACTGACCAAACAGCTGCCTCCGTCCGTCTGTTGATCTGTTCGCAACTTGAGCCACTTTCTACTAAATGAAGACAAAATTGTTCTAATTGATATTGTGATGGCTTTTTGACTAGCAATAACTACTAGCAATAACCGCCACATGGAGCTAAAATATTGGGGCTCTAAATCGCATCTAATATCGCGATGATTCTAAACGTCATTCATCGTAGTTTTTAAATGTTGTTTCATTTGTTACAGATGCTATGGATGTCTTGAAAGTGAAGTTCAGCCCCAACGACTTCAGGGTGCGGCCGCATGGAGAAGCAGAAGTCAGGGTAAGCCATAGTATTCTCAATTTAAACATGATACACTTCAGGCAAAATAACAATCAACAGAGATTAAATTGAATATAATAATAAGATTCTCGATCCTATCCTCATGTTTACACAAGTAAGCTGCGAGTTTTGCGTACTTATGTAAACATGAGCTTTCAGCTAATTTCAACTTCATTTAATGTATGGCACATCATTTGGTATGTCTTAATTACTTTGTAGTTCAGCGTTAAACACAATCAAACTGGGCTCTTGTAAGACAAAGGTAGGGAATGCTCTGCATCGCAAAGAAAATGCAAATGTTCCAACCTGCTCACAGACATTTTTAACCCCCGACGCAAAAACGACGGGGGTTGTGTATGTCTGTCTGTGGCATCGTAGCTCCCGAACGGATGAACCGATTTTAATTTTGTTTTTTTTTGTTTGAAAGGTGAATTTGTCGGGAGTGTTCTTAGCTATGTTTGATGAAAATCGGTCCAAGATGGCCGCCGCTACAAAATGGCGGATTACATATTTTTTCACAACTCCCTCAATATGGGTATCAAATGAAAGGGCTTGACTAGTAGAATACCTACTATACACTATGATAAATATCAAATCCAAGATGGCCGCCACTACAAAATGGCGAATTACATTTTTTTTTCACAACTCCTTCAATATGGGTATCAAATGAAAGAGCTTGACTAGTAGAATATTACTTATACACTATGACAAATTTCAAATCCAAGATGGCCACCACTACAAAATGGCGAATTACAAAAAACCTGATTAAATGCCAAATTATCTGAATCTTAAGACGCAAGAAAATAGAAGAAAAGAAATAATAAGGAGTCCCTACAAAAAGCATGAAATAAAAAATTAATATTGTCCTGTCGGGGGACCGCTACTATTTTAAACTTTAACAGAACGTTAGGCTAATAATTAGAGCGGTCCCCCGACGGGACAACAGTTAATCAAAAAATTTCATACGTACTTACGTAGGGTCATAATTTCAAGGTTATTTTTTTCTTTTTATAGGATTTCACGTAGTCGGGGGTTTTTTAAATTTTTAATTTAATAATTTAAATGTTTCTGGTAGGTTTTGGAACTTGAGTTTGTAGTAATAAAATCACTCATGCAGATAATGGATAAAGAAAACTGTTTTTTAGGGTTCCGTAGTCAACAAGGAACCCTTATAGTTTCGCCATGTCGTCTGTCTGTCTGTCTGTCCGTCTGTCTGTCCGCGGTTTAGCTCAAAAACTATTGGTACTAGAAAGTTGTAATTTGGCATGAGTATACACGTTCATGACGCCAAAAAAGTGGTAAAATAAAATTAAAAAAAAAAATATTATTTAGGGTACCTCCCCTACATGTAAAGTGGGGATGATCTTTTTTTTTTTCTTCCTTCCCATAGTGAGGGATATCTTTGGATAGGTCTTTCAAAAATATTAGGGGTTTGGGGAGACCGTTTTTTGATTAAGTAAAACGTTCGTGACTTATCAAGCTTTAAAGTACCAATTTTTGTTAGAGTCAAGTGTCCTCCCCCTCTATCAACTAAACGGTTGTAGTTAGAAATTCAAATGTCACGGCAGTAGTACTTATATATAACGAAGTTTAAAGGAAAACTATCACACTTAAGTGGGCTTTACAAGTTTACGAGTAATAGTCGTATTAGACTCGAAAATTTCGAACAACTCCATAGAAATGTCGATAGATAGCGCTAAGCGTCAGTTGTATCGCGCTATTGTTTCATTCCTAAATAAGTTTTATAAAAAATAAACAGTTGCTGTCGAATAAAATTATAGTTAATTGTGTCTAAGTAATTAAATTAGTTGAGGATTGTGTCAAACCAGATCTCATTTTAAGTTGTGAAGTTGGATTTTATAACTCCTTCTTCAGTTACCATCGCCCTATGTGGGTCCGCTTTTAGAGTGAATTCAAATTAATATGTTTTTATTTATTTATTATTTTGCTATATAGTATCAAACACAAAGCTCCCCCAGATATAGTAATTTGTGACGAGTGAGTAGTGTAGCTCTGTGTCTTGTATTTAAATTCAAAACACCGGCTATGACAAGTCTTATCATGTTTAGTCCTAGTCATGTTTGGCTTTTAGTTAGAGCATGATGCGGAAACTATCAGTCAGCGAATACGACCCGCACTTGGCTGTTATAAAAACTACGGAACCCTACACAGCGCGTGGGCCGACGCGCACTTGACCGGTTTTTAATTTACACAATTCAGAACAAATGCCAAGTATATTATGTATCATCTTCTTCGTGATTTCATGGAAAACGTTGCCATGTTTTCCTTATTCGTTTTGCTGATGCAATCTCGATTTCCAAGTTAAAGTTCTCCATTTTCCAGTTATTCTGTCCTTTCCTCTTAAATAAATTTATTTCTTACTCCCATTTTTAATTCAAGATTCTATGCTAACCACTCCAACCTTATGCCGAAGTTTTTTATTATTTTTCCTTTCAATTTTTCTCTTGACGAAGATGAAGACTTGAAATTTCATGAAGTACCTACTCGTTTAAAGAAATCGATATTTTATTTATATTTAGTATGTAGTATTTATGTATCTAATAGAGTATATTGTATTTATATACTTCTTATTTTGCACCAAAGACAACCCCATTTTTATGCCCACGCAATCACTGTCCAAGGCTGCATTGAAGAGATCACATAAAGAGATTATATAAATAACTTAACTTATTACATAAGCGATAATAACAAGATTGTTTTATTGGCAGATGACACCCACGCATTTTTAAAATCAAACGTCAGTTAGTCAACTTCAAGTTAATGATGCACTCTCTAAAGTTGTGCATTGGTTTAATGTAAATAATCTTCTCCTGATTGAAAAATAGACTAAGCTCATTAAACCAACGCCAAATGACAGGCAGCTAACCATCGATGTTCAACTTAATGGAATAGAGTTGTTACCCTGTTGAGTCGACAGTTTTTCTTGGAATAACTATTGACAGTAAATTACAATGGGGCCCACAAATAGAAAAGTCAGGAAGGCATAGATAGCCGCCTATGCTGTTAAAAAAATTCAACAGATAACTGGTATGGATACAGCCAGAATTGTTTATTTTAGACATTTTCATAGTCTTGTCATAATGGGATTCTTATCTGGGGAACCTGTGCGGACATCAGTTCAACGGTAACATTACCGTGTCAATACCATCTTTGTTTTACAGAAAAGGGCTGTTCGAGCCATTTAAAACCTCTAGGTCCAGGGGATTCCCTTCGAGAACAATTCAAAGAAATAGACATTCTGACTGTAGCCTCACAATCTATATTTGAAAATCTATTGTATTTTCAGAAAAAATGTCTGATATTCATAATTTTAATACCAGGAATAAACATAATTCTGCTGTACTTCGCACTCACCTCCATAGAGTAAGCAATTTGTTCATAAGTTCAGGAATTTATACGCGTTTACAACGAGCTTCCCGTTGATATTTGAAACTTACCCATTAAACGATTTAAAACATAGATATAGGAAAGAAGGAGGTAGTGCCCGGTAGTTGAAAATGTATCAGAACTCGATGTCGCTAAGTCGATCCCACTATCGCGCCACTACTACACATGTAGTTCAGTAAAAACAATATATACAAAGTCACGCACACACTTGCAATTCATAAATCAGAACGTACTACATAATTAATTATAAACCTTAACTCATCAAACACAGCGTGCATTTACCATGCATCGTACACCTTACTAACACAAAAACATCTGTCGCTATAGTTGTGCTGTGCAAAAGCCATTTATTTTACATATACGCTAGTGATTGATTAAATCGGAAAGTTATCGATTCTCCCATTTATTGTACTAAAGAAATTGGGGGTTCTGAAAATAAAATAAATAAAAAACGATATGTCCAGAAAATATTATATTATAATTATAAATCAATAAAACTTAACATTATTTTACATCTTCTCAAGGGTCCCAACTGGATTTAAACGACATCTTTGTAGGTCTTCCAACCGGGTTAAAACAGTTGACAAATTGTAAAATTAACTATATATTCATTGGGTAATCGACATTGCTGTCGATAATCTACGTTAGTGTATCTGCACAGCCACATCACTAACTGGCCGCAAGAAGCGGCGGTCGTACCATGCGATAAACCGCATTACTAAAGTATCGTTTTATGATTTTTACATAGCTTGTCTAGTCACTTAGCGACATACTTAGGTAGTGGTTAAGGAGCAATGTATTTACTGCGAAAGTACTACAGTCGCAACGATATTTGAAAACTTAATTAACGTAATACATAGAAGCAAGAAATATTTTAGAATTTGTTGCTTTTCGTGATTTTAAAGACAAATATAATAAAATAGGTACTTACATTTATATAATATTGGGGTAAAAGCATGAAATTGCCGAATTGTACAAAAAAATTGAAATTCGTTTTCTTTTTTTTTTAATTTAACATATTTGTTTAATCAAAATAATTACCATTATTATCTATACATTGCTGCCATCTAATAGGAAGGTCATTTATGCCTTTGCGATAGAACTCTCGTGATCTAGATTCGACAAACTGTGTGAAAGCATTTTGTATTGCCTCCTGTGACGAAAACTTTTTATTACGTAGAAAATTGTCCAAATCACGAAAAAAATGGTAGTCCGTTGGAGCAAGGTCTGGCAAATACGGAGGGTGACGAATGGTTTCTAATTGCAGTTCCTGTAGAGTTAAAAAGGTTTCTCGTGCTGTATGAGGTCTCGCGTTAGCATGGAGCAATAATGGTGAAGATCGATTCATAAGTCGGGGCTGTTTCACTGCTAGTTTTGCTATCATTGTTCGGAGTTCAGCACAGTAGACATCTGCCGTTATTGCTTGACCAGATCGGAGGAAGCTATAGTGAATAGCACCATGCTGAGACCACCAAATAGTTACCATTACCTTTTTATTGGTAAGCTTTGCTTTAGGACACTGTTGCGGCGTTTGACCTGGGGTCAGCCATTGCATTTTTCGCTTACGGTTATCGTAAAGAATCCACTTTTCATCACAAATATCAAAATCCGATCCAATATTCCTTCATTTCTGTATCGATTCAACAAGGCAACACAATTTCAATACGCGTTTCTTTCTGCAGATCAGTCAAATCTTGGGGTGCCTCGTGATTTGACTGATCTGCAGAATTTTTATTTATCTAATTTCTCATATTTTTTTATTTTATTGATTTGACGCAACTGAGTCAATATTGTTGGTAAGGTAACGTTAAACCATGCCGCTAATTCCTGAGTAGTTTGGCTCGGGTCGGCTTCCGCCATCTCTTTCAATTCATTGTTATTCACCAGTGTGGGCGGTCTTCCACGTGGTTCGTTCTTCAAATCAAAGTTTCCATCACGAAAGTCGATAATCCAATGTTGCATATTTTTTAAAAGAAGAACTTCATAGGTACCGTGTGAAAAAAGTTTCACTCAAAAATCTCAAACCATGAAGGTTCTATGTCAATTCGAAGTACCTATTACGATAAAACGGCAATTTCATACTTTAAATCCTATTATATAAATATAAGTATTTTATATGGTAAGTGATTCCATGATTTACAAAGTTTTGGTTTGGGCTTTTGTTTTTACAAGAAACCACTGAAAAACACGGCATTCTTATACATATTGTTTCATGATCACGGTCGAAAGCGCACTAGTTCGCGTAGACGGCCATTTGCCTAGTGCATAGTCATTTTGCACATGCCGCGACGACACAGACACGCCCCCTTGCCACTTCTCCTGTTTCTTTTATTTATATGATTTAAAAGCTTTGTTAAAGCCAAACTTTGTAAAAAAGGGTACCTATAGATTACTGATTATTTAGAAGACAAAAACTTTGGGAATGAGTTGCTCGCTCTTCTAATTAAGCCTTGTGATAAAACTATAAAATATTTTAATTATCATGCAAAACCATCGTTATATACCATCCCATATACATATTGACATTGATGAATATTATATACGAAATAACATGAATATTTACTCTGTAAAGGATTATTTTAATTTAATTATTTTGAATGTGAGGACTATGTGGTTCATTCTTTTTCTCTGTTAGTTTTATTGTTGGTCTCTCAATTTTGATGTGGCTTACCCAAAGGACATCATCCACGCTTCATACATTTTTGGTCCAAATATGGAAGTGCCAAAAGAAAAAAGTGGATTATTCTGATAGAACTGGTTCGCCTTAACATTTCTTATTAGGGCACCGAAGCTGTAGAACCACTGTGCTTGGTATTATTTGAGTTCCAAAGGTCTGTCTTTTTATATATTTTCAAACTAATGAATTAGCTAAAACAAATGAAATATCTTGCCAGAACATGACTTTTGGAATATTTTTTGTAAAATACAATATAAATATTGTGTACTTAATAAATAACATACTAGGTCAATGAGTACCAACTAAGGTCAAAAACAGTCATTACATTTTATCTGTCAAAAATTCCGAAATGCTTTAATATGCTTTATTCAACAGCAAAGATTTAAACCTTTTCTTAAATAAGAGTATGTTTAATTCCTTAATTGAACTTTCCGTTCGTGGTTGTATATGATTGGTGCCATACAAAAAACACTTTTATGCACCAATGCTGTGTGGGATCTTTTTACGCACAAGTTATTGTTCTGTGGCCGAGTTCGTGTGTTATAAAATGATATTCTGGCAAACAGGTCCGGATTCGTCTTAACAAATACAGCTACCTCAAAAATATATAAGCACGTAAATGTCAATAATTTGTATTTTATAAAAAATGGCTTACAAGAATCTAAATTGTAGAATCTGAACATCGACCTAATGCACCTATTTTGTGCTTTAAACACTATTTCCCAGTTCTTCGCAATAATTCACTAAACCTCATTCCCAGTACATTATCATTCTCTTTTTCTCAGATTATTCTTAAGTCACGAAATGATAACCAAGATTTTAATGAAGCAAACAGACAGACGTAACAAATTTCAAGAAAAAATGGGTTCTTGAATCATCGACTTTATTATAAACCTTTTTGAAATCAAATCTATTCTAGTCCATGTGTATTGAGTCTACAAAGACCGTGGTCCTGTGAATATAGACGTCTGTGCACACACTGTCATGTGCATAACCGAGCCCCCTCGACGAGGGCTCCTTATTACGGTGTCACGTGATCACGTGCCGCCGCGCGCCGCCAGCGCCACATGTGCTTTGCTTAAATCCACTGAGATCCAGAAACCAGGTCCTTTGTTAACTTTATGACCATGAAACAGAAAGAAACAGAAAATCTAGTGAATTTTATGTGGTAGCAAGCAACAGTTCGCGTGCAGTGCGCAATCTAGGGTCTGCCTTGTTTTGACTTAGAAACAGCAACTTGTTAAGTAAACAGTTGCTATATAGTTTAATATGAACATTAAACACTGGTGTTACGCTATGACTCCTTGGAAATCGTACGGTCAACCGCACGAAGTAACACTTGAACTACTATGAAGACTGCGTACTGCTACGAAATAAAGGCACTCTCAACTACTACGAAGATCGCTTACTGCTACGAAACAGAGGTACTGTCAAAGTTGTTGTTTCCATGAACGTGCGGTTGACTGTAGGTTGGAATATTTAATATAAAATACTAGTGACGCGCCCATACTTCACACACACAGTTTTTAGGAGTAAACAAAACATCAAGATTTCTTTATTATTTGAAGTTTAATATTAATTTATTATAAACTTCCCGGAATAACTTCTCTGAATGATGGGGTAAACCACATCAAAATCCGCTAAACGGTTTAGAAGAAACAAGAACACGAACGACTTTATTTAATAACATGTATAGATACAACCAAGAGGCGATAATGTGCCACTTCTTGCTTGTAAGAGTATCATATTACTGGGATTAGTAAAACACTACTACTTGCCCTCACAGTAATATTAGTTTTTGTGCCCTTTGTTGTTGCCCAATGAGGCTTCTGTATCTTCTTGCCCCGTGGCGTCGCTCGAGTTTAATAACCGAGCCTGCTGAATCTACCTTCTGTTTAGTGTAATCTTTAGCTAATGGACCGTCTTGCGATATGAAAAGATTCCACGTTAAGGTAAATCTGGAGGCATGGCAGAGTGAGCCAAGTCTAACCTAAACGTCCGAAGCCACACGCCTTTGTTATGGTGGCCGACTCTAGAATCCCCAATAAATTTGTTCTTCATCAAAGTTATTGAGATACCTTAAATTAACTTATAATTCCTATGAGTTACAAGTTTTTCACTTCTTATCCACTATGAAAATATCGTTTTTGCCGAAACAAGATTATTTTTCATATTATTTAGTTGAGAGGCAATCATGAAGGTTGGACTTGGCTTGGCATAATATGAACAAAGGCAGCCTGTATTAATAGTTCTCTCGTTTTCATTTTTGCATGTAACAATCGTGAGACTTGGCTTGACTTTTTTACATAGAATGTTTTTGATGGGATTACGTCTTATCATGTATACTGCGTACCCAAAATATCTTGTTATGATTTGGATTTTCGGAGTTAAGAGCAGCTCGTGGTTTGTGGAGTTATGAATTTGCAAGCGGTTCATCTTTGTTGTTTAGAAGTATAAGAGAGTCAAATATATTTGAAACAGACCAATACCAAGAAGAACGATACAGATTGCAAAAGAAACTTAGTCGTTACATAAATGACGTAAAACTACTAAACTTAGTCGTTACATAAATTAAGTAAAACTACTAAACCTACCGACCTAACGAAATATTATTTGCAAAAAACTGATTTTTCTGATCTTTAATAGCTTTTACTGCACATTATAAATTTCGCAACGGTCTTTTTACACATTATTTTAACGCCTAACAAAAGAAAAAACCCGGTGACGAATCTTCACTAGGATTTTCGCCTTTAATGTGGCTCGTCGACTTTGAGAAAAACTTTGGCTTTGTCTGACGTCGTCTCTGCCACACACAACTGTGTGACACTCTACCGGAACGTGTGACATGCAGGGTATACTGCTACAGAGATCTGTTAGCGTTCGAATGAAATTGAAAGGGGGGGCTAATAATCATTTCAGCAACTATTGTTTTGTAAAATGTATTGAAAAAACAAGATGGGAGCATTAGTTTCGATTTTGGCCACGCGCCAAAAGATCCTAGTAGCGCTATAGTAACTACGCTCTCTTGTCGCAGGTAGTGCTGGAGGCGCGCAAGGTGTGCGGGCGCCGACTGTTCGTGTACCGCGGCATCGTGGAGCGCGCCTACAAGCCCGTGTACCTGGTCGTCGACACCGCCATCGAGGTAAGTAGTTGGAGCTGACAGCATAGTACAGAGGACATCAATGAGCAGGAATAAAGATGGTTAGGAGATAGAAGACCCTTTCAGGTACCACCGACACGAGGATCAGATAATATTGAAGAAAAAATAGCATACCAGAGAGCCGGACTCAGTACTGATAACAGTGACGTAATCGTCGCGATTACGAAGGAAGTCTTGGAATTTATTGAAAAATAAGAGCTGAATTTAAAAGTTAGTTTGCCAACAAAAGGATAAAAGTGTCGAAGGTGCAAAACGCCAAGTTATAAACTCTCCAATATACGTCATCAAACTTGTCGGGCGGTCCTCCAGGACTTCTGACAACTTTTATTATGAAAGACTTACATCGAAACTCGTCACGCGAGCCATTGCAATCAAAAATATGTGCCAACTTGGTCGACCAGTAAAACTTTTACAAGAATTCATAATGGCGTTGTAGAAGAAAACATGAGATCGAACCTTCGAGAGCGTCCATTACCGGGCGCCGCGAGTAGTTGTGAGATGACGTACATTATGTATCGAGACTGCGGAGCAAGTTTTATATCATAACCGCTGAAAGAACTTGATACCAGCAGTTTACTAACTTAAATTAATCCGCGTCCGGGACGTCGCCGGCACAAACTTCCACTTCGGACGGAATATAAAATAGCCTTGTGCCAACTTGAGCCTAGACTAGCGTTCAATCTGCTGGTTTTATATTTATTAATTAGTTTTCCTTAGTATTTATTAATTAGTTATTTATTAGATAGTGAATATCAACGAGACTAATTTAAATTCGTTAGTTAAATATTGGTCCCTTTGAACTTTGGAACAGCCCCTGTTGGTGAGGTCAGGGGGCTAAGATTATATTAATGACAGTGATTATTGCGATAACATTAATGGAAAAACTGAACCTGATCTACTTTTATGTTCATCCCAGTTTATTTGCTACTGCAGCATGTCACGACAAGAGGGCGAGTCTGTGAAGGCGAAAGGGCATTATTTTATTGCTGTTTTAAATTATAATGAAAAAACATTTTTTTTATTTTTTTATTTATCATTTCTTTATTAATCATTTCTAAATACAAGCACCTTGTGCGAGAAGATATTTATATTTAACTCTTGTACTCGTTTTAATCTCAAGGTTCACGTATTACACGAACTGCTCATTAGTTCGCGTGTGAAGTGAGTGATTGGTTGCTATGAAACAAGTTTTGAACTTCACATTAATGTAATGTAATCGCCTCACACCAAACGACAGTTAACAAACAGAAACGATACTCGTATCTCGTTTCAATGGAACGCTCGTCATTATCGTATTGAATATCTCGGCAACCGAACTTTATTTCCCCGGCGTTAAATAAAGAGAATACATCAAAAAGTTTCGTGCAAATATTGAATCCAAGAAAATGTGTTTCGTGTTTTTCATGAAAGTCGAGATTTTAATATGTTATCGTGGTCGAGCTCGCAAACGAGGTCAGGTGCCATTCAAGCCGCCAGATTAAAACATAATCTTGGAACTAGCGCACCTCAGCGCGCCGCACCGCACCGCACCGCACCGCACCGCACCGCACCGCACCGCATCGTATCGCGTCGCAGGGCCACCGCGGGCGAGTCTTAAGAGCTGCGCCACTATCTGAGAACTTACGTGTTCTTTTTAAAAAGATAGCGTCGGGACGTAAATATTTCATCATGAGAGGTGCCATTTTTGAGATAAGAATATATTAGCTGTACTACAACCGGTACTGTCCACAATCTATCTAGAGAATAATCACATTATGATGAATGGAACGGACACATAAACTGGTACCTACAGGAGCTAATGATCCCTTTGATACCAGATAGAACCTCCTGTGTTATATGTCCCTTTAATTATAATAAAGGGATGCTTCGGGCCCGAAACCTCACAATTAGTAGAGCTACTTAGGAAACTACAATTACAGCAGTTCTGTCCATTTCTGGGAAGGGTTCTAAAACAGGATGCCGGTGTAAGGCTCGTCCTATCCGAGACCGTCCCTTAGAACTGAAACACGTTATTAGAGTTATTGTTATAACTTCGCCCGTTTGCCTGCAATATCTGGGCGACGCGACGCTTAATTGAATCGGGAACGTTGTACTCACATTACAAACTATAAGTTTTCTTAAAAAAAGCTCAAACAACAAGTTGAGCCAGACCAGACCTCTTTGTGTTCTTGATCATGAAAAATCATTTAGGGTAAATCATATTTAGGTGGTTTTAGGCAACATCTACTCATAACTACTTTACTAGGTAAGTATTTGGTTGCGACACAGCAATTTACATTTACACAAACGCAGTTAACCGACCAAACTCTAACAACAGCTGTCTCTGGAGGAAACTTTCAGTGGAAATATTGGATCGTTCCCCTTTGTGAATCCTATCGCCTTTTGATACTTCAACACCGTTCACTACACAGTTGGCGACAATCAACCTTTCTAAGGAGTATCAGCTTCCAACTCCTGCTCGCTTTATATTTATTTTTAATGTAACATTTTTCCTCACAAAAAAATACTTTCGTAAAAATGATAAATCTTATACATATTTCGAGTGCTGACTATTAAATACTTTTTCATTTTGTTACTCAAACTACTCAAACAGAGATTTAATATGTGCGAACAGGCTTTAATATGACGTGGCATACTGTTACCTGCCGACTCTTCATTCCACACTGGAGTGTCTACAGACAAGGGAGGAGAGAAGTAATATGCCGCGGCGTGGTAGTGTTAGGCCATTACCATTTATTTAGAACTAGTTTAAAATATATGTTGCGTAGCTACATGGCTAACGGCCCAGAAAACTTTATCCGACTTTTATTGATTGTCAAGCGGTCCTTAATGTAATGTAGGGGGTCGTTAGACGGCTGCGCTTGAAAAAGCGCTGTTTTTCCACGATCAGGTGAGGAGGCGCGTGGCGGCCATTTGTACGAATTCGTGGCTATTTGCTCGCGATCACTCTTGGGACATCTTCGATACGTCATCATCCGTCTTGAACAGGCGCGGAGTCACGACGCTCCATATCCTATGGAGGAGTCGCTCATGTTCATATATCAGACGTAAGTCGTGGCTACTACTTCTACTCTCATCAATCATGAACCCAGTAGTGAATAGATTCTGTCGACCTATAAATTGACTATGTACACCCACCCAGTACATAATTTTCATCAGAACATGTCTCCGTCTATTATATTAACCTAATATGTATTACATTCCGTCAGTTTCTTCTACTTTTGCTCATTAATGTTCTTACAAGTAATAAAGTTCCGTGTGACAGACGTTAATAGATCCGTGTACCGACAGTGATTGCATAATATTACTGTAATGTAATAAGACGCCATTGTATCGACACAATGCGGCTCTTTGTCTGACGTAGATTGTTAGTCACGCAAGAATGCTCTCTGGAAATAGAACCGAGTAGATTATCATTAAGTCTCATTCTGCGTCGGAATATAATTAAACGGTTCCAATTCTGCGAATGCCTAACAAAAATATATCGTAGAAATCTAGTAGAGCAACTTATCAAGCGTTTCGTTATAATATTGTGAGCTTTTAAACTTCCTTTAATTATTGAAGTTTTAGATATACTTAAACTCAAATATTGTTCCTAAAAGGTTATGGTTTTAACCAAAATAGTTAGAGAATGTTATCGACGTGATAGCTGCGTGACAACAAACCTTACGCACCGTTGTGGTGAGCACCGACATACTGGGAAGTCTTATTGATTAATAACTTATTGATCGTTACATAAAAACATATACTCATACCTACTTAAAGCTAAATCTTTAAACCTTCAGAAAATTTCCGTTAAACGCCTTCGGGTATTTATTCCGTATTTGACAGCAGCCCGGCGGGGCGGCGGCGGCGCGCGACTGCGGGATCGTCTTGGAAATGATAACCTAGCTTGATAAACGAGCTGAGGTTTTAAAATGATGCTTAAGTGATATTAACAAAACATCTGCGCTTTCCATGGCGGCTACGGTGGTGTCAGGGAAGGGGGGGGGGGGTGACGTCACGTCATGCCTCAGGTGAGCGACGGATTGTTTGTGGAACTAAGATGGACGCCGCCGAGCGAGTAATTGAAATGTTTTAATAGTATAACGGCGCAAATTGCTGTTTTAATGAAGAAGTTTAGTTATTAAAATAATCAAATGGGTCGGTTGGTATAACATTTTGTATTCTCATGTGAAATAACATAATAAACGGCACGAGGAGGAAGGAGGTGCTCGGCCTCAGACAAAACCCGTTCAATAGAAAAGCTAAGCAGTCGCCGGCTTGCCAGGACAGTCTTGTTAACTTATCTATTCATTTATCATTGTCCGGGGGTTGTTGTTTGTTAAGAAAGTACAGGATACGTCTCTCATAAAAACTGGGATAGGACATAAATATTGTCCAGATCCACAGGGATGATAACTTTCACGAAAACAACAACCGAAAATACGAAAATTAATGGAGTAAACGTGGGTACATCATTAGATACTATTCATTGAAGATTGCTACACAAAACAAGAAACAAAACAATGCTTAGTATTAACTTCTCTTCAACTTGTTCCAGTTTTGTGTGTATTACGTGCGTGTATTACGTGAGTAACTGATTCTTGGTTACGATTTAAATTGGCAAGTGTTTTCAACAAGCTATTAGTTTGTCAGTCCGAGGGACGGAACCCGCGGCGCTTTGCTCACTCGGAAGGGATAAAGACCCGATGCGATCCCTTAGGAATACTTAACTCGAGTGAAAACCGCAAAAACTCCTCATAGATACTAAAAATATGACTGTATTGGATAGAAATCATAAAACAGTATTTTCTCTTTTAAGAGGTTTCCGATAATTACTTTTGAAATAGGTAATCTTTAAAGCTATGAAAGCGGCCACCCGTTCCTTTATCCTCTCGTTTCTGTAATTTTCTCTTTAATATTTCGATCAGGTTTTCCTGATAGTGTAAATATATTTAAATGGGTACTTCTACGAGTATTAAAAAAGTACGTTGATATGTTCGCAGTTCATAAAATTAAATTGGCAGTTGATTGATTTAAAGTGGCAGTTGTTTATTGTAGTTTTGGAAAATATCAAAATTACAAAATGCATGTTTATTAACAAGTTCGGTAGTAAAAACTGTGAACTAAACTAAATAAAAACGAGTCAACAAATATTAAAATGCGTAAGTAAATAAATAGTTAGTAGTTTACGTGTGGACAGTTTACAAATCAGTAGCGCTCGCCGGCCGCGCCGCGGCACCACTCGCTGCGCTCGCTCGGCTCGCGCGCGTTTGTTCACAGTTCTCCTAACCCATTTGGTCGGGTTGGCCTGGCTTTGTTACTGCGACCGGTTAAGTTAACAACCGCCAAAAAATAAAATGACTGTATAATGAATTTAAATAACAGTTGTCTAAATGATTACCCATTTAAATTTCGTTCCATTTTCCCCCCTATTATATAATTGGCCTAAGCATCAGCCAGCCAGTTCATTAAACTAGATTAGACGCATTGTCTGAATATCATTCAGGCAGCTAGTTGAATGGCACCATTTAGTTAAAAGGCTAGACAAATAACTAAATGGCTGACTAAGCTAGTTGGCAGCGACATACCGCGACAGCGGAAAACCTGATCGAAATATGGACACTAAGACCGTACGTCAGCAGTTACACTTGAACTACATAAACCACGCCTACCTACTGCTAGGAAATTAAAACAGGAGTATAAAATTAAATAATGATTGTTTCAGGGTGTGAAGATCTCATGTGAGGTGCCTCTGGGCGGCGGACTCAAATCTGACTCTTTCGTCATCCTGTCACGGACGCAGGTATGAAGTTAATTTTGCTAAATAGAGGATTAGTAGGTAAACATAAAATAAAAATAAAAAACAACCAAATGCATGTCGGACCACGCACAATGACGGGTAGAAGTCCGTAGACGGGATGAATGTATCCTAAGAACAAACCGAACTATGTAGTTGAAGATATTTTCTCCCATACGTCACGGTCAATTCTCCAACTGCAAATGAATGTTTGTAATCGCAAATAAAAAATTATGTGTTAGAACTACAAACTTGCTTCTTGCCAAATTTCATAATTCTAGCTCAACGGGTATGTCCCGTTGACCTAGAATTATGAAATTTGAATCAAAACTATTCAAACTATACGATTGAAACGATACGATTTTTGATTTATTTACGAGATTTGATTTTTTTTAAACAATATAACGCTTAGATGGCCGTATTTTTTTATTGCGTTAACTCCGAAGCTTGATTTTTAACCCCCGACGCAAAAACGACGGGGTGTTATAAGTTTGACGTGTCTCTCTCAATGTGTGTGTGTGTGTGGCATCGTAGCTCCCGAACGGATGAACCGATTTTGATTTTGTTTTTTTTTTGTGTGAAAGGTGAATTTGTCGGGAGTGTTCTTAGCTATGTTTGATGAGTCGGTCCAAGGTGGCCGCCGCCACAAAATGGCGGATTACATATTTTTTCACAACTCCCTCAATATGGGTATCAAATGAAAGGGCTTGACTATAGTTTGACCGAAACTGCTGTACCGCGCCTTAGGAATGCGCGGCGAGGCGGGGGGCGGGACGCCGTGAGCGATGACGAATGAGCGGCCTGCACTGCCCCCTTCGTCTCGCCGCGCACATACCGATGGCGCGGTACAGCGGTTTTGGTCAAACTATAGTAAAATACTATACACAATGATAAATTTCAAATCCAAGATACCACCACAAAATGGCGAATTACAAAAAACCTGATAAAACACCAAATTACCTGAATCTTAAAACGCAAGAAAATAAAAGAAATGAAATAATAAGGAGTACTTACAAAAAACATGAAATGAAAAATTTAAAAAACCTCCGATACAAAATAATAAATAAAATAAAAATTGTACGAATGTAAAAAGCCACAAGTAGAAAAAAAAAGGTACAAACGTGAAACCCGATTAATTTTCATACGTACTTACGTAGGGTCATAATTTCAAGGTTATTTTTTTCTTCTTATAGGGTTTTACGTTTATACCTTTTTTGTTCTATGAGTATTTGTGGCTATTATTTAACCCCCGACGCAAAAACGACGGGGTGTTATAAGTTTGACGTGTCTGTGTGTGTGTGTGGGGGTGTGTGTGTGTGTTTGTTTTAAGTACCATCCGAGGACGTGCGTATGAATACACAAGGCACGACCGAGGACCTTTTCGAGGGTCCTCGGTTTGACTTGACCAAAGATTCGTATTCTGCAAGCGATTTTGAGTCTTTCTATATACTTATTACGAAAAAGTTGTCTGAACCTCGGTTTGATCAAGAAAATTCATAATCTTACACAAACATTGTGTATCCACCACATGGTGCCACTCTCGCCTCATACACAGGCTCTTTACACTCATTTCACGTTTGTTGTATTATCCGAGGACCTATGTGTTAACTTTAACACAAAAGACCTCGGTTAGGTAGCTTTTCCAGACAATGTGTATTTAAGACCTCGGTTTGCTAGATTTTCCGAACAGTGTGTATTCTAGTCCTCGTTTTAACAGTTTTCCTCGTGTGTAGAAGACGAGTTATGTGCTATCATTAAAATAAAATTATGAAGGAGAAAAGCGAAGGTAGACTGAATCCTTAAACAAATCGTTAGTAGCTAATAGGTGCACGAGGAATAATCAGGCTTCTTTTGCAGTGTGTACTAAGTACCTAGGCCTGCTTAGATTATGCAACATTATGATTTGCACCATACAATATTGTATTGGCATGAGCTGAATACGTGTGCTCTTCGTAAAGAACCTAATAGAGTAAGATCCCAGGGCCACCAGACATCACGTATTTTCTGACGAACGAAATGTGGATGATTGAGTAGTGTTAGTATGTACTAAGAGCGCATGCCTACCTGCTAGCTTGCTGAGACGACTAATTCTCAGGTATCAGGTAATCAAGGTACAAAAAACATTACTTCCCTCACTTAAATTCTCCAAGCTGATTATCACGTATATTTTAGGCAATATCCTTAAAAATAAGTCGCCAATACTCCCAGACACTTTCCGTCGGCCGTATTGCTTTGCAGACGCTTTAAAGCTCCCAAAATAATTAGGTAGGTACTTCACGTGAATTCTGATGCTCCATTTTTATATATATCCACCAGACAACTATTTTAAAACCTTTTACAAGAAGACAGACCGATCCAAGGGCTAATCATCCCCTAAACTCAATTTTAATACCTCTGTGGGTAGGAGCGCGTTGGCATTATCCACGCGCAAGAGACTGAGTGAGACATGTATTAGGATATATTGACATCTCTCTCTCTCACACGCTCTTACAGTTTACTCATATCAATTAATTATTAATATTTTTAAAAAATCAGCCAAAAATTAAAAAATCAGGTTACAAATAATGAAAGATTAACTTGTTAAAAATGGTCATTTGACCACAATAATTCTAGAATTTTATTCTGCAAGCTGTTTTGATAAATTCGAATTAACTTCAATTTTTTTTTTTAATTATTTATTTATTGGGAATTAATCATAAAAAAAACAAAGTAGAAAAATATTAATCTCTCAACATTTCTGAGTAGTGCCTCTAATCTTCATTATCATTGTCATTGAATTTGATATGCCCTCGCGCTCCTACCCACAGAGGCATTAAAATTGAGTTTAGGGGATGATTGGCCCTTTGGATCGGTCTGGCTTCTTGTAAAGGGTTTTAAAATAGTTGTCTGGTGGACAGATATAAAAATGGAGCATCAGAATTTACGTGAAGTTAAGTACCTAATTATTTTGGGGGCTTTAAAGCGTCTAGAAAGCAATACGGCCAATGGAAAGTGTCTGGGAGTATTGGCGACTTATTTTTAAGGATATTGCCTAAAATATACGTGAAAATCAGCTTGGAGAATTTACGTGAGGTAAGTAATGTTTTTATGTACCTTGATTACCTGATAACTGAGAATTGACCGTCTCAGCAAGCTAGCAGGTAGGCATGCGTTCTTAGTATGTACATACTAACACTACTCAATCGTCAACATTTCGTTCGTCAGAAAATACGTGACGTCTGGTGGCCCTGGGATCTTACTCTATTAGGTTCTTTATGAAGAGCACACGTATTCAGCTCATGCCAATACAATTTTTTATGGTGCAAATCATAATGTTGTATAATCTAAGCAGGCCTAGGTACTTAGCACATACTGCAGAAGAAGCCTATAATCAATACCAGCATCTTTGTGATCTAGAATTTAGACTTCAGTTTTCTCTTCTTTATCCCGGCTTATCTGAAAGAAACGAAATAATAACTTGATATTGTATTGAATATCATGAAACTGAAGTTTCTGAATTCTGATTTATCTACTCATTGTAAACCTGAATTCTAGTTTTACTTTATTTTCGTAAGCTAAATTTGAAGACGATGCTACCAACTATAGAGGAATTCCCCCATAAAGAAACGACCCTGGCTGCAGCATCAGCACAAACTGGTAATTATTTTAGTTTTACGACTTAAACCTAACGCGTATGCTAAATTTCAAGACGATGCTATCAACTGTTGAGGAGTTCTCTCATGAAGAAAAGACCCTGGCTGCAGCATCAGCATAAACTGGTAATTGTTTTGATATTACTAGATAAACATAATGCGTATGCCAAATTTGAAGATGATGCTATCAATTATTGAGGAGCTCCCTTATGAAGAAACAACCCTGGCTATCAGCACAAACTGGTAATTATTTTAGTGTTACTAGATAAACCTAATGCGTATGCCAATTTTGAGGACGATGCTATCAAGTGCTAAGGAGTACCGTCATGAAGAGACGACCCTGGCTGCAGCATCAGCACAAACTGGTAATCATTTTAGTGTTACTAGATAAACCTAATGCGTATGCCAATTTTGAAGACGATGCTATCAAGTGCTAAGGAGTACCGTCATGAAGAGACGACCCTGGCTGCAGCATCAGCACAAACTGGTAATCATTTTAGTGTTACTAGATAAACCTAATGCGTATGCCAATTTTGAAGACGATGCTATCAAGTGCTAAGGAGTACCGTCATGAAGAGACGACCCTGGCTGCAACATCTGATACTATAATAATAAACTCATTTTAAAGTTGTTTATATAAATTAAATTACCTTTCCTCCACAGTGATTACACCCTTCTTATTCGCGGTCCACATCAACGGCAAACGTAAAAACATCGACTCGTCCTCGCTTGGTACTTCATTTTAGAAAAAGTGTGTAAGAAAGAAGTCGGAACATTTTACTTACATCGATATAATTATTATCTTACACGTAAAATATTTTAGGTAGGTAGATTTTCCAGGTCCTCGGTTTATACAAGTTCTACGCGAAAAACTGTCCTCGGTTTAGTGATATAAAGTCTAACACAACGTCCGCACTTTGTACAAGCTATAAGAAATTTTGTGTAAAAATACGTCCTCGGAAGGACGTCGCAGGGCTTACGTAAGAGGTCCTCGGTTGGCTTACACAAAGTCCTCGTATGTGCATCGCTAGTCACATTTTGCTGTGTATTTCAGGTCCTCAGTATGATAGCCGAAATTCATACAGAAAAATGTTGAGATAGCATTATCCCAATAAGCTCATCACTATAGATTTATTCACCTGTCTCTTTCTATCTTATTCTAAAAAGCCAACGAGGTATTTAAACCAGTTTTTTGGAGAGTCCTCGGTACGTTCTAGGACTAACAAGGTCCTCGTAAGGGTGTCTGTACAAACAGGGATGTGTGTGTGGGGGGGTGTGTGTGTGTGTGTGTGTGTGTGTATGTCTGTGGCATCGTAGCTCCCGAACGGATGAACCGATTATAATTTTGTTTTTTTTTGTTTGAAAGGTGAATTTGTTGGGAGTGTTCTTAGCTATGTCTGACGAAAATCGGTCCAAGATGGCCGCCGCTACAAAATGGCGGATTACATATTTTTTCACAACTCCCTCAATATGGGTATCAAATGAAAGGGCTTGACTAATAGAATATTAAACACTATGGTAAATTTCAAATCCAAGATGGCCACCACCACAAAATAGCGAATTACAAAAAACCTGATTAAATACGAAATTACCTGAATCTTAAAACGCAAGAAAATAAAAGAAAAGAAATATAAGAGTCCCAACAAAAAGCATGAAATAAAAAAAGAAAAAAATAACCTTGAAATTATGACCCTACGTAAGTACGTATGAAATTTTTTGATTAAATATTGTCCCGTCGGGGGACCGCTCTAATTATTAGCCTAACGTTCTGTTAAAGTTTAAAATAGTAACGGTCCCCCGACAGGACAATATTTAATCAAAAAATTTCATACGTACTTACGTAGGGTCATAATTTCAAGGTTATTTTTTTCTTTTTATAGGGTATCACGTAGTCGGGGGTTTTTTAAATTTTTAATTTAATTTTTTCAATAGTTTTTTAAAAATTGTTTTAGGCTTTTTACATTCGTACTATTTTTATTATTATTTTGTGTCGGGGACCGTACTTCTTATTGGATATTAATTTCAATTTGATACCTCCACGCGTTCCTGAGAAAAAGGGTCTTGACAGTCAGAGACGGATGGACGAACAAAGAAGTGATCTTATAAGGGTTCCGTTTTTTTCCTTTTGAAGTACGGAACCCTAAAAATCTGTTAGATTCTTTAACATGCTCAAATTCGAGTAAAACGTTATCTGTTTGATGTTTGAAATATTCTGAAATTAATTTTGTAATTAATTCTGAAGTATGACAAGTAAATCCACACAAAATATTACATTTTCAGATTTTTGGTACTAGGCTACGCTTATAGTTAATAGAAAGCTAACATTGTTACACAGAAATCTACATTCGCCGCAATACACAGTAATATCACCTCGGGGCTTTTGTTCAGCTCGAGCGCCGGCCGGACCGGAGCCGTATATTACGGTTCCGAGAACGGTTCTCCGCAGGCTTCCATGGCTTTTTGGAAACCTGTCCGATTTATATCATAGAACGTTATCATCTGTGACCACCGCGCCGCAGCAAGTAATCCGGATCAAGGTTATGAGCACACTGAGCAGTCTGAGCACTTAGTCGCCCACAAGTAGGGCCCGCTGTCCCTACTCGTGCGTTGTATACTGACCGACGTAATAACACTTTTGGTACTTAGCCTCATTTATTTTGATTTTGTTTTAGACCGACCCGGCTGTGTTTGCTCAGTTACTTTTTCACGTGTGTGCTAAAAGTTTTTCTGCAATAAATTATTGAGACGAAAGAAAGCTTTTTCCTCTCAGCTTGTCCATTTTTTAGCCTTTCATGACATGCATCATAAGTTCGGCTAATTAAACCTTTTCTTCTGTTTTCTGATAAGTGAATTAATAACAAGTTACTCAAATTATTTGCGTAATATCCCACGCTGATTCCAAAACCATTTCGAGTTTTTAGGTCTATTAACCTTATTTATATATTCGTCGTAGATTATAAAAATTGAGCGATAATAGTCTCTCAATTGATTATTGTAGTACTAAGGCGAGGGTACACACCGTGACGCGCTCGGTAGAGGGGGCGGCACGTGGGCAGAATTGTGTGGAGGGAAGTGACCACAAGACGAGTCAGTCTTGTGAGGGCAGCGAACGGATGCAGACCTCCACTTCTCCTACGCAACACAGTCGGTTTGCCCGCTCAGCCATCATATTGTTAGCGTTTGAAATGATAAGATGGAGATTATTTCAATACTAGCTTCTGCCCGTGACTTCGTCCGCGTTAAATTTATTGCTCCCCGTCCCACCGCGTCGCATCGCATCACCCGCCCGTGCTATTACTTCGATTTGGCTTAGCGTTCTTTCTGACTTTTTACCTATTTTCTTGGCTCCTAAGCGTGGTGTTAAATGACCTATATAAAAATAGCCTTCCTCAAGATTTGGGCTATCAAACGCAAAAAGGATTTTTTAAATTCGACCGGTAGTTAGTAGATTAGCGCGTTCATACAAACAAACTATTCACCTTTATTATTAGTATTTTTAAAGATAACTAAGAAGGACATTCAAGAACACTCGGAAAATTTATTACTGATCGTTTTATCTGATACGACGTTCGTGATACCGCAGAATAACGTAAAAATCGTCGAAAAATATCCAGCTTTACGGCCCACTAATAACAAAAACCGACAGCTTTTCATACCATGGCGGAAAATTTACTCGGCAACCTACTGGAAGCAATAAAATAGGTGCGATGCCAAAAGAGATTGCCACATTCTTGAATCTTTCAAATCCCGTACAGTACACAGGACATTGCTTCCGTAGAAGCTCTGCCACCCTTTTAGCAAATTCTGGTGCTGATCTTACACAACTGAAACGCCACGGAGGGTGGAGGTCCAGCATAGTAGCAGAAAGCTATATCGAGGATTAAATTGAAAACAAAGCCAAAAGATGCAGCCGAATAGTTGACAGTAAATCTATAAATCTAAAACCGTCTACTGTTGACCCTTGGCGCCACTATCTCCAGCGCGCCCTTCAACATCGGAAGGACAACTTTGTGGAACGACTACATTACAGCTTTCTCAGCAACAGCAACCACAAAATATGGCGACTTTGCCAAACACCCAAGGCTTATCTAATGCGACCTTTTCAAAACAAACAAGAACATAACACTGAATTCCGAAAACTGTTCTAATTTCACTATTAATTTTTAATGTTTATAAATTAATCCTTTGTTCTCTTATTACTGATTATAAAATAAAATGTGATAAATATTATACTACTATTTATTTTCTCGCAGTCAATGGTAAAAAGTAGAGTACACAACTCGTGAAAAAAATAATTCATCTCGGCTCTTGTATCCCTCGCTCCGCTCAGGATTCTAATCTAGAATACTAGAATCCTTCGCTGCTCTCGGGATCCAACTTAGTCCCTCGAATTAAATTCCCTTTATAACGGCGGCAGCAGCGTGCGGGCAGAGAAAATAAAGCGAACGGGAACGGTAATATTTCGTATAATAATTAATCAGGCACACAATACACAATAGTCTATCTTGTTAGGTACACACGGTAACCCAGTATGGAGCTCTCGTTTAATAGTTTATGTAGGTATGCTGGCGCCGCGCAGTTGAGCGGGCGCACTCTCTATCAACGGGGTAGGCCGACTGGCGACGCGAGCGGCGCGCGGCAGCGGGGAGCCGTGGAGCGGGGGGGGGGCTTACCCCTCTCGAGCAGGCGAGGCATGGACGAGGTAAGTTCGCAGCAAGGCGGCGCGCGTACGCGATTCTACGTTGTTACACACTCCCCCTCTAGTTCGAACATAGCGCCCTCGCGTTCGGACTAGCAATCATACCTACGGGGTCGACCACGTCTGCGTTTTTCCCTAACCGGAACCTCAACATCACCGATGAACGGTGTCAGATCAGAGACATGGTAACGTCCAATGTGCTCACCTTTGACGGTTCCCTCAACTAGGTAAGTAGTGGGGGTTACAACTTCTCGTATCCGGTACGGGCCATCTCTACGAGGTATAAATTTCGCAGACTGTCCGGGGCCAACATCGTTCAGCCCTTGCGTCTTCAACAAAACAAGGTCACCTACCTTATAGTCGGAAGGCGGTCGTCTACCTTCGTCCGCATATTTTTTCTGTACGGACTGGGCACGTTCGTGGACATCCCTAGCGTCTAGCAACACCGTCGACAACTTACGAAGGTAAGGAGTTATGTTATGCACGAAATTATCGCTATCCACTATGGTCTTCATGTCCACCACGACGTCCGAAGGTGCGCGCAATTCTCTCCCGAAGGTGAGGAAGGCTGGTGAGAATCCAGTACTCGCTGTAACAGCGGAGTTCATCGCAAACCTTACGGCTGCGAGGTGAATATCCCAAGAAGTGTGGTCTTTTCCTACTAGAATTGCTAGTTGAGGCTTCAGGTCCCGGTTCTTCCGCTCTACAGGGTTCGCTTCGGGATGATACAGCGGCATCAAAGACTGTTTGATACCCATCACATGACACGCCTGCTGCATCACCTCGGCAACGAATTGGACTCCGTTGTCACTTATCATCCTGCGCGGGACTCCGAACCTCAAGAAGACCTCGGAAATCAAAACCTCAGCGCACTCCACGCTGGTGGCGTTCTCTAACGCTAATAGCTCAACCCAATGGGAGCATGTATCTTCTAGAATTAAAATCCAACGGTTACCTTTCGAAGTTCTTGGGAGAGGGCCGAATAAATCGACTGACACCACTTCGAACCGTCGGGTCGGTGCCGGGGTTTGCAGCAACCCTGCCGGCTTCCGGTTGTCGATTTTGTATCGCTGGCAAGCAGTGTAGCGCTTGATGTAGTTAGTAACGAAGGATCTCATACCTGGCCAGAAGTATCGGGCTCTGATGCGCTGCAGGGTCCGTTCCGCACCGAAGTGACCTGCTGTGGGAGCGTCATGAAAATCTGCAAGGACACTCTCCCTCTCGTGCGTAGGTACCACGAGACAGGCGGAATCAGCGTCTTCAGAGTCAGGTGCGCATCTGTACAACACCCCATCCGACATCAGGTATCCTCTCTCTGACCAGCCTCTCCCCCTAAAGGGGTCGTCGGTCGCCTCCAAATCCTCTACTATATTCTTCAGCTCAGGATCTCTGAGCTGATTAGTGCGCACGTCGTCAGGCGTCCTGTGTGGCACATCTACTGTCACTGAGCATACCTCGCAACCACCTGGGTTTTCTTCGCAACAGGCTGGGCGGCTTAGTGCGTCAGCAATCACGTTCACCTTTCCGGGAGTGTACTCGATCTGTAAGTCGTAAGCCTGGAGGGTTAGCGCCCATCTGGCCAGACGACCGGTGGGCGACTTCAGGCTCATCAGCCAACGTAACGGCTGATGGTCGGACTTAACCATTACCTTTGATCCTTCCACGTAACCCCTGAATTTTGTGACCGCCCATACGACGGCAAGGGCCTCCCGTTCGGTGGTGGTGTAGTTGCGCTCAGCTGGCTCTAAAAGACGGCTGGCGTACTCTATGGGTCTTTCATCAGGGCCCTCCCCCTGCATCAAAACTGCGCCAAGACAGTAGCCACTGCTGTCTGTCCGGAGGGAGAAGGGCTTGCATTCGTCGGCTTGGCGTAGAATGGGAGCTGTGACCAGGAGTTCTTTGATACGCTCAAAAGCAGCCTGCTGCTCATCATGCCATCTCCAAGTGCTGTTCTTCTTAAGAAGGTCAGTTAAAGGCTTAGCGATTGCAGCGTAGTTCGGTACAAAGCGCCGAAACCAACTAGACGTCGCCAAAAAGCCTTTTAATTGCCTTACGGTCTTTGGAGAGGGCATGTCAGCGATGGCTGAGGTCTTACCTGGATCGACTTGCAGACCGCCAGGGACGATGATGTGACCGAGGAACTTGACTGAGTCTCGGGCGAAACAGCTCTTCATACGATTGACACGCAGGCTAAACTGCTCGAGTCGATCAAAAACCGATACAAGATCTTCGATGTGACCTTCGTAGGTCTGTGAGAGGATTATCAGATCGTCAAGATAACCTAAAATGGTCACAGGCCTGCTTCCTTGAGGGTCCGAGCATACATCGGAGCTGTCATTTACCTTTTGGCCTCGAATGGGCACATTCAAATTCGATTTGAATCGATCTATCAATCGTTGAAATGTGGCACCCGAGTTACGTAGGCCCATCGGCATCCTCTTAAACCTGTAAGTGCCAGAGGGTGTCACAAAAGCAGTTTTGTCGCGATCTTCTTCTGCGACACAAACCTGGAAATAACCGGAGTGGAGATCAAGTGTGGTCATATAGCTGGTCGTCTTCGCCGCATGAAGTACGTCTTCCATGCGTGGGAGCGGGTAACGATCCGGTTCTGTCACCGCGTTCAACTTCCGGTAGTCCACACACAGGCGAACTCCGCCGTCCTTCTTTGCTACTAAGACTACGTTGGCAGCCCAAGGCGACTCACACTCCTCTATAACATCTGCGCGCAGCAGCTTCTCAAGCTCACCGTCTAACAACTGTTTCTTACCTTGCGACATTCTATAGGGTGGTGAAGCGGTCGGTTCCTGCTTCTCGTCAACCCGAATGTGATGAGTGGCATAAGTTGTAGGGGGTCCATCGGTGGCGAAGCGCTCAGCTCTGCGTACTATGAGCTGGTTGAGCTGCGTTCTCTGGGCAGGTGACAGCTTCGTTCCTTCATCCTCTCTCAGCGACAGGCTGGAAGAATCGACCTTTAACAGCCCTTTGCCGCTGGTGGAATCGATTTGCATCAGCTGTTCGTCACTGGTGGATTCGAGGCTGTATGACTGTACAAAAGTAAACTTTTGCCTAGGTGAATTACGAAAATACCAACAGTTATGTTGGAGGTCTAACAATATACCTGCTCTAGCGATGAAGTCCTGTCCTAGAAGCGTCCTATTATTCGCTTCTGGTATCACTAGGAAATTGGCGGGAATTACGCGTTTCTGAATTGTTACGTTCGTGTTACATACCAACAATTCTCGTACCTGCTGGGTTCCGTCGGCGAGACTGAGATTTCGGCGTGTTTCCGTGAAAGTGGTACCGCTGTCGAGAAGGATTTTATATAATCCAGGACTAGCAAGACTCTCGGTGGCACCTGTATCTAACACTGCGACACCTAATAAAGATGCAACTCCTATCTTTACTGTTGGATGCGACCGGTCCGATACATGGGTGACGGCACTTTGGAAACTCGCCTTATCGGCGGACGGTGTACCTTTACACGTCGGACACTTAGAGCGTATTACCACCCCTTTTAGACCGCAGCCGTAACAAGACAATGGCGCGTTATCAACATTTATGTCACTCGATTTCGTTTTATTTCTACATTCATCTACTGAATGACCAAACATTTTACAAAAAGCGCAGCGTGGTCTGACACGTTTCGAATTCGCATCACTACTATTATTCGAACTAGAGTTGGGTGTGGCATGTGAACGGTTATTTTGAACAACGATCGCAGTCGGAGGGTTATTGTTTACATTTCGAGAATTCGTGGAATTTTCAATAATATTCGCGTGATCGTGATTCGAGTTATTATCGCGGGGTGAAATTAATGATTTAGGTACTCGTACACTTACTTCGGCCAGCGTCTCCTCTACGTACCTTGCTCGCTCGAGTAGACAGTCGACACTACTTACACTGTCGCGTGACACTCTTTTTCGGATTTTACGATTTAAAAGGCCGTAGACAATATCTAATTGCATTAATTGAGGTACATCATATGGTATTCGCGACATATTGGCACGCACTCGCGATATATATGAATCGACACTATCACTATCACTTTGTTCCTGTGCGAAGATTTCTCGAAGAATCCGGTGGGCGGGGCGAGGGGCGCCGTACATGAACCGAAGTCGGCGTATCGCGTCGTCCCAGGTCTCCACGGTAGATTTAATGCCTTGCCACCACACGGCGGCTTCTCCTGTCAGCAACATAGGCAAACCTCGAAGCGCATGCTCGTCGGACACGTTTACGCACTCTTTATAGATGAGCACGCTCTCGACGAAAGCTTCCAAGGTTTCCGCGCCACGTGCGGCTCCGTCGTAGCGGGCCGTGCACCGGGTGAAGTTGCTATGCAGGGTCAGCATCGGCGCTCCAGTATGTGTAGCGGTGGGATGAGTCGGTCCTGTTGATTCGCCGGCTTGCGAGCTCGGCGTCGGCGTCAGCGTCATGGCGCTTCGCATCACGTTTGATAGTAACCGCGTGAGTTGTTCTTCGGACATGGAGATCGTGTTACCAACCGTTGTCGGTGTTGGCGTCGCCGTAGTGCTCATGCTCGCGGGGTTCACTACCGCATGGTTTTCTTCGTCACTACTGGATACATCGTGGTTGTCCTTGGACGCGTGTCGGCGTGTTTTCGGCGGCATCTTCTCGTCGATGATGCTCGGCAGCGATCCAAGACGGTAAATAACGGCAGGTAGTCCAGTAGGTGGAACTCAGTTGCGTGGTTTCAGTCCGCGCTCGCGTCGTCCGAGCACGTGCCACGAGTTGGGCGCAAGTTTATAACGGCGGCAGCGTGCGGGCAGAGAAAATAAAGCGAACGGGAACGGTAATATTTCGTATAATAATTAATCAGGCACACAATACACAATAGTCTATCTTGTTAGGTACACACGGTAACACAGTATGGAGCTCTCGTTTAATAGTTTATGTAGGTATGCTGGCGCCGCGCAGTTGAGCGGGCGCCATAGATATCCGGAGATATGCCTTCATTGCGGAATAGTAAGGAGTCCCAGTGCCGCCGCTAATCTCCCACCCAAATACTTACAACATTAACAAATAGTGTACTTACGACACACACTTAAAATTTGAACACGCATACTAAGAAGAAAGCAGCTACACTAAGTCAATTTCTAACAGCACACATGCATAGAATGGGCGGGGCATTCACTTGTAAACATTTGCTATTCAATGCACACGCATGCAATTAGGGAGTCGAAAGCGATGGTCGATAATTTTTGTCGATATTTAATTATAGCACATTCTTGTATTATAATAACTTCGTTTAATTTTCTTTAAATAATTTCTTTTTTTTTAATATAAATACCTATACGAAAATATAGTTTATTTTAATTAAAATAAAATGGGAATAGTTTTTTTAATATTGTATTACCGGTTAAATTGAACGCTTATTTAACACATTTGTAAAGAAATAAAATGTTAAACCCTCAGTATTATAGACAAAGATTTGACAAAATAGCGACGGACCGCGAATTTTCTAATTCAAATTTCGAACTTTGGCGGCTGCTCGGCCTTATGATTGACATGAATTGAGTGCTTGCGATTTAGTGATCAATACAAGAATATTGCGCAAAATATTTTTTTATTTTCAAAAATATTTGTTTTTATATATTTTTTTTTTCTACGATGTAATGAGTTTTTACATTTCACGAGTAACTGTAAGTATTGAAATAACAATGTCTTAATTTGGTTCAAACAACATTAAATTAATAACTAATTTAACTCTTTTACTATACATGTAATACGAGAATATCCATTGAGTTCTGTAAAAAAATACTTCAGCTGCAATAATACGCATATCGATAAAATCAGTCGCACGCACTCGATTGCACCTCTCTAAATTCAAAACGTTCGTTGCGTTCGGGAAGATTCGGGCTAGTTCGTGTCGCTCCGGACGAAAGTTAATAAAACATTTAAAAATTGATTTAAAATATAAAACAGTGACTTAATTGGTTACTTACCGTTGGTAGGACACACCATTTGTTTTCAGGTTGATGGTATTTGATCTATTTTTACATATAATTACTGCACAACTCGGCATTTTGATTTTTTACGCATCAATAGTACACTGTACGCAGTTGCAAAGCGACTGAATGAAGCGTACAGCCGCCGTTCGAACATAAGAACAATTTCATAATATTGAGGCGCCACGTGCCACGCCCCCAAGGCATATCCCTGATATCCGTGGCGGGCGCACTCTCTATCAACGGGGTAGGCCGACTGGCGACGCGAGCGGCGCGCGGCAGCGGGGAGCCGTGGAGCGGGGGGGGCTTACCCCTCTCGAGCAGGCGAGGCATGGACGAGGTAAGTTCGCAGCAAGGCGGCGCGCGTACGCGATTCTACGTTGTTACACCTTTCTTTTCACTTGTTGTCTAATCTACTATTATGATTCTGGCAATAAGGCAGACGCTCTAAAAATTTTCACTTTCATTTATTATTTTCTATTTATAAAATCTTTTTCCCTATAAACAAGAGAATTGTTAAAAAAATTGTATGTAATTTGCGTTGTCCTAATAATCGATTCAAGTGGGCGTACCTGCTGGTCACCAATTTGTTTTGGTCATTCGGAGTCATTCGGTTTCTGAAGTTTGTCGTCTGCGTGTTTTTCTACCTATAATATGTATGTATTTACAAAAAAAAAAATGTATATAAGTAGTTTATCAGCCATCTTGTTACCATAACACAAGCATTAGGTTGCTTAGCTTGGGACTAGATGGCGTTATGTGAAATGTCCAGGGATATTATTATTATTATTGAATGTGTCCCTCGTGAGCTTTTCTTTCAAGTATTTTATCATCACCTAAAAAGAGACAACGCACTATGTCTGTGTCTGGAGATCAATATTGGTCTTTATGTGATTGTGCCAAGAAGGCCACTGAGGTTTTGGGCATTTCTGCAGTGACAGTAAATTATATCACATAAATAAACATGAGCAAGTTATTCATAAGAATAGAAATATTTTATTTTCATTAGTATACGACGAGACCGTCACGTTTAATGTTGGGACGCCGCGCGCCGCTTCAGCGTGCTTTCAAAAGCACGAAATATAATAAAATCAAATAATTATAATGACTAGGGAAATGTTGACTACCCCTGAAACGTTATTTTGATACTGAATTTCTTTGTTTGCATTTTTGATCTTGAATTCCATTTCTGCCAGTTTCCGTTTACGATTTATTTTATTTATCAACTTTATTCTGATCTTAAGAAGACAAAAATATTAAAATGAGCAAGAACCCAAATATCTAGGAAATCAAGCCCAGTGCGGGCCAGACAACAACAACATAGCCCTGCACAGTATCGGCAACTCTTACACAAGCAACGTACTCGTAATTTCTTTGACAATAATGTATGATACGTTACCATAATTTGTGCGTATGTTGGCTTCCGAGATTCCGCTTGTTCGATTGATTTACAATCAACGTTTGCTTGTATGTACGATAAACATCGTACGTACACATATTTAATGTTGTATCTTCAGTAATCTTCATTACGTATGTTTGAACAGTTCTCAATTTATTTCCGCGTGACTTGAGCTGATTTCCGGCCGGGAATGAAGCTATTTGATTGAAAATATTTTACTTAAAATCATGTCGGAAGCTTTGAAGCAACCCGGTAATTTCAGCTCTTTGTATGTAATACCGCTTGGTATTGCAGAATAAATGGAAGTTGAGGCACATGAACGATAATTAATTTTTAAGCAGCTATTCAATAGTTTAATTACTCGTACGTAGGTAGCATTTCAATTAACCAGAGTTTAATTTGTTTTATAAACCAATAGCTATAGTTACTCACACACCTAGTAGCCGCTAGTTCATATTTCAAGAAAACTGACAAAAGATTTTAAAACATGATTTATGAATAAGTGAACAACATAATTTAGCACGTATTAAAAAAATGAATGACAGCAATATCTTCAATTAGTAATGTTTTTAAAACAGGCTTGTATTACATAAAATCTAAGAACAATCGTTTTCATTTCCTTACTTTTCCGGCGGCAAAAAGTCGCGCGCACTGTACTCACTGTGCTTGGTTGTACCTCGCTGTTGTTTGTGTTTCCCTACTTTTCACTTTGGACCGGCCTTTTACATGCAAGCTTTATAAAACATTCACAATATACGCAGAACCCGTTTTCTTTTTCAGCGAATTGTCGCTTAAATCAAAGCGCTGTTTGTTTTCCGTCATGTTGAATTCCAAAAACCTTTTTATCGTATCCGAAAACACAATAGTGTTTTGATACGTATGTGTTTGAGCCTTTCGTTGCAGCCATTAGGCAGGCTTTAAATCGGCTTTGATCGGCTTTTGTTGTCTCTGAACTGTGTTGCGTAGAATTATGACAAAAATATGGATGTTGTGTTTAGGTTTAATCTAAGGTACGCGTTTTTTATTGTTTGAGTTTAGCTTACCCGCAGAGGAACCTAGCTACCTAAAGACAAAGCCGAAAGCAATATAATAGCGCACGGATAATACAGTGTGCGTATTAATTTTAATAATCTGGAGTATTAGTAATTATGGTATGATACCGGCGTAGCCGCGTAGCTGGCAGCTACGCTTATTAGCTACGCCGTAGACCGTAGCTAAAAAGCGTAGCGGCTGCGGCAAGATAACAGTGGCACTATTATCATAACGTAGTCGCGTTGAGCGCAGGGCTAAAGTGCTTGCTTGCATGTTTTGTCGGATCATTGCTCATTCGTTGGTCTCACGGTGCCTCCGCGGCAAATTACCCCATTTTTTAACTTCTCTGTAAATAATGGGGTAATTTGTAATGTCCAGCGATACGATACGTTAACGATACATAAAACGTTATCTACTGGGGCCCAATTTTATATCACATAGTCCCTTTTAATTTCACGGGCATCGTAATAGCATGTCGTTATCGTTTACGACATGATGTGTCGTATATCGTTTACAGTCGTTATCGTATCGTCCAATGTTTTAAAGGAGCCCTTCAGTATACTAGTTTATTGTAGGTACGCTGTAAGGCCGTGGACACACTAGGTGAACGGTTTAAGGCGCTGCATTTCCTTAGAATTAGCACTCGAAACAATTCTGTGTAGAGAGTGCACTGTAGGTATGCGGTTAGCGGTTAGAGGAATGTGGCGCGCTCACAGTGAGTCGCTAACTCATGAATGTCGCGGTGCAGGTACCAGCACGCCACAGACTGATATCTGACTAGTCTCAATTTACCGAATGTACAAAAAAATGTTCAGCTAGGTAACTTGCTAAATTGGGACAGCGGCGTAGGAATATGCAAATATTCCTCCATATAGTTTAACTTGTTATAAATTCAGAGGCGCGGCGCGTGGCGGCGGTAATGATGCGCAAATAGATTATGTCAGAGAATATTCATTGAAGCCTTTAGCTCTCTCGTAAAGGGCAATTTTATTAATAGAACGCTGAAGCCCGTTCCTAAGTCGAACAACATTTACGGTATGGTTATAAATCACACAAAATTAAATACATAGTTCGTTTTTTCTAACTTTCTATATATATAAAATTCAAAGTCCTGACCGACTGATTGACTGACTGACTGATAGATCAACGCACAACCTAAACCGCTGGTTCTAGAGACATGAAATTTGGAGGGTGTGTTCTTCGTGAAGAGTAGGCATCCACTAAGAAAGGGTTTTTGAAAATGGGGGGTTTTGTTTGTATGGAAAATCTTAGTCCTTGAGTTAATAAACTTGAAACTTGACACCAATACTAATCTAAGTAAATTATGAAGTTTGCCATTTTATGTTTCTCTAAACTACCCCCTAAAAGGGAATTGGGGGGTTTCAAAGTTTGTATGGGAGAATTTTAGCGCGCGGTCCGATTATCTCGAAACTCACTATTTATACCTACGATCGAAAGTAAAGAATAATTTGTATCAGGGTTTTTCGAAAATTACCCCTGACGGGCTGAAAATGGGTAGTCAGTTTTACAGGGTAGGATTTTACTGCATGGCTTGATTAAGTCCAAAATTAGTATAAATAATCTTTGAGTCAAGTTATGAATACATTTCAAACGATTTTTTTAAACTCCACCCCTGTGGGGATGAAAAGCAGGGATACAGTTTATATGAAAAATCTTATTCATTTAGTTAATAAACTTGAAACTTGGCAAGAATACTCGCCTAAGTAAGTAATTAAGTTTATTATTTTAAGTTAGTAAAGAAGTAATTGAATACGCGGTCCAATTAATTCGAAACTCAGTATTAATACTTTGGACAGAAAATAATTAATAATAAGTAGGTATGTAAAGTTGTCGAAAATTGACCTCTGACGGGGCATAAGGGCTAATTTGATTTTGAAGGGGAGGATTTGAACTTGAAACTGTATGTTACATTTTCACACCTAAACCACTGAACTTCTGATTTGGCAAAGAAATAGATGGCATCCTAGGGAAGGACATACTTTTTATTCTGGTAGCACGTTCCCGTGGGATAATTTCCGAAATCCACGCGGGCGAAGCCGCGGGCAGAAGCTAGTCTAATATAAGTTAAGACGTTTGTTCTTAATTCTATGCAAGCAGCTCACAATGGAGGTTTTAATCTGCAGTGGACATCCCCTCTGATGGTATAATGATAAAGAAGCAAAACTTCCTTCACGCGCATATAATACGATACGTGTGATGTAACGACTACATTCCAGTTTTCTATGAACTAGAAACCCCGTTTTCACCAATAAAATATTTAATATTTTATATCACAAATGTGGCGCTAAAAAGCCACGAGTGGTTGAAAGTGCTACTTCACGCGGCCATCAGAGTGTCGTGAGTTAACGCGAATACAATAGCGACATGAAACGATTGTTTAAAGTTTAACGTTCGCCGCCGGTACCGGAGCCGGCCCCGGTCCCGGTGCCGGAGCCGGTGCCGGAGCCGGTGCCGGAGGCGGTCCGTTTTGTCACATAACTGCATGCATCACGATATCGGCAGTTACGAGCGCTTGCTCAAACCTCACTCGTTAAACATAGTTTAACGACCTCAGATATACATAAGGAATGGTTTTGCGCGCACCATGTTCCTGCTTACTAATTAACACCTTAGAATGGGATCTGTTGTAAATATATACATGTGTTTTAATAATACTTTCAAAGGTCACCATACAATAGAGCCGTCGAATGGAAAGAGATATGGTGAAATATTAAAGTAGCAGTTAATTCAATTGTTCATAAAATAGCCAGTGAGAATGTATCTATAAAATATTTTGTGTGGAGCTCTTGTTGTCCATCACTAAATTGTTGTGTTGTGTCTCAACACATCACTGAACATTAAAGTGTTGCTGTTGTCTGCCTCATACTCAATTATTTATTTACATTTGGTCGTTTGGCTATGATTGACTTTATAACTTTCGCACGTGTTTTGGTTAAGCTTGCAGTAAACCAAATAACATCCAAACAAATGATCCTTGTTTCACTTGTGTCTGTACAAATAGCACAAAATGTTCCATGCGAAGTCCCTCGTATAATATAATTAGATAGGTAGAAAATATTCAGCCCTTTGAGCGAGGAGCATTTTTATGAGCGACGTGCCGGGATGGACGAAATTTATAATATTTCATCCCCTAGTTGGGAACGAAGTAATTACAGTTTTTAGCAATCTCTTTTGAGGGATAATGGGGTCCGGCATTTAAAAGCCTTATCTTTCGAAATAGGACAATAGTTATTTTGTATTTAAATAACGTAACATTTTAATAAAATCACAACCTTCTAAAATATCTTACTTAAACTTAGTCTGATCTGCTCTCAAAAACCACAATCTAATCGTTGTCGTTGTAGTCTAATGTTATATTATAAACAATTGAATTGGAAGTAAAAGAAACAACAAAACGATTTGCCCGCACACGGCACGATGCGGTACACGAAGACACAGTTGCAGACAGGGTAGAAGAATGTTATTCTAACGTTATGTAAGGCTACCTCCACACCGGTGTTGACGACTGATTTCTGAAATATTTGAAATAGGTACTCTAGTCAGAAGGCGCTGGGTAAAGGAGCAGTCTTTGTCAGAGTCTTTGTGATAACTTTCCACAAACACCCTGCAGTATCAAATCTTTATAAATAAAACAAAGCCGGGTTAGTTACACCATTTATAACTCAAGAATGACTGAACCGGTTTTTAATCTTCGATTGGTTAGATTGGTCTCCGCCCCAAATAACAGAATCTTTATTAAAACACGAAAAATCCACGAAATCAAAAATGAAGATAATTAATTTTCTCATACATTCGTTCTTATTGGATCTGAGGCGGTACGAAGTTCACCGAGTCAGCTAGTTCTAAACAAAGAATCACCTGCAGGTACTTTTTAGGTAAAATACTCGTAATAATGTGTCAAAATAAAACACTTCAGTCACACAAATAACTTTTGAAACCATAATTCGACCACGTTGAGTTCACGTTGTCTATTCCATTTACTTACAAAAAATCGCGCGTTTGACGCTGATTATCTGAACGAGTCCTAATGCACCACGAAGGAATGTACTTTCAACGGCCAGCCCAAACCTTATACGGGGCGTGGTGCTCTGAACATACTCAACTATGTCGTAATTGAGGATATCCTAAACGAACCACTCGTATACTCAGCCAAACTGAGCTAAATTGAGCAAAATTGTGGGGAAATGTGGTGAACCTTTTTAAAATTCACAAAGCATTTGGTGTGAGAATGTTTGAAAGCTCTGCGTATGTAAATAAGTTCGGCGTACGGAGCCGACATCAATGTGTGAGCAGTGGCTGTCGGAGACAACAGGTGCTGTGCAACTATCTGTGATTGTGTTTCAAGCACAGGAGCAGGTGCTGCTCCAGACAATAGTTCTGGCGGCAAGTTTGTGACACACTCCTGTACTACTGCCCTTCTTTTAGGCTCCACCTTTGTGGGGTAAAAATAGCTATTTTGGATAAAAAGTGTTAGAATTAAGTTTGCGACTAATCAGTTTAGTTTGTAGCGCACCAGGAACGTGTGATTGCCCTTTGAGTCGTGAATGTAAAGCCGGGAGACCTTTCGCCGCAGTCGCTAAAAATACCGCAGCTGACCTTATTTCTAAAGGTTCAGATAAGATTAAAATCTCACCACATGTTTTGCTAAAGTGACTGATGGCGTATCGTTCAGCTACACTGCTCACTCTCTTCACGCCACGGTGAACTCTGACGCGACACGGCCGGGGCTGCGGGGCTTGCGTCAGCTGGAGGCGGATTATTTGTATCCCAGCGTGGCGCCTGTCCGACAACTCACAGGATAAGCAGAGGACCAGGCGCCCACCATGTCCCTATAATAACGACAGACGTTTTCGCACAGGTTGCTTCACATTGCGGTTTCCGAAATTTCTGTCTAAAGTCGTTAAACATGAGAGGCAAAATGAACTGAATATTTAAATCAGTTAATTTATCGTCCCATAAGGGTCATTCGGTACGTCGTAATGTGTTTTGATAGAGTGTTAGTAAAGTTATTAGACTATTGCTACTCGGGGAGCCAGTGGTCGTGGGAATTTTGCTGAAATCGGATTAGTTGAAATACAAACATATCGCTCTTCAGAATGTTGGACAACATTATCTACTCGTAGTAATATTTTTAATTGTACAGATTCTCATCAACGTTTTGGAATGACCTTGTGAATTTGCATTCGAAATAATTATTTTTATGTTTCGTTTTAAATGTAATTCAACCTATTCGGTAAATGAAACAGTTCAACTATTAAAAACACCGGTCAAGTGCGAGTCGGACTCGCGCACCGACGGTTCCGTACAAATTTATAGGTATGTAACTACAAATTTACGATTTTCGTATGTTTTTCCTTTACTTTTGCTACATGACATTGCTTCTTGCCAAACATGATTCTAGGTCGACGGGAAGTACCCTATAGGTTTTGATTCTGGAACATAAACGCGCCCGTATCTTTTGATTGCGTTGACTCAGAAGTTTGATTTTTTAACCCCCGACGCAAAAACGACGGGGTGTTATAAGTTTGACGTGTCTGAAAGAAAGAAATGAAATAATAAGGAGTCTCTACAAAAAGCATGAAATAAAAATTAATTTAAAAAAAAAATGAAAACCCCCGACACAAAAAAAAAATAGTAAAAGCCTAAAACAATTTAAAAAAACTATTGAAAATAGAGCCACAAATAGAAAAAAAAAAGGTATAAACGTGAAACCCTATAAAAATAAAAAAATAACCTTGAATTTATGACCCTAGGTAGGTACTATGAAATTTTTTGATTAAATGTTGTCCCGTCGGGGTACCGCTACTATTTGAAACTTTTACAGAACGTTAGGCTAATAATTAGACTTTCATTTGATATCCATAGGTATTGAGGGAATTGTGAAAAAATATGTAATCCGCCATTTTGGACCGATTTTCATCAAACATAGCTAAGAACACTCCCGACTAATTCACATTTCAAATAAAAAAAAAAACAAAATCATAATCGGTTCATCCGTTCGGGAGCTACGATGCCACAGACAGACACACACACAGATACGTCAAACTTATAACACCCCGTCGTTTTTGCGTCGGGGGTTAAAAACCAAGTTCAATTAAATGAAGTTCTTACAAGTTAATCGTTTATTCGTTAAGTCTAGAAACTTGTAAAAGTATACAGCGTTCATAGTAACTATTATTGGTCTGCGTACAGTCTGTTGTCAAGATTACCTATCTGACCCACTCTAAAAACAAACGAATTTGGACCCTCTGCTGTAACATTAAGGTTTATTCAATTTATATGAGAAAGTGCTCGAGGACTCGATGAACAAATACAATAACAATACAGACACGCAAATTTAATCTTTAACACGTAACGTAACGTAAACCCACTCAACAGTGCCGGAGCCACCGGCATCATAATTATATTATCATTTTGTTAAGCTATTTTAATCATTATCTTGTTGACATTAAAGTTGAAAATCATTCTTTCAACCAATCTTTAATTTCGCGTATTCCCAACAAGTTCTTGTGGCTTAGCGGTTTGATGCTGGATTGGCGACGAACAACATGTGGGTTCGAAAACACAGTCCACCTATTATCAGTTTCTTTTTTAATTTGTTTTCATTTCTACAATTTTGTTTGCAGTATTAAAGAACGACCAATATGATTTCTGCCTAATAACTTCTTGTATAATAATCTTGTAAACAGGTGGGTAAATTAAAAAACTTAAAGTTCACAAAGGAGACTGAAAGGATTACACACAATCTTGGGCCTGAGTGTAAAAGGATGAAAGTGGTGTCAATTAATAGCTTATATATTATTTTATTTTATTTTAGTACATGGAGGACTTACAGCTAATAAAAACAAACACAAAAGGAAATCATAGTCACCCGAAAGCCAATTACAAATCCTCACGTATAGACTTATAATACTAATTTATGGTGTGAGCACAAAACAAAAAACACATCGTCTAAATTAAAGTAAGAAGCAATATAAATACTTATATTACTTACTAACTTACTTATTACTTACTTATCAATCTTTCACCGAAAATTCTGCGAATTTTGTCAATCTGAGAACAGAGATATAACAGATTAAGTAAAATTGAGGTTATGTTACAATCTTTAACTAACAGCTGATTCCTGAAGTGCAAAATATATTTTATTATCTTTTGCACTAATAGTTTTTATATTTAGTAGAAAATGTTTGAAAAATCATATGAATGAACGTCAATAACTTCAAGTAATAGGTAGGAAAAAGGTATGGAGTTATGGAAAGGATGTCAAAAATGAAATAAAAAATCATTTAATATAGTGTTTTATTCATCCTCTATTATAATTAAAATGTTGTCTAGGAATTGTGCAGGTGGTACTGTATTATAATCTTGGTAGCTAGCCCAGCTAAGGTACCATATAATGCACATTATATGAGCGCAGCAGCCTACAGTTCTTCTCCCTACAATACAGTTACAATAATGCATTATTACAGCCTTTCCTCTACGAGAGCCGTCGACTAAACTATAAATAAAATAATATTTTCGACTTATATGTTGGGTTTGTATGCGACCCCTAAGTAACCAGGAGGTATTGGATCATCGTGTAAGGGTCGTGGGCCCAGTGTATTGCAGTGACCAGTTTTTATTCCACAATTCACACAGCGATCCATAGTTTGAACCATATCCAATCTACAAGCCGGCGGTAAAATCCAAAATAACAATTCCAAGTCAAACGTGTGGGCGATCTACGGTGTCTAGTGTGATATCATGGGTCATACAAGGTAGGCAGGGTCGGAATCCGTAAAATTCAAAGCAGTGGTCGTGAAAAATGAAGAATAATCGGGAAAGCAAAAAACATCGAAAATCCCGAAACGAGTGAGCAAACAAGAGTCGGTAACTGTCTAAACTAGTGTCAATATCAGTCAGCTATCATGCCAGTGATTATAGACTAAAAACAGAAGACTGTTTTTTTATTGGTACCTATCGATATGAAATCGATAATCATTAATATTGGTTTTCAATAATTAATTGATATTTTATTTATTAATATGATTGTAATTATTTGCACTACATCGCATATAAGTATATAAGTGCATTTAATTACGTTGAGTTAATTTTTTAGTGCAGATGTTTTATTTTCGTAACAGTGTAATCGATTACTCAATCGATGATCTCACGAAAATTATTTCTCTCATATTTCTTCGCTTCAAGATTGAGAATATTGAGGTGATTTTTCATATTCTAAGATATAAAATATGACTAATTTTTTAGATTATATCTCAACTTATTACATTTGGGCCCACCATTTTCCATCTCCTAGAATGGTTGGATACGAAGTGATTGAGTATCGCGTATCGCCAAGTACGCTTTTGAAGGTTCCTATTCAGAAACAGGCTAGAGGATACAAAATTGAAAGAGGTCAGGTACTCACGGGATACTGGGAGCCAGGAGATCACCTCACTGAATCACTAGCAGTCGTATTTCACGATATTTTGGTGGTTTTTCACCGCGCGCGCGGTTTGCTGCCGGCCGGTCTTACGTTTTTTTCGAACTCGTTTTTGCGTCTTTATGCCGCCAGATGGCGGGAGCGAAATGGGTTGTCTTTGGCCCGCGCACAGCGTTGGATGAGTACGCGTGGCGGCAAATTTAAAATAGGAAGGACTGGGGAAAGCATCCCTAAGCCTGTTCATATCCCCCCATTTGAAATCACCCAGGGATTTCATAAGATAAGATAGATGAAGTTCGAGACTTACGGCCTATGCAGATTCATTTGTCATCATGCTGATAAGGTGTTAAGTTTAAAGTTAAGCTGATAAGAACAAAATAAGTTTAAATGCAATACATAATTTGATATAATACTAAATACTTGAAAATGTTGATATGTTATAAGTGCGTTAAATTGTAAGTATAGAAATATGTGTAGATAAGTTAATTATTTTGTTCGATTGGAAGAGGACAAATTTTGACAGCAGGTCTTACAAGTAAGCCTTTCAATGTTTTGACTGTCACAATACGAGTAATGTCATCTTTACCCGGATGGAGCTGTACAACGCGTCCCAACCTCCATTCGTTAGCAGGTAAGGTAGGTTCATAAATGGTTACAAGATCGTTCAGTTTTGGGTGACGGTTGCCGTGTTTAAACCATTTCATTCGCTGTTGTAAGGTATGCAAATAGTCCCTTTGCCAAGTGCGCCAAAAGCTCTGTGATAGGCGCTGTAATAGCTGCCAACGAGTACGTAATGTCTCGTTTTCAGCATACCTCGGTTCAGGCAGAGATACTAAAGGTCGACCGATGAGGAAGTGACCAGCTGTAAGAGCGTCAACCTCGCCGGGATCGGAAGATAGTTCCACTAAGGGTCTAGAGTTTAACATGGCTTCCACCTTCGTCAGGATGGTATAAAATTCTTCAAAGGTAAGAATCTGGGAACCGATAATACGTTTGAGATGATATTTTGTCGATTTTATACCGCTCTCGAAAATGCCTCCGAAGTGAGGACCGGAAGGAGGATTGAGCTTCCACTTGATTCCTCGAGAAGCGAGGTGACTGGAAATACTACCGCTTTCGCGGTTGAGCATTTCGCTAACTTCCGACAAGTAACGTCTGGCACCCACGAAGTTAGTACCACCATCTGTGACTATGGAGTGACAAAGTCCTCTCCGCGATACAAAACGATCTAAGGCCGCTATGAATGCTTCAGATGTGAGCTCAGTAACCAGCTCAAGATGAACGGCCTTGGTCGCGTGACAGACTATGAGGCAAAGATACGCTTTGTAAGTTTTAGCGTTACGACGTCTACTTTCCTTTATCATAAAAGGACCTCCAAAGTCGATGCCGATTGTTTGAAAACAATGACCCGGTTGTAGTCGGGAAGATGGAAGATCACCTTGTGAAGGTTGAAGTGGAATAGGTTTGACTTTAAAACAGGTCACGCATTTAGATAAACGCGATCTGATAAGATTTCTAACGCCGAGTATCCAAAATCGACGCATGATTAAAGATTGGAGTAGGCGAGGCCCACAATGAAGATAAGTTGTATGATAGTGGTCAATAAGAAGAGTACTCAATCGAGAAATCTTAGGTAAGAGGTATGGATGTCTGACGCGACCTGGTAATGACGCGTGCTTGAGACGTCCCCCCACTCGCAAGATTCCGCGAGTGTCAAGAAAAGGAGAGAGTTTAGATAAATGTTTGGGTAAAGGTTTCTTGGATGATATTAAAGATATGACATCATTAAAACTTTGATGTTGAACATATCTTGTTAAATGATCTAGAGATTGGACTAGTTCAGTGGCTGTCAGATAAGGGAATAAGTTACGCTCAGAACGTTTAGCTTTCGCGTTGTTGATGAAACGGTAGATCCATGCAACCACTCTTTCCACTCGGGAAAGAGAGGAGTGGCGTTCCATGATGGACTCAAGCAAGTCAGCTTCACGTGTCACACCAGTAAGACATGCGCGTGATGCGGGCTTAAGTTCTGGCACGGTATCTGACCCTTCAACTGCTGAGACAGGCCAGTTGCAGGGTTCATTGGACAGCCACTGAGGACCAGACCACCAGATTTGAGAAGAAGATAAAGATAAGCAAGACAAGCCACGACTACAGATGTCGGCTGGGTTGTCATGGGTGGACACGTGTCGCCATTCAGTTGGCACAGTACTGTCGTTAATGAGGACCACTCTGTGGGCAACGAAGGTCTTAAGCTTATGTGGTTCAGTGTTCAACCATGACAATACAGTCGAGCTGTCTGTGAACAAGATAGATTTATTCAAAATTATTTTTGAACTAAGCAAAGAATGAATGCGATTTATTACTTTGGACAGTAATACAGCACTGCAAAGCTCTAAGCGGTTGACAGTCAACACTTTTAGAGGTGCTACTTTGGACTTAGCAATTAAAAGATAAACTTGTACGTCGTGAGAGGTAACGACACGAAGATAAACACAACATCCATAGGCTTTAGTGGATCCATCACAAAATCCGATGAGTTGAAATTCCTTAGAGTGAGAAGGTATAATTCTACGAGGGATTTCTATTGTTTTTAGGTTATGAAGATCCGCTATAAAACCCTGCCATTCTAGAGCTATGTCTCTGGGTACAGGTTCGTCCCATGAAAGATTCAGACGCCACAGATCTTGAAGGAGCAATTTGGCTTTTAAGATAAAAGGTGTGAGCCACCCAAGAGGATCGAAAATACGCGCGATGCTAGATAAGATGGAACGCTTGGTACATTCATTGTCCTCGATTGGGGACTGTGAGTAACTGAAATTGTCACTCACAGGATCATATTGGACTCCTAAGATTTTTAACGTTGGTTTATCACTTTCTTCAGAGAAAAGTTTAGGTGTTTGACAATGATCTACAGGCAACGTTCCAAGTAAGGATTGTGAATTGCTACTCCATTTTCGGAGCTCAAGTTGAGCACAACCTAATAAACTGATAAGTTGATCTTTTAGTTCTATGGCTTCGCGTACAGAGGGCGCGCCGGTCGTAATATCATCGACATATGTCTCATGAAGAAGAGCTTCAGCTGCGCGTGGATACGCGGCGCCATGATCGGCTGCTAATTGGTGGAGGGTGCGGATAGCCAGATAAGGCGAACTACTAACTCCGTAGGTGACAGTCGCAAGTTCGTACTCTTTAACTGGATCACTAGGAGATTCTCGCCATAGTATGTGTTGAAAGTTCCGATCCTCCGGTCTAATCAAGATTCCTCTATACATCTTTGAGATGTCACAAGTTAAAACTACTGTGTGTAATCTGAAACCGGTTATGATATCTACAATATCCACTTGAAGCTTAGGGCCAGTGAATACAATATTATTTAAAGATAGACCGTTAGTAGTTTTAGAACTGGCATCGAAAACTACTCTCAATTTAGTGGTCGTGCTCTCTGGGCGAACGACGCAACTGTGAGGGATAAGATAACGATTGAGACTAGGTACCGCAGAGTTAGGTACGGGATACATATGGTTTAAATTCTCGTACTCGCGCATAAAATTAACATAATCGGATTTAAGTTCAGTCTGACGATTAAGTTTCTTTTCAAGATGAGTCAAACGCGACAAGGTACTATTGTAGGATTCACCCAAAGAACGATCGCCATCCTTTAAGAGGATAGGTACGACGTATCGTCCGTCAGGTTCGCGATAGGTTAAATCAGTGTAAATGCGTTCACAGGTATCATTCTCGGGTACGGTGATAACAGCGCGCGGTGGTTCCTCCACTTCCCAAAATTTTTGAATTTGCTCATCTAATTTAAATGTGGTGGCCACTAACGAGCACGCGGTGTTTAAAGGTGCAGAATTAGAGTTTACTGCCCCTGACAGAATCCACCCGAAAACGCTATGCAGAGCGGTAGGTAAACCGGGTCCCAGATTGATACGTCGACCGTCATAGATTTCGTGGAATAGCTCCGCCCCAATTAATAAATCGATTTTGGCGGGAACATCGTAGTCGCGATCGGCTAACACTAGATGGTTGCTACGTTCTCGAACGACTGATGGTACTTTAACGCTAGGTATTAGAGCAGTGATGTTATCTAATACGACTGGCTTGATATTAAAGTGTGGAGCATCACCATGTACAGGTCGTATAGTGCATTCCGTCAGCCCCCTTACTTGTGTGACTGAGTTTTGTCCTAGTCCGGCTATGCGAAGATTACATCGGCGGAGTTTTAACCCGAGTGTTCGCGCGCACGCAGCGGTTATAAAACAATCCTGCGCCCCACTGTCTACGAGTGCACGCACGGTACATTGAGTGCCGGCGGCGGTGTTGAACGCGCGCGCCTGACATGTTCCTAGTAAAACCATATCGCGGTTGGGAACGGCGGCGTGAGAATGAGCCGTAACGTTCACTCCAGTGGTTGCGCTGGTGCTGGATGACGCTGGGTCAACATGCAATAGGGTATGATGACGTGATCCACACACCGTACAAGACATTTTAGATACACAGTTTTCTATGACGTGATTTGTCCGTAAACAATTTGTACACATATTGTTTTTACCTTGTACTAACGCGAGTCTAGCACGAGAATCTAAGGATTGAAAGGTAGGGCACCGATAAATCGAGTGCGCATCACTGCAATGAGCACAAGCCACATTTGCAGGTGGGATAGATTTTGCGAGATAAGATGAGCGTTTGGATCCGCTGCTATTTTGCCTACTAGACGCGGGCGAAGGTTTTTTCCCTTCAAGGTTACGGGGGATAGGATAGTTATTGATATTAGATTTAGAAGATATATGACTAGTTTCTAAGATTTTAACATAATCTTGAAGAAACTTTAACAATTCACAAAAGGTAGGTATTTGTGAAATGTTTTTCTGAGATTCGAAACGATTACGCGTGTCCGAGTCCAGCGCGCGTGACGTTAAACAAAATAAGATAAAATCACCTAAATTTTCAATTTTTAAAGCTTGGAGTGCATGGTATGACTCATAAATTACGTTTGTTAAAGTTTGTAGATCTTGGAAGTTACCCGATTTTATTACTGGCTGGTTAAAGAATTTGTCTAGATATGTTAAAGCTATAATACGCTTGTTTTGATAACGCTCGATCAGGCTATTAAAAACTACTTCGTAATTATCGGCAGTCATCGGAACCCCTTTGATAATAGACAAAGCCGGGCCTTGTAAACAAGACGCTAAATAATGAAATTTTTCTATTTGCGAAATCGAATTATTATCGTGAATTAAAGTTTTGTAAATATCATAAAATGTTTGCCAGTTTTCTATCTTACTATCAAATTTAGGTAACTCAAGTTTAGGTAGCCGCACGTTACGTCCCGTTTGCATGGAGTCGGACTCACCCGCCCGCGCGGGCACCTGCGACGTCCCGTCGATGTTTCCGCTCTTATCAGCGATCTGCAAGTCAGCCGCTGCACTGATTACGGCATAGTACAAATCATCAAACGAACGCAAAGACTTTTGACACACTTGTGCATCAGGTTTCATGGCTAACTCCAAAGTTTGAATTTTACTACATAACTCAATAAATTCTTCGCGAATTGAATGTATTCGAGTATATCTCGCCTTGAACGACGATACCTTTGAACGATCTTGAATCATAGTTTTGGATAAGTCGTAAAGGATTTGAATATCACGATAAACATATTCGCGTTGAGATTGAAGAAGTCTAAGTTTACCCTCTTCCATTTTGTATTTTTATAAAAAGTAATGTAGGTATGAAAATACGACACTAAGTTGAGATTTATTAGGTGTAAATCAATACTTTTAGGTGAAATAGTTATTTAATAACGTTTGTTAATGTATAAATAACGTGAATAGATAAAGATAATAAGATTACAAACAATAATTTCCGTAAATTACGTGAATTATTGTGCTATAACCCGACTTAATTAAGATGACCTCTGAATCCGCATCGGTTACACTGCGAGTATGACCAACACAATTTTGTAGGATAATACTTTAAAAATGCGTAAATCTAGCAATTCTCAGAGTTTTCTATTGAAATTGAACCTGTGAATGCCTGAAAAAACTGTAATCTACAGGTATTCGCGCTCGAAATGGACCAAAAATATGATTGAGTATCGCGTATCGCCAAGTACGCTTTTGAAGGTTCCTATTCAGAAACAGGCTAGAGGATACAAAATTGAAAGAGGTCAGGTACTCACGGGATACTGGGAGCCAGGAGATCACCTCACTGAATCACTAGCAGTCGTATTTCACGATATTTTGGTGGTTTTTCACCGCGCGCGCGGTTTGCTGCCGGCCGGTCTTACGTTTTTTTCGAACTCGTTTTTGCGTCTTTATGCCGCCAGATGGCGGGAGCGAAATGGGTTGTCTTTGGCCCGCGCACAGCGTTGGATGAGTACGCGTGGCGGCAAATTTAAAATAGGAAGGACTGGGGAAAGCATCCCTAAGCCTGTTCACGAAGTAAAACATAATATATTTTTGCTTCGTGAGGTAGATAGTAAATTCGTCTAAGTGACAAAAGTTACACTACGCCTAATAGCAGTGACTGCGCACACACATTTGTAAATTGTTTCACATTTTGGTGTTAAAAAGCATCATGTCGCAACTTAATGACTATACCAAACATATTTTTACATGAGCAGAATGTTGGAATTAGAGAGATTGGTCGTCGACTTAATATAGCAGTAAGTTTTTTTTTTATACCTATTTTATTTTATTGATTGTGATTAATGAACGCGTACTTGGCTATTTTACCATTACATTCACTCCTTACAAGTTACATACACGGTTCCAGAAATGTTTTTTTTTTTTTTTAGAGACAGACATACGGTCAAACTATCGCTAACACGTTATGGAGACAATGGAAATATTCAGCGGATTCGTCCAGGAGCAAAAGCCATCAAGTATTAGTCCCGAATTCGAACGCCACCGGGCCATTGTTTCAAGCCATGTTGAAATTCCATTTTTGCTCATAGGTGTAACCGCAATAAACCACAATATTTCAGTGGAAACAGTGAGAAGGCATTTACACGCTGCTGGGATAAGGAATTATAAACCGGCACAGAAAATTGCATTGACACCTGCTGATCGCGAAGAAAGGGTCCGTTTTGCCCAGGAATATTTTAGTTTTATTTTTATTTTTAAACACATCATGTAAGTAAATGCTCAATGGATTGATTGTTAAACCATTAAAATGTTGCAGATTAGGTGGTGATATTATTATTAGGTATAAATAGATTTTTTCTATTCAAATAACATGTTTATAATTCACTACATATAGGCAGCTATAAATCTGTAAAGCATTTCACAGATGAATTCATTTTCTCGATACCAAACTTTTAAGCATAAGCATGCCTTTTTTAATGTTTATCAATGGTTAGATTTGATTATGGCATACTAATATAAAATGTATATTAATTTGCAAATATATAATATATGAGCATTTACTTACTTTATCTTACCTAAGTGTTTTAATGAAATAATAAACACTTTAAACTTGCAATTGTTTAGTTTTATTTCTATACTAACTGCCCGTTAAAAAAGACAAGACCCTACGTCGTCCATTAAATAAATGTAAAAAAAGTATAATAAAATAATTAAAAAAAAAAACAGCTGAGCAAAAAGCTATATTTAGGTTAGACTTGGTTTCGAACGTAGACAATGATGAACACCGCACTACCCTAGTGACCACAAGAACTCAAACTCAAAGTCAATCTCAAATCATTTATTTCAATTAAACCATTTCAGGCACTTTTGAATTGTCAAAATTAAATTGTCGGTCAGTTAGTCAGAAAGTTGAAGATAGTTGCCCATTCCAAAACGTAGATCTCTGTGGAGAAGAACGGGCAAGAAACTCCATGGACACTCTTTTAAATCAAGATATTATTAAGAAATCCTGGTTACATTATTCTTATTGCTTCTATATGTGAGAACAATGTAAAAAAAATAAACAATATAAAATTCAAAATAAGCTCTGGCAGTTAAGAGATGAGTTAAGAGAGTCTCAATCGACGGCGCCCGTTCACGAACATGACGCGTGGATCAGCACCATCCAGCTCAACCATTTCGTGGGGAACCGAATGATCCAACACACGCGCCACCACCAGTGAGACATTTAAGTGAGCATGACATATTCTTAACTGCCATGCTCTTTCAAGTCAACATCAAAATATCGTAAAAAAAAAAACGAATCCATGGTTCTTACATTTATAAAATTTTAAAAATGCTTCTAAATTATATAAAACTATAGTTTGCAATTTATTTAAAAGATGAGAATAAAGAAAAAAATACTACCAATCAGGAAGAGGTATATAATATTGAAGTATTAAGAATTAAAATTTGATTGAATCAAATATACATTAAGTTCGTAATGTCAAAACATTTAAAAAAACAAAAGGGGAAGCACCTCTTCCAAATATTGAAATTGTGATCAACTAGTGTGCCCAAGTGCCTGTGGAGCAGGACCAGCATTAAGCCAAGCATTTTTATCTACTATATACTCATCCAACTTATAATATGCCTGTCTACATAGTGTGCGTTAAATCTTGTTTTAAATTTCTTCTCATTTAGTTGAGGAATATCGAGTAGTATTTTATTATAACATTTTACACAGTACCCCATAAAAGAAGTTTTTACTTTAGACAATCTGAAGCGCGGTTGATTTAGTTTGTTCCTATTCCTAGTGTTAAAATTATGCCTGTCACTTATCTTACTAAAAAGATGTAGATTTTTTCGAACATAAATAATGTTTTCGTATACCTATATATTGACAAGGAACCGTCATGATGTTAATTTTTTTAAACAGTTCCCTTAGAGATTCGCGTCTGCTGAGATTGTAGATGGCTCTGATAGCCCTCTTTTGCAGAATGAAGATAGACTCAATATCTGCAGCCCGTCCCCACAGCAAAATACCGTAAGACATGATGCTATGGAAGTAACTAAAATAGACCAGTCTCGCGGTATCCACGTCTGTTAATTAATGGATTCTCCAAACAGCGTAAGCGGCTGAACTTAGCCGCCCTGCAAGTGATGTTAGGTGAGGACCCCACTGCAGCTTTGAGTCAAGCGGGATCCCCAAGAAAACCGTATTTTCGACGAATTCAAGTATGTCCCTATTCAATACAACGTGACATTCACTGCTTCTAACATTCGGTAAAGCGAATCTAATGCATTTAGTTTTTTTCTCATTTAATACGAAATTATTTACAGTAAACCAATTATGGACCATAAGCATAGCGTTATTTAGGTCATCAAGCGCCTGTGCACGTCTGCCTACTTTAAAAATCAGTGATGTGTCATCAGCAAATAACACCATTTGTGGCCGGGTTTTTAGTAAATGAGGTAAATCATTTATATATACTAAAAATAGGAACGGCCCCAATATTGAGCCCTACGGTACACTCATTTTGACTTTTAAACCCAATGAATTCACACCGTTTATTTGAACTTGCTGAAATCTATCATTTAAATATGATTTTAATAAGCTAAGAGCTAGTTTACCCAGTCCGTAATGCTCAAGATTCAACAGCAGTGTTTCGTAATTCACGCAGTCAAATGCCTTGGATAGGTCGCAAAAGATGCCTATTGCATCTTGTGCCTCTTCTCATGCGTTAAAGATGTGTTTTAATAAGGTGACACGTACCGGCGTCAGTTGTACAACGTCCTTTGGTGAAACCATACTGTTGATCGTGTAGGATGTTGTTACGATTGAAATGATTGAGCATTTGATTTAACATTACTTTTCAAACACCTTGCTGAAAACTGGCAAAACCGATACGTGTCTATAATTATTTGTGTCTTTGCTGTCCTCAGATTTGAAAAGTGGAATAACTTTACTAAAAATATTACCAGTTTAGAAAGTTTATATTTGAAGATTATCCGTCTATAGTTCTTTACAATAATACAAGAAATAGTTTTGATATAAATTCAAAATTAAAAAAAAAAATTGAAAGCAAAACAATATCTTCGTCGCAGGATTTGATCTCGCAACATGTTTTCCTCAGTCTTATACACAGACCACGAGACCAGAATTACTTGTACGCAATCATTAAAATAATCTATTACACTAATTATATTATAACAAGTAGTTATAACACTATAACCTAACGCTAACGTTATAAAGATCAAATTTCTGATAAACTCATATAAATTGAATAAACCTTAATGTTACAGGTAGAGAGTCCAAACTCGTTTGTTTTTTCTGCTGCTGCGTGCTGAACTAAAAAAGTCTCTTTGTATTCGTGAAAAAAAGTGAGATGGCAGCGAAGTCACGTATTACGGGCGGCTGATCGCCTACATCTTGAGTGAAACACCATTCAGCTGAGTACAAGTTCTTGCGGACGCATGTTTTGCGCATTTTTCCATCTTATAAAACGATTGCCGCTGGACGCTTCTCAGATTGCTTTAATAAGTCACGATCTATGCTTCTCTGGTTCCATATAAAAGTATTTCTGCTGCAACACAATATAGTTTACCTACATTTTAGCAACTCACACTGGACGTTTTTATTCGAAATTGATTTCGCGTCGTCCCATTGTGTTTGGCATATTCTAACAAACGGCGCACACAAAGCTCTCCATGTTCCAATTACGAGTATCGCTCTGTGCGCGACTCCCGAGCCGAGTGTCCAACACGAGCAAATAACAACAAGCCTATTTGGAGTGCTTAGTGAGTTCGTAAGCCACTAATCCTGGCGGTAGGTCCGGTGAACAATGTGCCGCATTCATATGTATGTACGCGTAAATAATTCATCGCACGCCGTCCCCTAATGAAGAAATATTGCCAGATCTATCCTGCCGACCACTTCTCATTTACTTTAGAATTACTCTGCTTTGTGTATATCCCAACTCACAACGAGTTCCTGTTTTGGGAGCGAATGAAATACTAAAGGTTTTAGTTTATGGTCAGGTTGTAAAGATTCTAAAGGCACACTGTTGAATACGGTTATATTCAAGTTAAATGTAACCACGTTAATGTAGCTCATATTAATTCATCAAACTGAACCGACTGGAAACAAAATTGCGGTATGTAGATTCAATAACATGTATGGCAGCAGAGACAGAAACCTCGCAAAGATGAATGAACATGTGTGTTATATATTATGTGTAGGTACCATAAACGTAGCATTGTCTGCTTCAAAATGATTACAGCCTCTCAATAGCCAATATAATTCAATCAACGTAATGGTCCAGTCTAGACTCATTTAATTTTCTGAAAATGCTCGTTTTCTTCTGCATATTATTTATTTGAATGAAGTCGTTCCATTGCCACTGGCTTCGAAGGCATTCTCTCTACACTACTCAGTACGCAAGAAGTGTTCGCTAATTATAAATTCAGTAGCTGCTGCAGCTTCTTATTTAACTTTACGTGGTAGCCCTGCGTCTGCATACAAGTACACTGTACACTGGCCGACTATTGCTGCTACGTAAAAGCTCAGGGACTAGGGTGCTTCAGTTTACTTTACAATGTTAACCTCAGTTTCTAAGTAATATTAGAAACAGTTTTAGTTGTGACGCATCATTCGCACTGTTTCATTAAAGCGTGCAATTTTAACACACTCAATCATCAGATATTGCCCTATGTGAGCCCTGTCGACTGCATTGTAACAGACTGCACGTGGCCAGAAAATATTCTTGTTTAGACGGTCCCGTCCTAAGGAATCGTTCAGACGCGCCGACTAGTCGCAAGCCATACGAGGCGCTACTTAGCTGCAAACATGTATGGTGTCTAGGCAGGAAAACTTTCTGCTTTTTACACCGAAAGCTTTATGATTCGCACTTCAGTAGTTTGGAAATGACTTGAATCAATATAAGGTCCCATTAAAATAGGTGAACAAACTTTTAGAAATCATTCAGACCACCAAAATAAGGACAATGGTATAAAATATATAAGAAAACGCATTATATACTCACAATTAAAATAAACAGCTAACACAAATACACTTATAAATGTTGGTTACCCAATGCATAAACACATCCCTCCATTGTCTTTAAAATTGTATTGCGAGCATGCGCGCAGCGGGGCGCGAGTGCAAGTACCTACCCATAATGGATGGATGTGTTTATTCTAGAGTGCCAGGTATTTATTATTTTAGGTCAAAATAAAATCATTTTAATCGCTGTTTTTTTTTTGCTTGGATATCTTTGGTTAGCCGTACTGAGCGCTGTGGTAAAATGTATTTTGTCCATCTATTTTAATTGGACCCTGTATTCACCTGCGATGGTTAAGCGATAGGAGTGGAGTTTGTTTATTCTACTTAGTTTGTCGGAAAATACCAAACGGAAACGTCCCACCGGGATAAAATCCCTATAAATAAAATAAATAATAAAATCGTTTATTTATAAAAAGGGAACACATTTTACATTGATGACCTTAACAATTTAAAATAGCGCACATTTGTCTGAACTAGGTTAAACCTGTGCTTCAGGCTAAGAAGTGCATACATACGATACAATGATTATGTTATGACATTTTATAATATACTATGGGAAAATATTGATAAATACACTCCGAAGGATAATCCTAAGAATAATAGTTATCCAGTTTGGTTCTCAGCTTCCTTGATTAAAGTTTTTAAAGAAAAACATAAATACCGGACTTGGTTCAAACGGTATAAAAACCCTCGGGACTACGATACTTTTGTTGCCCTACGGATACGAGCTGGGAGAGCTATGGATACCTGTTAGCTGTTTTAAAGTTTATATGGAAAGAATTGAGAGTGAATTAAAAACAAATGTAAAAGCTTTTTGGCGTTATATTAAGTCTAGGAAATCTTTCAGAGGTGTCCCTAACCAAGTATCGTTAGGGCGATCGTGTTGGTGAGGGTGGTAGTGGTGTGGCTGCTCTATTTGCAGACTATTTTGCATCTGTGTACGGTGTTATTCAACAGCCTAGTAACTTGCCTCCAGATTACTCCTCGTCTAATTACAGTATGTCTTCTATTGACATTACTGAAAAGGATGTTAGTAATAGCATCAAACGGCTAGATCTTAATAAAGGAGCTGGTCCGGATGGACTTCCTCATATTTTTATTCGTCTTTGCATTGATGCTCTTATTATACCACTGCAGATAATATAAAATAAATCTCTTAAGGAAGGTAAATTTAAACTAGTCAGTGAGACAACAGAAGTTACCCCTTCAAATAACCAATTATTATTACAGAATAATAAAAAGGTATCTTCTGGCAATATAATTAATAATAATAAGAAGAAACTAAAGGGTGTGCAACATATTATAAAATTATTTAATCAAAATATCCAAGGTTGCGCTTCCAAATTACTGGAAATAGAATTGTTTTTGGAAAACACCAAGTTTGATGTCATTTGTTTAACAGAGCATTGGTTGAAAGATTATCAAGTAATGTCAATTAATTTTGAAAATTATCGTGTAGCAAGCCATTTCAGCCGACAACATATATGGCGGGTCATTAATATTACTTAAAAATTCGATTAAATCCAAAGAACGTAAAGACATCATCAGGCTGTCTGTTGAACACATCATTGAATTGTCCTGTGTTGAGCTCGATAAGCATGTTATAGTATGCGTATACAGACCTCCTAGTTACCAGAATCTATCCGTGTTTGATTCTGTAATGGAAGATGTGTTAAAGAAACTTAGTACTAGTAGTAAGTCAATAGTCGTATGTGGAGATTTTAATATTAATTTATTGGAAAATAACTCGAATACTGTCAGATTATTGAGTCTTTTTGGGTCATTTGATTTGTCAAATGTGTTTATGGAACCAACCCGAGTGACAGCTTCTTCTGCCACCTGTATAGATAATATTTTTTGTAATTGCGATTACTTACACAAACAAATTGTAAATAAGTTGCCATCTGATCACAGTGGACAAATAATAACATTTAGTGCCTACATGCCTATACAAAAAATTGAAATAAGGTTTAGGCCAATTACATGTAAAAATTTAGAGAAATTAAACAATTCTTTGGCCAGTAAATTATGTGATCACAGTTTTAATAATATAGATGACACCAATGAGTTCTACGCCGAGTTCTTTTCACTATTAAACGCGCAATTTTATGACACTTTTCCACTGAAAACAAAAAGTATTTACACGAAGTTTTTATTCAGTGACTGGGCTACTCCAGGTATTCGTAAAAGCAGGGAAAAACTTTTTGAACTTTATGGTTTAAAGCAACATATGAAAAATACAAACTTTCATCAGTATGTTGCAAAATATTCAAAAACTTTTAAAAGGGTGTGCCAAAGAGCTAAAGCTCTTTATATAAGCAATAAAATAAAATCAGCTGATGATAAAATAAAAACTACCTGGCAAATAATAAATAATGAAACAGGTAGGAAAAAACAGCGAAATAGTGAATTTAATTTAGAGACTGCACATGGCCCCATCAATTCAGATGTAGAAATAGCTCAGGAATTTGAAAACTTCTTTGCTAATATTCCCCTTAAGACTACTGAAGCATTAAATTCTTCCCCCACGCTTTCTGCTGCCTTACTTAAAAGGAATGTAAAGGCATGCCCTTTGGAGCTTAGGTTTCAGCATACAAACCCCCAGGCTGTTATAAGAGCTTTTAAAGATCTTAAAATTAAATCAACAGAAGATCTCTGGGGTATGTCGGTAAAAGTATGTAGATCTCTCATCGAAACCATTGCGCCCTATTTAGCTTTCATATTTAACACCAGTGTTGACCAAGGAGTCTTTCCGGATCTAATGAAACATAGTAAAGTAGTACCATTGTTCAAATCCGGTGATAGTAAAGAACCAAACAATTATAGACCTGTGTCAATTCTGCCAGTTCTCAGTAAGGTGTTTGAAAAGTTGATGCTCAATCAAATGTTACGTCACTTTAATAAAAATAACATCTTTCATGATCACCAGTACGGCTTCACCAAAGGGCGTTGTACCACTGACGCCGGTGTCACCCTAATGAAGAACATTTTTAACGCCTGGGAAGAAGCACAAGATGCTATTGGAATCTTTTGCGACCTCTCTAAAGCGTTCGATTGCGTAAACCATGAAACGCTTCTGATGAAACTCGAGCACTATGGGATTAGGAAAACAGCACTTGACTTGTTAAGATCATACCTGAAAGATAGAAAGGTTAAAGTCCAAGTAAATGGCGTAAACTCATTGGGGTCTGAAATGACAATGGGCGTTCCTCAAGGTTCGATATTGGGTCCATTCCTCTTTTTAGTTTATATTAATGATTTACCCCAATTACTTCAAAATCAACCGAAGATGGTGTTATTTGCAGATGACACATCATTGATCTTTAAAATAGACCGAAGGTCACAAAATCTTGACGACGTGAATAACTCTATTCTTCAGGTCCAAGATTGGTTTACGGTAAATAATTTAGTACTTAATGAAAAAAAAACCAAATGCATTAGATTTAAATTACCTAATGTTAGAAGTAGCGAATGTGACATCATATTGAATGGCCAAAAACTAGAATTTGTTAATCAAACAGTTTTCCTGGGAATCACGCTAGACGAGAAATTACAATGGGGACCTCATATAACATCTATTGCGGGGCGGCTAAGCTCGGCGGCTTATGCTGTTAGAAAGATAAGACAGCTAACAGATGAAGAAACCGCGCGTTTGGTCTATTTTAGTTACTTCCACAGTATTATGTCATATAGCATTTTACTGTGGGGTCGGGCTGCTGACATTGAATCCATTTTTATTTTGCAAAAAAGAGCTGTCAGAGCCATTTACAATCTACGTCGCCGCGAATCTCTTAGGGAACTATTTAAAAGGGTTAATATTATGACGGTACCTTGCCAATTCATTTATGAAAATATTATGTATGTAAGAAAAAATCAACATCTTTTTAATAAAATAAGTGATAGACATAATTTTAATACTAGAAATAAAGATAAATTAGATCAACCTTTTTTCAGATTATCTAAAGTACATACATCTTTTATGGGGTACTGTGTTAAATGTTACAACAAAATACCTTGTGAAATATTGCAATTAAATGAAAGAAAATTTAAAACTTACATTAAAATTACACTTTGTAAGCAAGGATATTACAAATTAGAGGATTATATCCAAGATAAGAATGCTTGGAAACATGCTGGTCCTGCTCCATAGGACAATCTCTAGAGTCTAGACAAAATCAAACTGGTTGCTAATGTAATTGTATAATTTATTCTTTTTTTTTTATTCTCTTTGACATTGATTTACATTCTGTAATTACTTAAGGTCACCCGGACTTATTACTCCTTATTATTTATTTATGAAAATAGTCTACTTTTGGAATGTTTGTAAATATGTGAGCACCATGTACCTATCACATAGTCAATTTATATGTCATGGTTTCATTAATTCATTTTAATTTTTTTTTTTTTTTTTACCTATTGTGGTATAGTAATTTTATGTTTAGGTGCATCGTCTTCACATATAATTATATAATTAATGTATGCAAAATATTGTAAAACATTTTAAAAGAGTAACGGTGGAGTTTCTTGCCCATTCTTCTCCATACGAAAACTACCTTTTGGAAGGGGCGACTAGAATCAATTTAATTTTAATTTTGACGTTCAAAAGTGCCTTTTATGTGCCTATTTGAATTAAATGATTTGACTTTGACTTTGACTTTGACTTTGGTACATTTCCCGATTTATGGAAAATCTCACACATTATCCCCATACATAAGTCTGGTAGTATGAATGACGTAACTAACTATAGACCAATTTCTATTATATCACAATTTGCTAAGATGTTTGAGGGTCTCATATATAATGTAGTCAATTCCCACCTCCGTCATATTATTAGTTTGAAGCAACATGGTTTTGTGTCTAACCGTTCTACTATGTCTAACTTACTTATTTACACTACTTTCATTAGTAACACCTTAGAAGCTAGGGGTCAGGCTAAGGCTGTTTACATGGATTTTGCAAAAGCTTTTGATCGCGTTGATCACTCAATTCTTTCTATGAAATTAAATTGCGCTGGTATTCATGGCTCTCTGTTGCGATGGTTCGAGAGTTATTTAATTAATCGCCTTGGCGGGCTATGAATCTGTACCTTTTTCTCCTGGTTCTGGTGTTCCACAGGGCTCTAAGTTGGGCTCTTTGCTTTTTTTGATTTTTTTGTATGATCTTTTGGATTTATTAAATTGCAATTGTTTAGCCTACGCTGATGATTTAAAGATATACTGTAGGATATCGGACCTAAGTGATTGTATAAAGCTTTAAAGGGATATTGATGTACTTCAAGAATGGTATTTGAACAACAGAATGACGCTCAATGTTAAAAAATGCCAGACAATTACATTTACGAATAAGGTGAATTACATTAAATTTGATTATTATATATATGGCTCCGTACTAAGCAGTGTGTCGGTCATCCGTGACCTAGGGGTACTCGTCGATTCATCACTATATTTCCGCGATCATATCGATGGTATAGTAAGTAAGGCTAAAAGAATGCTTGGCTTTATAATCCGTACGTCGAAACCTTTTCGTAATTATAGTAGCATTATTTTACTTTACAACGCACTAGTAAGAAGTTCCTTGGAATATTGTTCCTCTATTTGGTCTCCCTATTATTCAACTTATTCTAATAGTGTTGAATCAGTTCAGGCCCGTTTTGTTAGGTATTTGTGTATGAAAAATGGGATCCGTAAAGCCATACCTGATTACAATGACAGGTTAAAGCACTTTAAAATGATTAGCTTAAAAGAAAGACGTAGCCATGCGGAATTACTAATACTCCATAAAATTATAAACGGTTCCATCTATAAGAATTGGTAGGTTATTTTAACTTTAGGTCTAGCCAACGAATTAAGCGTCATCATCGTATTTTTGAATTGCCTACATCCACCTTAAATACCACATTTAATAGCCCACTAACACGTATGGCAAGGCAATATAATGAAAGGTCCAACTTGACAGATTTTCCTATTGATATTGTCTCCATGAGTTTTGCTTTATATAGGCGTTCCCTATTTAGACAGTGTGAAGAGTGCACGTCTATGTAGCCCAAATTGGTTTGTTTTGTTTTGTTTTATAGTGTTCTAGATTAAGATCTACTAACACACTTTTTATTGTTCTCCTTTGTCTCGCATATTTTTTAAGTTAAATGTCATGCATACCTGTTATTTGCATGGTTACTGTAATGCTAATGTTAGATGATATTTAATTTGAATTGTAAGTGACTGTGCTGTTGGTGTGCTTATTATTATAAATTAATAAATAAATAAATACTTAATATAATAAATTAACAATGCCTATAACGTAAAAACTATATTAAAACTTAGGTAAATAAAGTAAAATAGCGTGTTAACAGTTTTATTTGCAGACAATAAGTAAGTCTTCTGTCTGTGCATAATTGTTGGTTAGTAAATAATTAAGTATAATTTTTTTACAGCTGTAGTATAATTTAGTTTATAAATACTTAGTTTTATATTTAATCTATTGTACAGGAATGGACCTAAGAATGTTATAAATCTTTCTAGAAAGGCATGTTTTGAGGCTGCATTAGACATGCATACCAGCGGGGTAATTCTCGTAATTTTAAGAACGTTCACAGTCTGATCTCAGTCTCAATCTGTCAAAAATACGTCTAATTTCCCTACATTTTGACAAGTTTTTGACATTTGTTTGTCGCCGAGATGAGACTGCGACTAGATTTTGAACGTTTTAAATTACGGGAATACGGGCCCTGATCATTCCGTCTCTTGTTAGTGTTTTCGGCATTGTAGGCAAGCATGGTGTGCTGTTTTAATAGATTCTAAGTGCATAATGAAAAGCTGGCGAACTGTTAGTACATTGCAGGATTTATAAAGATTCAGATCTGTGGGAATAAAGAAGGGATGGAAGTTTGCTACCTTCAAAATTGCTCTCTGAGCTCTTTTAAGTGGAAGCAAATTAGTTTTTAGTGCACCACCCCAAGTAGTGATACAGTATTGAATTATAGATTGACATAGGGCCAGATAAATTTGCGTGATTTATTTTGATCTGCTAAAGTTCGCAATTTTTTAAATACATATATTAGTTTGCGGACTCTTTTTCACTAGGCTTTCAATATGTTTAGAGAGTGTGTCGTCTATTATATATATGTTAATCCAGGTCATAAATTATTTGTATGCCAAATTTTGTCCAAATCCGTTGATCCGTTTTTGAGCCAACCCCGAACATACGCCAAGACAATGAATAAAAGTTCTAAAAACTATATTTTCGGCATTATACTTGTTCCACACACCACGTAACAATTTCTTTTTGCAAAAATATTCCATGTACCGTTTTGACTTCGTTACATTTTTTTTTTATTATATGTATAAGTAGACAATTTTATTATATAATATTATGTTTAGATTTTCCAAAAGTCTACGATTCAATTCATTTATTTGATTGAAACAGGGGCTGAGATGATTGAAATTATAATGAGAGATCCACATGTCCGCCGATAGGCATATATTATTAACATAGCAAATATTATTAGTGTTTCAACAAAAACTAATATTTTTATTCAAAAAAAGTATTTTTCATATCTAAAACAATCCCTTTTCGATAAAATCAATCTATTCATTGAACTTTGAAGAGCTACGTCTATTTTTAAAAAAATAGCTGAATGCTTTCTGTCAATATGTTACCGAACGAGCTTGTTCTACTTGTTGTAGGTACCTGTTGTATTTATTTATTTTATTTTACCATTTACGTACACACATATATAAACAGACATTGAAAAACAGAACAGAAAAAATAGGTACAGAGGTGATGCTTATTTCATAGGAAATCTCTTCCAGCATACCTGAGATAGGACAATAATTGATACAGAGATGTAGACAGCGTGTGATAGAGCAAAGGAGACAAAAAAAATAATACATAGAATCAAAAAAACAATTCACTTATATACTATCATACATACAAATCATTATCATCATCATCTGCCTAGCCTTTTCCCAACTATGTTGGGGTCGGCTTCCAGTCTAACCGGATGCAGCTGAATACCAGTATTTTACATGGAGCGACTGCCTATCTGACCTCCACACATATACATACAAATAAACATACATAAATACTTCTAAAATAAATTGTACTGTAACGTAACATCATATCTCGCCTGTCATTTCTGAAGGGCTATGCAGAGGTGGAGCTATAGTTCACGCACACGTCACCATGTTTTAAGTCCCAAGTAATAGGAGGCGAGCCTGTAATTGCCAGTGTTGCTAATAAAATCCATAACTTTCTCTCATGTTTTATTTACAATACACTTTTTTGCTTACTGTGTCTCAAGTTCTTTAGATAAAACATAAACATCGCAAGTAGAATTGTAAATAAGTGTTGAAATAGGTTTTGTTTTTGCAGAAAGAAGAGTTCCCTTGGGATGAGGGCAAGCCGAAGTCGAGCACTGTCGAGGAGGTGTTCGCTGAAGAGGACCGCAAGAGGCAAGCGGTCCTAGGTAACTGACTATTCATTATGCACATACCTATTTCCTCAAGGTAGACAGAATTAATTATTTTCCACCTGCCTTTTTTCCCAATTTATTAGGGGTTGGTGCAGCACGATGCAGCATGACATTTTGTCCCAAAAATCTCGCTTTCATGAGTATAAAATCAAAAGCCAGGGTTCAAAAAAATGTTACAATTTAAGTCATAAATATAAATTTGTTTCTAGTTTATAACAAAGCGTTATTGTTTCTTCGTCTACGTTTCCTGCGATGGTTGGTTGTTTACAGCAGTCGGTTGTTTTCGCGGAAGACGCAACTTTCTCATTTTAACGACTAAGTTTAGTTGAAAAGTATTGTCCCGCAGGGATTTGTTATCCACGGATGTATGATACATTGTGTACCGGTCCGTGCTCTGTTACGAACTTGTGATACTTATCCGCGGATGAATGATACATTGTGTACCGGTCCGTGCTCTATTACGAACTTGTGATACTTATTCGCGGATGAATGATACATTGTGTACCGGTCCGTGCTCTGCCCCGAACTTGTGATACTTATCCGCGGATGAATGATACATTGTGTACCGTTCCTCCTCTGTTACGAACTTGTGATACTTATCCGCGAATGAATGATACATTGTGTACCGTTCCGTCCTCTGTTACGAACTTGTGATACTTATCCGCGGATGAATGATACATTGTGTACCGTTCCTCCTCTGTTACGAACTTGTGATACTTATCCGCGAATGAATGATACATTGTGTACCGTTCCGTCCTCTGTTACGAACTTGTGATACTTATCCGCGGATGAATGATACATTGTGTAGGTACCGGTCCGTGCTCTGTTACGAACTTGTGATACTTATCCGCGAATGAATGATACACTGTGTACCGTTCCGTCCTCTGTTACGAACTTGTGATACTTATCCGCGAATGAATGATACATTGTGTACCGGTCCGTGCTCTGTTACGAACTTGTGATACGTACCTGTGAAGATTAATCTTTTAGTGAACGAAGTTTGATACGATTTATTACATCTTCACAAAAAAGAGAGCATCACAAACGAAATAGAAAAAGTATTTTTAAATATTGCACATATGAATATTGCATAAAGCAATTATCTTACTGGTTTTTAGTACAATCTATTCGCGCTGGCGGATTTGTGCGGGAAAAGTAAATTCGTCGAATGTCACTTCGATGACGCAGTGAATATGTGAGTGATCCTCCTGCAGCGAGCGACTGTGCAGAACGGTGCTCATGACGTATACATGATACACCATAGCAAAAGATAAAATATATTACATAGTCTTAACAATACAAGCGCAATGGCAAATATATTCAGATTTATTGACACTTAAATTTATATGTCTGAGTAGCATCTGCATCCATCTTCAGCAGTTTCAAATAAACACATACCTAATTCTCTCATATGCGGACTTGATATAATAGAAAATATGTTATTTGCATACAAGTGGAGTCATTACGTCTACACTGGAGTATTTATGTTATGATACTGCTCACTCACATATAGTAAAGTGGGGGAGTACTGCACTGATGAGTATCATAAAAACTGATCATAACTCTGGCGGAGTTGTTTCATGCAAACCCCCGTCATAAGATACGCGGACAAAAAAATCTGATTTGGAGCTAAACATTTACTAAAACTCTGGGTTATTACAATGAGTTCAAGGCTCCACTATTTGTTTGCTGGTAAACTTAAATGTAGTGATCGTCTTTCTTACGCGAAATGTGCCATTAAAACCTCGACCTTCATTTGGTGTTGTTTTATACAGACGAACTTCTGTGCTTCAGTTTATTACATCCAGTGACAGTGCTCACACAGCGACCGACTTTATAAAAGCGGCGCGTCGCGTGGCGGCCGCCATCATTGCTCAGCACTTAACGCAATTATTGTGCCGTGAGACAGCACGTGCTAACTTTGCGACCGCCTGACTGTCCTCGGCTACCGCAAGTTTCCACCAAACAGTACAGTTAACCTGTTTTGTTGAGCTCTTAAACTATCTTCTTACTATATTATCTTCACTAGCTTCTGCCCGCGGCTTCGCCCGCGTGGATGTCGGAAATTATCCCACGGGAACGTGCTAACAGGATAAAATGTACCTATGTGCTTCCCTAGGATGCCATCTATCTCTATGCCAAATCAGAAGTTCAGTGGTTTAGGCGTGAAAATATAACATACAGTTTCAACTTCAAATCCTCCCCTTATAAACTGAATTACCCCTTTTTGTCCCGTCAGTGGTAAATTTTCGATAACTTTACATACTCCTACTTATTATTAATTATTTTCTGTCAAAAGTATCGATACTGAGTTTCGACTTACTCGGACCGCGCATTCAATTTCTTGCACACAAACTTAACACCCCTATCTATATCCCTCTTTGAGGGGTAGTTTTGAAAAAATTATAATTATAAACTTTATTACTTACTTAGGCAAGTATTCTTGCCAAGTTTCAAGTTTATTAACTAAATGAAGAAGATTTTTCATATAAACTGTATCCCCGCTTTTCACCCCCACAGAGGTGGAATTTTAAAAAAATCGTTTGGGATGTATTCATAACTTGATTCAAAGATTATTTATACTATGTTATATATGTTAATCAAGCCATGCAGTAAAATCCTCCCCTGAAAAATTGAGTACCCCATTTCAGCCCGTCAGGGGTAATTTTCAAAAAACCCTGCTACACATTATTCTTTACTTTCAATATTAGGTATAAATACTGAGTTTCGAGTAAATCGGACTGCGCGCTAAAATTCTTCCATACAAACTTTGAAACCCCCCAATCCCTTATTAGGGGGTAGTTTAGAAGAAAAAAAAAACTGACAATCTTCATAATTTATTTTGGTAAGTGTTCGTGCCAAGTTTCAAGTTTATTAACCCAAGAAATAAGATTTTTCATACAAACGAATTCCCCCCTTTTCACCCTCTTAGTGGTGGAATTTCGAAAAATCCTTTCTTACTGGATGCCTACTCTTCACGAAGAACACACCCTCCAAATTTCATGTCTCTAGGACCAGCGGTTTAGGCTGTGCGTTGATCTATCAGTCAGTCAGTCAGTCAGTCAGGACTTTGAATTTTATATATATAGATAATTATAGATCTGACATAGTTCGGAACTAGGACATTGGAAGCTGTCTCGAACGTGAATGCGTCGTTATATTTTTACGTTCTTCTACTATCTCTTACGACCTTACTATTCTGTTGGCACTTGATGCACAAACTTTGAAGATCTTTCATAAATCTTCGAAAATTACTGCGTTTAGTACCGATCATACGTTTCGAGAAATTAACTGAATTCTAGAAAGACTCAACCTCTGGTTCATTTAAGCACTGACTTCATTTGAATTTGTAAGGAAAACACGATTCTGCCGTTTTTTAACCCCCGACGCAAAAACGACGGGGTGTTATAAGTTTGACGTGTCTGTGTGTGTGTGTGTGTGTGTGTGTGTGTGTGTGTGTCTGTCTGTGGCATCGTAGCTCCCGAACGGATGAACCGATTTTAATTTTGTTTTTTTTGTTTGAAAGGTGAATTTGTCGAGAGTGTGAGTGTGTGTGTGTGTGTGTGTGTGTGTGTGTATGTCTGTCTGTGGCATCGTAGCTCCCGAACGGATGAACCGATTTTAATTTTGTTTTTTTTGTTTGAAAGGTGAATTTGTCGGGAGTGTTTTTAGCTATGTTTGATGAAAATCGGTTCAAGATGGCCGCCGCTACAAAATGGCGGATTATATATTTTTTCACAACTCCCTCAATATGGGTATCAAATGAAAGGGCTTGACTAGTAGAATACTATACACTATGATAAATTTCAAATCCAAGATGGCCGCCACCACAAAATGGCAAATAACATTTTTTTTTCACAATTCCCTCAATATGGGTATCAAATGAAAGGGCTTGACTAGTAGGATACTATACACTATGATAAATTTCAAATCCAAGATGGCCGCCACCACAAAATGGCAAATAACATTTTTTTTTCACAATTCCCTCAATATGGGTATCAAATGAAAGGGCTTGACTAGTAGAATACTATACACTATGACAAAATTCAAATCCAGGATGGCCACCACCACAAAATGGCAAATTACAAAAACCTGATTAAATACCAAATTACCTGAATCTTAAAACGCAAGAAAATAAAAGAAAAGAAATAATAAGGAGTCCCTACAAAAAGCATGAAATAAAAAATTAAATTAAAAATTTAAAAAACCCCCGACTACGTGAAACCCTATAAAAAGAAAAAAATAACCTTGAAATTATGACCCTACGTAAGTACGTATGAAATTTTTTGATTAAATATTATCCTGTCGGGGGACCGCTACTATTTTAAACTTTAACAGAACGTTAGGCTAATAATTAGAGCGGTCCCCCGACGGGACAACATTTATTCAAAAAATTTCATACGTACTTACGTAGGGTCATAATTTCAAGGTTATTTTTTTCTTTTTATAGTTGTATTGAAAGAGTCACGATGAAGGTTTTACGGTTCGAAGTACGTTCGGGACGCCCACGAACTGAGGTCGTCTGAATGAGAATAATAAACAGAGGCATACAGGAAGGTTTGAGCGACAGTCGTGTACTCGTGCTGGACAAACGGACTACTTTGAATAATGATATGCTAGCGCTCCCTTGATGTGACAAGGGACTTCCAATAATTCCGTCGCTGGCAGGTCGATTGTAAAGACAATGAATGAATTCCAAACTAATGCCACGCTGGGAATACCTGAACGGTTCCTAGTATCCACGTATTGCAATATAAGGCTGATAGCACACGCGATACTATTGCCAGTTCCAATCATATTATGATTTACTTACAATAGTTTAAATCGTGATGTTTAACTTTTGAAGATGTTACGTTGTGTACTGTACAGTTGTGTGAGTGAAGAGAAGAAGAAGTTAACACAAAGTAAAACATTGGGTGCGCTCACAATTATTGTCCTACTTATTTCATTTTGCTAGGTAACTATCTGGCCGGTGAAGTCGAACAATATCGACGCTGGTATGCTACAGACCTAAGCAAAACAGAGGGTTGCTCCACATAAGCGAAATGCATTTAATCCCTCGCGGTGCACAGAGTGCGCCGTGCAATTACTTTGGATTCGTGGAAACGGAGCGACTGCTGTGAGCCTCACGTCACGCGTTACGCGTGCGACTGTGTGGAGCCGGCCTTATTCAATCACTGGGATTGAATTCGATACTGAGGTTTTGCGCAACGCTCTATGGGCAGTGCACAGCAAGTGTGAAGAGGATAGAAGTGTTGTTGCTACGAGAACTAGATATTAGTGTGCCGAGAACATACCTACGACAGAATGAACTCTTGTGGATTCAGTTGAGTGCCCTTTTGATAGATTTCCTAAAAATTATTCAATAATGTCTTATAGGTATAAATATTCTATTTCACGAAGTCTGCTTTCATGACTGTTTGTGGTGTGCGTGGGCTCAGGAGCGCTCCGGGTCACGAGTGCTTATTGTCTTCACCTCAGTACCTAAATAATTTTGAGTCGGCGCCGTTTAAATTAGTAATCTTTGTTTACTGATTGTTTGGCGCCGACTCAAAATTATAGTCCATTTACAATAGCATTAGAAAGAAGTTAAAAAAGGTTATTTTTAATGCACACTTTGTAACAAAAATACAATAAACATTGTTACTTTATGATAGACGCCGAATTTATTATGATCTATTTTTACAGCAGCTGTCACACTTAATTGTAACCATTTTAACTATTTATCTTATGAAATTATGTGGCTTTAATTTATTTATATTATATAACTCCAATTTAAAATTACAGTGTCAATGCTAAAAACCTAAAAGAAGCAGGGATGAACAATACTTGGAACGTTATTCGTTTCACTATAATTCTACCGAATTTTATTTTAATTAAGGTGGATGCGCGGCAGTAGCCCGCGAAATCAGACGAATTCGGAGCAATTCTAATTTAAAGGGATGTATTGATGATTTTTATGGTTAAAATTGTATTATTGCCTACATATTTCTTATTGTTGCGCATCATATTATTTTTATTAAGATACAACCTTACACTGACCTGCAAATTGCAAAAAACGCAAGAAAATTAGAATTTAAGCATCTTCCTTAAAATTGTTTTATCATAACTTTGAAATAAAATGTTTTGCATTCCTGCTTCTACAAGCCTCTTTTTTCTAATGCTATTATAAATGGAGTATAGGTATACTTACATTAGTTTAAGAACTTAGTTATTAAGGTTAAATAAAAAAGGTTTATTATTTTATGCTTTTCAGTTTTTTCGGCGGTTTAATTTTTTTGTTAAAAGGTTTTTTAAGAATGAATATGAATTTAGCGTATCACATGCAGAGCAAAAAAATAAAAACAATAAAAAAAAATAAAAAAAAACAAAAAAAAAAACAAGCACACAAACAACACATAAAATCAAACAACAACAAAACAACATATAAAAATAATAAACCCTTTTTTATGATTTGACTTATTTAAGAAATATTTCGCATTTAGCAACACAACAACAAAAACTGTGCAACGGATATTACACACCGTTAAATTTGTTTTAGTTAAAAGGGGTCATTGTACTCATCATTATTGTGTGGGAGGTGTGTTCTTGTGTTCTGCCCGCACGTGTGCGCTGGATTGGAGGAGACCGCCGTGTTCAATAAAACTCCTGGTTGATTGAAGTCTATTTATTTTCTTATTGTTCATGCGAAGTCTTGATTTTTACTGATTACAAATTTTCGAAATCACTCTACTAATATACAATTTTACGTGGGCGCAAGTAGTGGTAGGGGCTATTACTTTTACAATTCAAAAAATCAATCATAATCATCTTCGATCGTGCTCCACTATCGATCCACCAATCACGATCGTTTGCCTGTATGCAGGTTCAAGACAGGTTTCGACAGGTTCGAACCTGTCGATAGTGGAACACGATCGTACAAAAACGTAAGTACAAATCACAACTAAGATAAACTTATACGCTATTTACATGTTATCTTATAATTATGACGTTATGTGTGTGGACGTCCTGCACATTCCTCCCGCCGTGCGTCGTCATCTGCTGCTGGCGTCGCAGTCGTAGATGGGGCAGGATCGTCGCTCTCGATCGGTAGCACTATTATCTTCTTCACTGGACGTCGTAGGGTGCCTCCTTTCGTGGTGACGTCCACCGTGCGCACAACTCCATCTGGGCCGGGAAACGTGGCACAGATGCGTCCTCTGACCCACATGTTTCGTGGGAGGTTGCCGTCCACGATGAGCACTAAGTCGCCAACTTTGGGGATCTGGCCTTTGGTGTGCGGTTCTCTGCGGTTCCGTAATTCTGGAAGATATTCCTTAAGCCATCTGGCCCAGAATATGTCGGCGAGTCTCTGAGCTGCACGCCAACTGGCTCGTAGATGTAGGTCACTGTCGCAGAATTCTCCTGGTGCCGCGACGCGACCGGGACCACCCAGAATGAAGTGATTGGGTGTTAGAGCTTCAGGATCTTCGGGGTTCACGGACACGTGGGTAAGTGGCCGGCTGTTTACTGTGTGTTCGGCTTCGGCGAGTAGCGTGTGAAGTACTTCCTCGCTCGGGAATCGCTCATTTAAGGTGGCGGCGAGTGCGTTCTTTACGGACCTCACCATGCGTTCCCAGGCGCCTCCCATGAATGGGGCACCAGGTGGAATGAATCGCCAGTCGATCATTCTTTTTGAGGCTTCTTCTGCTGTGGCTGCGAAGATGGCGACCCGTAGTTCCTTTTCAGCGCCGTGAAAATTAGTTCCATTGTCGGACCACAATTGTTTTGGGCATCCTCTGCGTGCTATCATGCGGCGCAGTGCCATGATCGCCGAGTCTGTGTTGAGCGAGGCTACAAGTTCCAGGTGAATAGCTCGCGTCGTGAGACAGGTGAACAGGGCAACATATCTCTTTTGATGACTCCGTCCCGACGTGATGGTCAACGGTCCGAAGTAGTCCAGCCCAACGAAGGTGAATGCTCTCTGATGGTGTGCTAGTCGACAGGAAGGGAGGTCTCCTGTCATTGGCTGTGCTGGAGAGGCTGCTCTTATACGACACCGTAGACATTTGCTGATTATGTTCTTGACTGTCGGTCGTAGACGGAGTATCCAGTGTTGCTGGCGGCATTCGTTGACTGTTGTCTCGGTGTTCGCGTGATGCAATTGGCGGTGGATATATTCGATCCACAATCGCGTCGCAAGGTGATCTCCGTCAAGAACCATTGGATTTTTCAGGTTCTCTGTGATGTCTGTCATGGCGGTTATTCTGCTTTTCAGGCGAATCTCTCCTTCTGAGAGTTGTATGCTGATTGCGTGCAGGCGACTGCTTCGAGGTAAGGTCTTCTTGTTCTTCAGGGCTTCTATTTCTTCCTGGAAAGATTGCTCCTGTGAAGCTCGTAGGATCAGATTTTCGGCCTTACGTAGAAACTCAGCGGCGAGAGGAAGGTAATTGTTCGTGGTTTCTCGCCTCTCTTTCGCTTTGATTGGCGGTGTTTGTTTGTTCTTTCTCCAATCAGGGTCTGCGCTGCTATTTCTTTTAGTTCTTTTGTAGTTGACGTTGTGCCTTGATTGATGGCAGAGGTGTAAGAACTGCAGGATTCGTGCAGTAGCTCGCAAGTATCTCTCCCAGCGTGAGAATCTATTGACGTTTGGTATTGCTTCGCTGATTTGTTCGCTCTGGATTTTGGTAGTTACGCTACAGGTTCTCTCTTCCCCTGTGATTATGACAGGGTTCTTCTCATCGGCTGGCCATGTGTCTGGGGGTCCGAGTAGGAAGTCTGGACCTTTGAACCATCGATGATGTTGACTGTAATTCTCTGGAACATCTCTTGTAGCGTCATCTGCTGGGTTCAATTTGGTCGGTAGCCAGCGCCATTCGTTGGTCGAGCTGTGCTCCTCGATTGCTGCGATGCGATGAGCGACGTATGGCTTGTAGGATCTGGCTCCGGTTCTGATCCACGACAGTGTAGTTCTGCTGTCGGTCCAGAATGTAGTTGACTCTGGCGCTCGTTCGTGTTCTTCTTTGACTGCTGATGTCATGCGTGCGCCAAGTACTGCCGCTTGTAGTTCCAAGCGTGGGATTGACATTAGCTTCAGCGGGGCCACCTTGGCTTTGGCAGTGATTAAGCAGACGTTGACTCTTCCATCTTTCGTGACTGTTCGCCAATAGATTGCAGCTGCGTACGCGGACTCACTCGCGTCTGTGAACACGTGCAGCTGTAATGATTCTGCAGCACTGAAGTCTGGGTAGGTTCGTGGAATGGACATGTGTTCCAACTCTCTGAGGTGGGTGAGCCATTTCCTCCAGCTTGCGGCTAGGTCGCTGTCCAGGGCTTCATCCCATGATGTTCCACGTCGCCAAACTTCTTGTAGTATTTGTTTAGCTCTGATGGTGATCGGTGATACGAGTCCCAATGGGTCAAACAGGGACATTACTATTCTGAGAGCTTCTCTCTTGGTAGGCGTGTCGTTCTGTAGGATGTCCTGAGGTACGCGCGCCAGGTTCAGATTGAAGGCAAGCGAGTCTATTGTCGGCTTCCAGATTAGGCCGAGGACTCGTTCTGTCTTGACACTGTCTTCTAGTTCGATTGAATCTTCGGTCTTGGTATCTTCCCCTAGTGCTTCAAGAAGGGCGGTAGAGTTAGATGACCACTTCTTGAGTTCAAAATGTGCTTCTCTGTGAATGTCGCGCACGGCTTGTGAGACTTTCACGGCTTCTTCTATTGTGTCAAAACTGTTTAAATAATCGTCCATGTAGTGTTTTCTTTTGATGGCTGTGACTGCTTCTGGATGTTCATGTTGGAATCTCTCGGCGTTCGTGTCTTTCACGTATATTGCCGTGGCTGGTGAGCAAGAAGCTCCGAAGATCAGTGACTTCATGCGGTATTGTTCTGGTGGTTGGTCGTCTCTTCGGCCGCCTCGCCACAGGTAGCGAAGGGCGTCTCGATCTTCGGGTCGTAGTTCTATTTGCAGGAACATTTCGGTGATGTCAGCGGTCGCGGCGATTGAGTGCTGACGGAAACGCATTATTACTCCTGGCAGTGATTGTAATAGGTCTGGGCCAGTGAGTAGTTGGTCGTTCAAAGAGATTCCTCTAGTCTTGGCCGCAGCGTCGCAGACGATTCTCAGTTTCTCTGGTTTCATGGGGTTGAAAACCGCGAAATGAGGCAGGTACCATGTTCGATGCTTTGATGTCGTGACTGGAGCTGGTTCGGCGTATCCTTTCGATACTAGTGCTTCCATTTGTTCAGCGTACCTCTTCTTTAATTCGGGTTCTTTGTCTATCTTCTTCTCTACGCTCATGAGTCTGTTCAGAGCGCTGTCATAGTTGTCTGGCATCATGACGTTTTTATCTCGCCACAATAAGGCAGTTTGATATCTTCCTTCTGGAGTTCTATTTGTGTATTGCTGAAGGATGCGAAGTGCCTTCTCCTCAGGATCATTGATGGGTTTCTTTGGATTGATTTGCATGTTGTCCATCGTGATGTATTCCTTCACCAGTTCATGTAGGTCGTTGTCTGTGTTGGCATGTCTGATGAAGTTCACTCTGTGGCCAAGTGTTCGTGTGTGGCTACCATGCAGGACCCAACCTAGTGGTGTTAGTGAGGCCACTGGTTGGTTCTTTTTTCCTGTTCTGATCTCTGTTGCGATGAGTAGGTCCCAATTGTCTTGGCCAATCAGAAGCTTTGGTCTTGCATCTTCAGTTACTATGTCTCTGGCGATGTCATGAAGATGTTCACAGTCCTTGACTGCTTCTCCAGGGATCTTCTGTGCAGCCAGTTCTAGCTGCTTGATCGTTCTTGCATGTAGCTTGCGTTCAGATGTGTGAAGTCCTTTGATGAAGAAGTTCACTCGTTGAGATGACACGTCGACTGTGGGTTCGCCGTCGAAGGATGCTATTCGAAGTGGTTCATAGGATCCTTCTGCTCCTATTTGCTTGGCTAGGCTCTCGTCGATTAGTGTTACGGTGGAGCCGTCGTCCAAGAGTGCGTAGGTGTCTGCAGCTCCCGCCGGTCCAGAGAGGTGCACCGGTATTATCTTGAGGAATGATACCTTTGGTGTCCACATCGAATGGACCTTCTCTTGTTCTGGCTTGGGGCTGTCGGCTTCTTCTTTCTTCTTGGTTGCTGCACCAGTAGCGTGTAGCATTTTGTGATGTAGATGCACACAGTTGTCTATCTCACATTTCTTTGGTTTACAGCTGTGTTGTTTCGTTCGGAATTTGAGGCAACGAAAACACAGGCGATGCTTCTTTGCGATATCCCATCTTGCGTCAGTAGTCGCCTTCTTGAATTGGTCGCATTCTACGATGCCGTGTCCTTGTTGTTCACATAAACCACACTTTGATTTGTTTGCTTCTTGTGTGGCATGTACCCGCTGCTGACGTCGCTGCGTGTTCTGATTGGTTTGAGTTGTTGCAGCGATGTTCTCAGGCAGTGCATACGGGCTGCAAATCTCTGCTTCGATCTTGATGAATCGGGTAAATTTCAGAAGATCAGGTTCTGTTCTGGATTGTGCTGCCGAGAACTGGTACCACTGTCTTTTCAATGTTGGTGTGAGTTTTTCAACAATGGCTTTTGTGACCTCTGGATTGAAGAGGTAATGTTCGCAGTTGAGTGCTTGCAAAGTCCCAACGATGTTTTCCACTTTGGTAGCGAAGGTGCAAACATCACGCGGAGATTCTGTGAGGCGTGGTAGGGTTCGTAGTCGCTCTATTTCAGCCATTGCGATGGAGTCTGGTCGGCCGAAGCGTAGTTCGAGTGTCTTCATGACTTCGGTCGGGTCTGCGTTCACGATTAATAGACCCTGTACAGCCTCTTTTGCTGTACCTCGAAGGCTTCTTCTAAGTCTTGACATGTTCTCCACTGTTGTTAGTCGATGCGCTGTTTCACAGTAGGCGGCGCGGAACGTGAGCCAATCTTGATGAGCTCCGTTGAAACAGGGTAGTTCTGTGTATTTCATGGGCTGCTGATACTGTGCGGCGTGCACAGCTTGCGTGATTGCGGCAGCAAGTTCCTTCATGTCTGTCCTTGTTTCTTGGACAGCCAGTGTTGTGGGCTGTTGCATGACATGGGCTGTTGTTGTAGACGGCGGCACCCAGGGCGCGGCGGTAGTTCTCGTAGGGTAGCTGTGATGCGGCGCCGTAGTGTAGATCGGTTGCCATGCTGTGTTCGATGCCATGTTCATAGAGTTCTGTGGCCAGGATTCGCTGTAGTTCACCGGTGCTGGCGTCTGTTGCGGCTGTGCAGGCGCGGAGTTCTGTTGCCAGGCGGCGATTACTGGCGGCGGCTTCGGGTGCGGCTGTTCAGTCGCAAGGTTCGGCTGCCAGGGGGCGGGGGTGCTCACTGGCAGCGTAATGTTCATGGGTTCAGGTTCGGTGTTCAGGTTTTCAGGTGGCGGGTCCATGGTGCTGACTCCCGCCGGTAAGGTCGCTGGGATGTCCCAGGCTATGGCGGCGCTGGTTACAGGAACTGCTGGTTTGCTTGACGACTTCACCTCGGATTGATAAGGTCTGTTGGCAATGGCGAGTAATTGACTTGATTGGAGCCAAGTAGTTACTCGTTGATCGTTTCCGTTTTCCGAGGCGACGGAGGATACATCTTCATCTGTAGATTCAGCTTCAATTTCGGCGAGGCGTGCGGCCGCTAACTCTGCTAATCGTTTTGCTAGCTCTGCCTTAGCCTTGGCTATGCGGCGCGCTTTTGAAGTTTTATCACTCTTCTGTGACGTAGGTTTGCTACGGCGACCACTTTCTTTGCGATCAGTTGTGACGTCTTGTTGTGGTGCGGCACGTTTGACTGTAGACGTGGTAGTAGCTGGTGCTTCTGAAGTCGCTGCTGTAGTCGTCTCTGTGGTAGCTGTTGTTCCAGTAGCTTCCGTAGTACTCGTGTCGGTCGTAGTCTCTGTAGCGGTTTCCGTAGCAGTTTCCGTAGCCGTTTCTGTTCGTTCTGTAGCTGTTTCTGTTCGTTCTGTAGCCGTAGTCGATGCCTGGCCACCCCTTTTACCCGTAGACCTCGTTACCGGCATTGTTTCGGTAAATAATTCTTCTAAATATTCTTCAATAAGTTCGCTGGAGTCTTCTTAATAGTGATCTTCCTCGAATCCGGCTCTCGAAGGACCAATGTGTGGGAGGTGTGTTCTTGTGTTCTGCCCGCACGTGTGCGCTGGATTGGAGGAGACCGCCGTGTTCAATAAAACTCCTGGTTGATTGAAGTCTATTTATTTTCTTATTGTTCATGCGAAGTCTTGATTTTTACTGATTACAAATTTTCGAAATCACTCTACTAATATACAATTTTACGTGGGCGCAAGTAGTGGTAGGGGCTATTACTTTTACAATTCAAAAAATCAATCATAATCATCTTCGATCGTGCTCCACTATCGATCCACCAATCACGATCGTTTGCCTGTATGCAGGTTCAAGACAGGTTTCGACAGGTTCGAACCTGTCGATAGTGGAACACGATCGTACAAAAACGTAAGTACAAATCACAACTAAGATAAACTTATACGCTATTTACATGTTATCTTATAATTATGACGTTATGTGTGTGGACGTCCTGCACAATTATGAACAACTTTTACTACGGGACCAACCCTGCAATCGTGAAAAAAAAAATCCGTTGATCCAAAGGGTTCCCTATCCATTTGCATAAAATTTTAAGACCTAATATAACTTAGCATAATTTTGTTTGGCATAATTATATTTTCGCATAATATAATTACGCATAACTGCTTACGCATAATTTTTTTAAGCATAATTTCTCTAACCATAATAATGATTAAGCATAATATTCTAAAGCATAAATTTATTAAGCATAAAGTTCTAAAGCATAATAATAATAAGGCGTAGTCGACGGAGCCCCGCTTCGCGGGGCCCCTATTTCTGTCTGCAGGGTTTAAAGGAACCTAACACGAAGGGGATGACGGGGGCTCGTTCGCTCGCTCCGCTCGCTCACTTGAGCCCCCGTCATCCCCTTCGAACCTAACCTGTCCGAGTCGGGGTGCCCCAATTCCCGAGCTCGCTTCGCTCGCTCTTGCATCGTGAGTTCTCATTGCCTTTTTACTAAATCGAGATGTGTTAGACCTTGGGGCACCCTGACTCTTGGAAAAAGTGATTCAGAATCGAGTGAAAATAAATACGTAAAAATAACTCTTTGTTTCCATTATTTCTATTAATTGCATGCCTAAATATTATTATGCTAATAATCATTAGGCCTAGTAACGTTATGCGAATTAAATTTATGCCAAAACAAATTAGCCTTCAAGATAATCATGCCAACATAAACTGTATGCCAAAAAAAAATATGGCAAAGTATTATTATGGCAAAACGAATTATGCCAAAATCGTTATGCCAAAGTATATTAGGGAAAAGAATATTATGCGAAAAGAAGGGATCCCGATCCAAAGATTTATGTTCGCACTAGCTTCTGCCCGCGGCTTCACCCGCGTTGATGTCGGAAAGGATAAGGTATGTCCTTCCCCAGGATGACTATCTCTTTGGCATCTGCTGGCAGGCAATTTTATCGAAATCCGTTCAGTGGTTTAGGCGTGAAAATGTAACATACAGACAGAATTTATAATTTCCTTTCTTTTCCACCCCGGTAATAGACGATTTTTGAAAAACCCTTAAAACACTTACTTTTTGTTTTAAGTATTAATACTTACCGAGTTTCGAGTTAATCCGTCCGAGCGGTTTAATATTTTTTCTTACCTATTAACTTTTTCACCCCCTGAAGCCTCTGTGAGATTTTTTTTAAAACTAAGAGTGACCATCTGTATTAATTAATGAGGCAAATATTACTATGTATCAAGTTTATTAACCAAAGGAAAAAGATTTTTCGTATTAACTGTATCCCGTCTTTTCACCCCACTGGCGTAGAAAACAAAAAAAAACATTGGGATATTTCCATAATTTGACTCAAATATGATGACGTCATGTATACCAATTTTTGAGTTAATCAAGCCACCTAGTAAAATACGCCCCTTAAAAAATTAACTACCCCTTTTTGCCTCGTCAGCGGTCGATTATTGAAACCCCCTAAAACTTATATCATCGTTACTTTCTTGTCAAAAGTATTGATACTGACTTTCGAGTTAATTATAATGCACATTCAAATTCTTCCACATAAACTTTAACACCCTTATATCCGCCTTTGGGGGGTAGTTTTGAAATACTTATAATGATCAACTTTATTACTTGCGTAGGAAAGTATTCTTGCCAATTTTCAAGTTTATTAACCTAAAGAATAAGATTTTTCATATACACTGTATTGCGATGTAGGGGGATGGAGGGGTTAAGTAAACAGCATGATGTGTAGTTCTTCAAGAGTCGACTGGCAACTGACCCCTTGTCCCTTTAATTGGTAACGTATATATACATAGCTCGTATGTGACAATATGCAAATACTAAGACTATGAACACAGCATATCTATTTTAACTTAACTATGTGCTATACGTGATGAGCTGATGTACGTGACTTCACACCACATCACCCCTCTTAAAGTAAAAAAATAAATAAATTACAATGTTTTTTTTTTTCTCTACACATTTTAAACTTTTACTCTAACTCTTACAATATAATTTTGTTCTATTTTTATGTATTACATCTATCTTATTTTTATATTTAACAATGACATTTGGTGACTCGTCCTTTACAACTTCAAACGGTCCATTATAAATGCATTCCAGTTTATTGCCTGTTTCGTTTTTTACTAATACCCAGTCGCCTTCTTTATAAGCTATAGAATTAAGATTCTTATCATAACAATGTTTCCTTGCTAACTTATTTGCTATCAAATTTTCTTTCGCATTACTTTGAGCCCTTTGCAATCTGTACTTAAATTCTAAAGGAAAATCATCAAAATTATACAAAGATTCAACACTTTCACCTTGCAGATTACTTGGTAACCAACAAATCTTACCGAAAACTAATTCATAAGGTGTATATTTGGTCACAGTATTAACTGTCGTATTATAAGAAAAACACCAATATGGAATCCAGGAACTCCACGATGATGGATTATTATTCGTCTGTATCCTTAAATACGCACCTAAAGTTTTGTGAACGTTTTCCAAAGATCCTATACTTTCATGATGATAATGATGTTGATAAGATCTTATTGATGCTCAAGATATTACATAGCTCCACCATTACTTTTGAAATGAACTCAGAACCCCTATCCGTAGCAATTATTCGCGGTATTCCATATCTCAAAACAAAATTTTCTGCCAAAGCTTTTGCTACCTCATTTGCGGTTTTTTTTTTAATGGATACGCCTCTACAAACTTCGTAAGCTCACATTGAAGAGTCAATATGTAAACATTGGCTTTTTCGTCCTTATCAAGCGGTCCCACTAGATCTAAATAAATCTTCTCAAACGACGTAGATGCAGTAGTAGTAACCGTCATTGGCTCTCTAGTATGTCTAGAAAACTTTTGCTTCTTACACTTATCACATTTCCCAATGTACTCCGTTACATCTTTTTCAATAGATGGCCAATAATAATACTTCTTTATATTATTCACCATCCTGCGTATACCTGCATACTAAGACTATGAACACAGCATATCTATCTTAACTTAACTATGTCTTAATTCTTTTCTATATAAATGACATACCAGACATAATAAATCATAAATGCACATTGTTTGCTGACGACATATCTATAGTAGTGACATCAAATAATCCAAAAACTTTTGACATGGAAATAAATAAAACTATAAATTTAATCATTAAATGGCTTGACGATAATAATTTGAAAGTAAATTTGAGTAAGACACACTATATACAAGTTAGATCTAAGGGTAATCATAATTCAACAGCTTTAAACGTTAAATATAATGATAATGTTATAAAAGAGGCAGATAGTGTAAAATTTTTGGGGATAACTTTGGACAGGTTTTGTGATTGGAAAAACCATATTGAAGATATCAGCAATAGGATAAACCGATTTGTATATGCATTAGCAAGGCTAAGAAGAACTGCATCGTTGGATACTGTAATGATGGCATATCATGGTTACGTAGGTTCAATCTTAAAATACGGTATTCTGATATGGGGGAATTCTACGAACATATCTAGAGCATTTTTATTACAAAAGAAGTGTATAAGGGCTATTACTGGAACTCCTCCTTATGACTCCTGTCAACCTCTCTTCAAAAAATTAAACGTTTTAACACTTGCGGGTATGTACATTTTTGAAATTGGTGTATTTGTAAAAGCATATCCAGAATTATTTATTAGAGCATCGGAAGTATATCCTCGCAACAGGAGAAATGGAAATAGACTTATATTGAACTGTACACCAAGAACAACATTGTTCCAAAAAAATTCAAATGCTATGTGTGTAAAAGTGTATAATGCCCTACCACAAAGTTTGAAAGATCTTCCCCTGTTAAAATTTAAAAAAGTACTTAAAAATGTTTCAATTCTGTTAATGAATTGTTTTAACTTGTACCCACAGTGATAAAGACTCACCTTAATTATATTATAGTGGTGACTTGAAATTGTATTTAGACATTTATTGAAATATTTAATTTAATTACTGATTGTTATTGTTATTATCTGACATTTTTTTTTTTTTTGACGTACTTTATAAGTTATTTTCTGTAACTGTAATCTAAAGTAAATTCCTAAATTAGTATAGACTGAAAATTTCACATGCTTATCACCAGCAAAATGGATGAGACTAACTTAAACTAAGACCATTTGATGTACTCTATTTTATGTGGAATAAATGAATCTGAATCTGAATCTATGTGCTATACGTGATGAGCTGATGTACGTGACTTCACACCACAGTATCCCCACTTTTCACCCCAACAGGGGTGGAATTTTGAAAAATCGTTTAAGGATGAGTTCATAACTTAATACAAAGATTATTTATGTCAATGTTCGAGTTAATCAAACCACGCTGTAAAATCCTCAGGGCCCGTCAGGGGTAGATTTTCGAAAAACCCTGATACACATTATTCTTTACTTTGAATTTTAGGATTAAAATACTGAGTTTTGAGTAAATCGGACCGCGAGCTAAAATTCTTCCATATAAACTTTGAAACCCCCCAATCCCTTGTTAGGCGGTAGTTTAAAAAAAAAAAACTGGCAATCTTCATAATTTATTTAGGTAAGTATTCGTGCCAAGTTTCAAGTTTATTAACTCAAGGAATAAGATTTTTCATACAAACGAAATCCCGCCATTTCACCCTCTTAGGGGTGGAATTTCGAAAAATCCTTTCTTAGTGGATGCCTACTCTTCACGAAGAACACACCCTCCAAATTTCATGTCTCTAGGACCAGCGGTTTAGGCTGAGCATTGATAAATCAGTCAGTCAGTCAGTCAGGACTTTGAATTTATATATATAGATAACTCGACATAATGTATGGATCAACTGATTGTTTTTTCTCTCAAATGGGATTGGGTGGGTCACTTCAGCCGCATGCACGATGACTGCTGGGCAAAAGTCTCCACACAATGGGTCCCTGAAGATGGTCGGCGCCGCCAAGGTCGGCCCAGAAAGAGATGGCGAGATGACTTAGACGCGTACCGCGAGGTGGCCCGGAAAAAGAGTTCCTGGAAGGATTTGGCCTTTGCCCAGAAGTGGGACAAAATTAAACAGTAAAAGATGATTCCAGCGATAGCAACAGTGAATCTGTATTTAATTTATTTTGTTTTTTTATTGCCTTACTTCCATATTTTTCTCTGTGAAATATATTTTAAACAATTAGTTTCGTTCTTCAAATAAAAATAAATCATTAAGTCCACGTTAGGTTTTTATTGCTGACGCTACCTAGGTTCACGCACACAAATGCGCATATCGGAACACGTTACTACTACAACCGAGGCTGAGGGTGAAATTGTGATACAATCTGTGTTCGTGAGATAGATCATCTGTACACCAGCGCAAATAATACCTATTTGACGTGAAATAAAGAATAGGTATTCTTTGCGTTGATTTGAACATTGATTTAGGCAGTAAACTATAGGGAACTTGCCTTGAAGTTTATGTGCATCTCGGATACTCACCAATCAACTCAGCCTATCGCAGTCCACTGCTGGACATAGGCTTCCTCCACCTTCTGCATCCAGTCCATCCTAGCAACCTTTTTTAGGTCATCCGTCCAGATGGACGACCGAGCTAGATAGCTGGGGGGCGTCCCACACTATGCATCTCGGATACCTACATAAACAGTATTGAATAAGTCTGCAGTAATGAGGGCTGTTTCATAAATAATTTTGTTCCTTTTCAAACTATTCACACGAATCACACAAACTGATTACATTAGCCAAATGATGAGCCTGATTACAGAAACCAGCGCGCTTTGTGCCAATGAAGTATACCGAAACTAAATGCTAAGTAATAATAAGCCGTCCCACACACATAAACTTCATTTAAACAAGTGTCATTACTTAACCGCCGCGCGCCATGGCACCTCCAGCACCGAGCTCGGCAGTCGATACCTCCAGCTCCGAGCTCGGCAGTCGATTCCTCCAACTCTAAGCTCGGCAGTCGACACCTCCAGCTCCGAGCTCGGCCGTCGATCCTCCAGCTCTAAGCTCGGCAGTCGACACCTCCAGCTCCGATCTCGGCAGTCGATCCTCCAGCTCCGAGCTCGGCAGTCGATCCTCCAGCTCCGAGCTCGGCAGTCGACACCTCCAGCTCCGAGCACGGCAGTCAATCCTCCAGCTCCGAACTCGGCAGTCGACACCTCCAGCTCCGAGCTCGGCAGTCGATCCTCCAGCTCCGAGCTCGGCAGTCGATCCTCCAGCTCCGAGCTCGGCAGTTGACACCTCCAGCTCCGAGCTCGGCAGTCGATCCTCCAGCTCCGAGCTCGGCAGTCGACACTTCCAGCTCCGAGCTCGGCAGTCGATCCTCCAGCTCCGAGCTCGGTAGTCGACACCCGCTGCAGATTGCTTACTTTGCATTTCAGTTTCACTATTTCTATTCTATTTTGATCCACAGATTGTATCACAATTTAATTTGAAATGGATGTGATCGATTTTCCAATACTTGGAATGAAATTACTTTAGCATCGAGTGTCAAACATTCGTTCATGTGATTGAAGTTCGGCTCGCATGTTAAGCTTGGTAGAATAGAAAAAGTGTTAAAAAACACACGAATAGAAAAAGTGTTATTATTTAATGAAAATAATATCATGGTTATTAAACGAGTAAGCAAAACTTTATTTATGACAAAATGCAATACATTCTGCTAGTAATGACCCTTCGCCCGATACCGTGACCGAGCGTAGACGTGTTTGTTTATTTAAGAAATATTAATTAGTATTCACACCATTCTAACCCATGACTATGTCACTAGTGATCAATTTCACATATATTAAGTGCTACATTTTTATTGCTGCTGCGACTTGACCCGAGCGTGCCCTCCGAACGGGGCTCCCCCGCGGAAGCAGTGCGGTGGTCATAATTGCTGTCTCACTTACATGAGAACTGCTGCTACTTCGTAGGCGCTTGGTTTGCAAATATCTTATCGCAGCCCCTTCACTAAAAGCTGTTGTGAACCTACAAACGTGAGTACTTAGGCCTATTTTACATTGGCCCTCTTGCCACAATATCTCGCGTGCCACGCTCGCCTGCGCCAAAGATGGGCCGAGATTTGACTGATTCCGACAACCCACAGCTCTTGTCAGGTAGTTCATGTGATGATGCTAATGTTACGTTGCGGCATAAGTAGCGCATAGGGCCCTATTCGAGTACCGAATTACAAGATTTTAAAAAGGAAATGCACCAGATGCTTGGAAAGACGATCAAGAAGCTTATCGAAATTTTGTAATGATCAACCAGCTTCATTAAATAAACTATCATCCGAAATTGCTGACATCAAGCTTCAAAACTTGGCCATTCAAAAGTCGAACCTTGAAATAGAAAAAACCGTTACCTTCATGAACTAACAGTACGATGACATGTTAAAACAAATCGATACGCTGCAAAAAGAAAAACAAGTTTTCGGACATACTATACAAAATCTAAAAATACAAATACAGAACCTACAGCGTACATCTCGAGCTTCCAGTATTGAGATCCGAAATATACCGGCTGAAGAGAACGAAGCAGTCCCGCACCTCCACACAATCATTACCAAAGTGGGCTCAGCTGTCGATGTTGCGCTAAATAGTACGTGACGTATACCGCCTCCCAGGAAAACCAGGCACTGTCAGACCCATCGTCGCTGAGTTTTCTAAAATCAGACTAAAAACAAGCAAACAAAAAACATGTAAACGATGACCGCCTTAGTACTTTGAGCATTGGCATGAGCGGTGAGCGCCGACCAATTTTCATATTGGAGCACCTGCCTTCCAGCTCAAGATAACTATTTTTGCTGCTAAGAAATTTGCTAAATAAAAACAGTACCAGTTTTGCTGGGCCTTTAATGGTAACATGTTCTTGAGGAAAATCACAGGAGCTAAACAAATTCTAGTCAAATCGGAGCAAACGCTCCATGAGCTAGTCAAACATGGAATTAAATGTACGGTAGAGGGACCAGATCCGGTAGGTGCAAATTTTTTGCTAATTAGAATAGGCGATAATATTGTTATCTTAGCCATTTACAGGTCCCCATCTATTTATTGTATTGAGAATTTTTAGAATTCAATTGACCGTTTGCTTCGACCCTGTAAAAATATTGTTATTATCGGCGATGTTAACATAGATATAAAAAAAAATAACATCGATCGAAATAGCTCATCATACTTAAATCTTTTAGTTGAATAAGGGCTTCTACCAGGGCATACTTTTCCAACCAGAATTAATAACTGCCTAGGCCATAATGATTAAAACATCCTTGCCGGCAATATTCGCTGTGGTTGAGTCAACTGTAACAGACCACGACTCGATTCTTCTCAGTATATCCTGTAAGCGGGAGCAGTTTACAAGCAATATTATCGATAAAACCGACCTTGTGTCAGCTCTAAAGCAACTAGAATCAACAGACTTCTCTTTCATCTTCCCTATGGCTGATGCTGAGCTGGCTGCGACCCTCTTTATCGATAATTTGTCGACAGCAATAAACACTAACACTATAAGTATTGCATTGTCTGGGCGTAAGAAAACACTAAAGCCATGGGTAACACCTGGACTACTGCGTTGCATTCGTTATCGCGACAAATTAAACAAAAATTAAAAAAAAAAACAATATGATCAAATTCTTGAAGTTATAATAATTATAAACGTTATAGGAATTTTTGTAATGCCTTGTTGAGAAGATTAAAAAGAAGTTATGAAAAATCCCTCCTAAAAATGCAAGAAACAATAAAGAGACTTGGTCTGCCATTAAATCTATAACGAATACCTCCAAACAGAAGTCTTCTGCAGAAAACTTACTTAATAAGCAGGGAAATCTATGTGATGCTGTTGAGGAAGTCAATTAATATTTTGCAAATGCCGGAAAGTTACTAGCCGATAATATTTTACATTACGTTACCACTCAAGATGGTTCTGATAATTTTATCATATCTTGTATCTGACATTCGATGGTTCTGCTCGCACCAGGTGAAATTGAAATCGAATCTCAAATCATGAACCTGAAGAACGACAGTGCCATTGGTTGGGACTCTATCTCAAACAAATTTCTTAAAATGTCAAAACACGTTGTAGTTCCACACTTCACCTTGATTGTTAAGTTATGCATTGAGCAAAGTGTTTTCCCCAGTGAGACCTATATTTTTCCTTCCAGCACTATCTAAAGTGTTGTAAAAAGCGCTGAATAAACAACTTATTAATTTTTTAGAGCATATTAAATATACTTTCCGATTCACAGTTCGGTTTCAGATCAGGGAAAAGTACAGATGGAGCTGTCAGGTCTTTAGTAGAATATGTTACACAAAATCTCGACGATAAGAAAAGTATCTAGGAGTATTTATTGACCTCGCGAAGGCATTTGACACTGTCTCTATCCCTATTCTTGTGGACAAGTTAGAAAGATACGGTATACGAGGGAACGTACTTGGAATTTTCGATGATTTTCTTTCGGGTCGTCAGCAAAAGGTTAAAATAAATAAATATACTAGCACAGATGCATCTGTCACCAGCGGCGTCCCGCAGGGCACTATTCTTGGTCCCAGTTTATTTATTAAAGGAAAAACTTGTTTAGCGGTGCTGTGCACTTTTTTGAGATGATCGAAAATTCGTAAGACGGAGGGAGAGTTTTTTTTTTATAAGGATTACGGAGATCTTCATTGTAATTTATGTTTTTAAATTAGATCTCCTAAGTTATCTGCAGGCCAAGATGAATGCTCATTATTTTCCAGTCTCTTTTATATTAATTTGGTTACTAAGACAAGCCTTTTTATAACATTTATCAGAGTAAGTGCAGCTATAAGTCTCGCCATAAATCAGCGACGTGCCGCGAACTCGGATCGTTTCTAGCCGCAAAGCACCGCGACCGCACCGCAACCGCACCACAACCGCACCGTGACCGCACGCTCGCCGCGCACCGCCTTTTATTAACTTGACTTTTTTATATGGCATAAGCACTGTAGATGAAGTAGAAATTGTTTAATACGAGCTCCTCATTCGTAATTTATTCTTTAAACGAGCTGCTAATCTTCATAATTTTCATAATGACGTATGAACTTATTTGTACTATTTTAATATTGAAACTGTATGGAAATATGTTCGTGCTTATTATCAGTTCGTGGAAATGGTATCGTTCATTATGAAGCTCTGACGTAATGCAAACAATTTTTAATTTAAGCGGTTCCCTGGTTATCGCGGATCGCTGGCATATTCCCGTCCGCTGTAAACATGGCGGCATGGCAGGCTCAGCAGAGCGCGCACTGTTTAATGAATTAAATCGTGCCGTCAATAAATTGTTAAATATTTAGTTTACACAGCTGCTCAAGTATATCTTTTGATTCCAATGAAGCTTACACGAAATGTGCTGTTGCAATTAATGACGCGGTATTGGTATAACAGGTACCGCGTACCGCGTCATTTAGTGATGTATGACGATGATGGATGCCATTTCGTTCACAAAGACACGTGTGGGAACTGATTTAATTACAACCAATATTGCTGACATTTAGTTTTGGTGCATGCCTAGATCACATTCTAGGAATTTGTGCTAATAACTAATTAATAGTCACCAAACATAACTTCATTATAAAGCTTACTAATGTTACCATCAGAAATCAGAATGCGCGATCAGACTACACTCGCTAAAAAGTGCAACAAAAAACTCACGGTACAAAATGAAGTAAGTACCTAAACAACAGTTGACATGCAAAAATGAATTTAAAATATGAGGTCTACAAAAATATAACGGTACAAAATACAAAACACGGGCGTCGCGGCGACTTGCCGCATTTCCTTATTTCATCCTTACACAAATTTACATTTTCTCTTACAAACTGATAAATATTAAAAGGTTACTATGTTTCCTGCACTGTTTCGCGTTATTTCAATAAATATGTAAATGATAAATGATAAATGATTTTATTTTGTAAGTAGGTTTGTACAAACACTTTTACACGTCAATCATATTTTAAAACTAGATGAGGTCGGCGTTTCCTATCTGACTAGTCTGAGAAGAAAGGCCGAAACAAACTCAGACGTCACAGTCTCTTTTAAAGTCCAGACATAATCTTGGTCATATCATATGAAGACCATGTAGGTCGATGTCTGAGATGGTCTTTTGAGGAAAGAACCACACAGATTGAGAGGACCTGTCCAGTCAGTGCACGCATATGTCAGAAATCGTGCAGCTCAACTCAAAACTTAAGGAGCTCAACGGTTCGACGAACAATACCAAAGAAAGGACATTTGGGTAGGCCACATTAATTACTCAAACTGCCAGACCATGACAAAAACTAACAGAACAGAGAGAACAATAAAAAATAAAATGACCCACATAGTCTTCACATTCACAAAAATTAAAATAATAGAATACTTTACAAAGTAAGCAAATGTCATAGTATATATCAAATTCATTAATGTCAAAATGTATATATAAAAAAAAAACAACAAAACAAAATAAAAACATTCAATAAATGTAAAAATTGGAAGCAGTTTAATCCCAAGCCTTTTTGTCCTCGATATAAGCCTTAACGGTATAAAAGGCTTTCTGGCACAACTTACGTTTAATGAATGATTTGAATTTATTAAGGCTTAGATCTTGAACGGGGCTTGGAACTTTGTTGTAGAAGCGTATACATTGGCATCTGAACGAGCCACCTATTTTCTTGAGCCTTGTTGTAGGTACAACAAATTTGTGTTTGTTTCTAGTATTTATATCATGTATATCACTATACTTTTTAAACAATTTTATATTTTTATGGGCATATAAAAGATTTTCATAAATATACTGAGAAGGCACAGTCATAACATTAATTTCTTTAAATTTTTCTCTGAGCGAGTGTCTCGGACTCAATTTATAAATTGATCGAACAGCTCGCTTCTGTAAAACAAAGATAGTCTGAATATCAGCGGCATTTCCCCACAATAGAATACCGTACGACATTACACTATGAAAATAGCTAAAGTACACTAAACGGGCTGTCTCTATATCAGTTAAATTACGAATTTTTCTAACCGCGTATGCTGCGGAGCTTAGCTTTTTTGATAATTTATCTATATGTGGACCCCACTGAAGCTTAGCATCCAAAGTTATGCCCAAGAATACTGTGCTGTCTTCAGGATTCAATTCTTCGCCCTTTATCAACACATTGGTTTTCACCTGCCTAACGTGAGGTAGCGTAAACTTAATGCATTTGGTTTTTTTCTCGTTTAAAAGTAAATTATTAACATTGAACCAGTGGACTACTTTAGAGATCGCGGTATTTACATCGTCAGTAGCCTGCTGCTGACGTTTAAGTTTAAACAAAAGTGAAGTGTCATCCGCAAACAACACTATATCATGATTATCCTTTATGAGGTACGGCAAGTCATTTATATAAATAAGAAACAAGAAAGGGCCAAGAATTGAGCCCTGTGGGACTCCCATTGTTACTATAGATCCGGGAGATCTTTTTCCATTAACATCAACGCTCTGAATCCTCTTACTCAAGTATGAGGTAAGAAGATCCAGAGCAATGTTCCTGATTCCGTAGTGGCGGAGTTTCCTGATTAACGTTTCGTGAAGAACGCAATCGAATGCCTTGGACAAATCACAAAAGATGCCCAAGGCATCGCATTTATCTTCCCAAGCATTATATATATGTCCTAAAAGTTCAACACCGGCGTCAGTAGTTGAACGACCCCTTGTAAAACCGAACTGTTTGCTATGTAATAATTTATGTTTATTAAAAAATCTTTGCATTTGATCTAAAATTAATTTCTCAAAAATTTTACTAAAGGTAGGTAGTACAGAAATAGGTCTATAATTTGTAGGGTCTGATGTACTACCTGATTTAAACAAAGGTATTATTTTACTATTTTTCATGAGGTCAGGAAACTCCCCACTATCAATACAACTATTAAAGATAAGAGCTAGAGTAGGTGCTACAATGTCAATAATAGACTTAGCAACTTCTACAGAATTACCCCACAGATCTGCAGTCTTTTTAACATTTAATGTGTGAAAGGTTTTAATTATATCTCTACAGGTAACATGTTCAAAATGAAATTCCGAATCGCAACCATTAACATTTTCCATAAGCAAAAACTCAGCAACAGAAGGTGATGAGTTTAGGGATTTAGTAGTAGAAACGGGAATATCTGAAAAGAAATTTTCAAACGCCTCTGCGACTTGTGAGTCTGATTTTATTATGTTGTCATTAATCGACAAGCTGTAGTCAGTATTTCGATTACTAGACCTTCCCGTTTCACTATTAATAATATTCCAAGTCGTTTTAATTACATTATTGCTGGTTTTAATCTTTGAACCCAAATAACGTGACTTGGCCATATAACAAACTTTTTTAAATAATTTTGAATAATTTCTAACATACAAATTAAATTCATCAGTGTTTACATAAGTCCTTTCATTGTACAGTTCATAAAGCCGCTTTCTACTTTTATGAATACCAATGGTAGCCCAATCACTGAAACATGTGTTACTATTAACCGAGATAGTCTTGGGAATAAAGGTTGAATTAAATTGATTACAGTATATATTAAAAAAATTATCATATAGATGATTAGGATCCGCATGAATTGAAAAAACTGGTAATTTATCAGTGAGTTTAATTTTGAAAGCCTCCAAGCGACTTGCAGTTTTGGGGTTGACAGTGATATCTTTTTTAACCACTATTTTGTTTTGATTTGGAATAGTAATCCTTTGCCCGCAATGATCAGAATCTAGTAAATTTATAATTTCTTTGTGGCTTGGTATAATATCTGTATAAATATTATCTAAAGAGTGCGCTCTCGGCCCCGCTTGCTCATGTTTACATTGTACACTTTGTGCTACTGACTGACCTCAGCCATCAACACAAATTGATATATACGTTGATTCGCTGCTAGTCTGACTATATCTGAACTCGTGCTTGTTGAGAACAGTGTGAGTGCCATCATATCGGATTGTAATGTGTCGCTGGGTGGTCGTTCTGCCGGTGTATTGGGCGTGCAGTCGCGTGCGCGATCGACCGACGCTCTCATTACTTTACATCGCTTGTTTTATTAAACGTAGTCATGCAAATTGTAATTGCTACATCCACATCGCGGTCCTCTTTATACGAACATTTCGAAGCACTCTCTTTAATTACTCGGCTGTACAATCTTATCTGGTTTCTACAAAAAACTCGGTAGTTGGTGATAATTATACTTAATGGTTATGCAAATGTTTCTTGACTCTTTTTGGCTCCTGAACAAAGTATCGGCTTATCGCACAATGAGGCCAACATGTATTATATAGAGACAACTCAATAAGCTAAAACGATAAACAAGCGAAACGAAGTCTTTTAGTATAGTATGAACATGTTTGTTGCGACTAACATAGCGAGAACAAAAGTTTTGTCTATTTATTAGAACTCACATAATGGTTCCAAGTTAAAATTTATTTATTAGAACTCACATAATGGTTCCAAGTTAAAATTTATTTATTAGAACTCACATAATGGTTCCAAGTTAAACTTTAGTTACTAGTCTGCTGTTATAGTTACTCCAAAAAAATTAAATTAAAAATTTAAAAAACCCCCGACTACGTGAAACCCTATAAAAAGAAAAAAATAACCTTGAAATTATGACCCTACGTAAGTACGTATGAAATTTTTTGATTAAATGTTGTCCCGTCCGGGGACCGCTCTAATTATTAGCCTAATGTTCTGTTAAAGTTTAAAATAGTAGCGGTCCCCCGACAGGACAATATTTAATCAAAAAATTTCATACGTATTTACGTAGGGTCATAATTTCAAGGTTATTTTTTCTTTTTATAGGGTAAATTTTTTATTTAATTTTTTATTTCATGCTTTTTGTAGGGACTCCTTATTATTTCTTTTCTTTTATTTTCTTGCGTTTTAAGATTCAGGTAATTTGGTATTTAATCAGGTTTTTGTAATTCGCCATTTTGTGGTGGTGGCCATCTTGGATTTGAAATTTGTCATAGTGTATAGTATTCTACTAGTCAAGCCTTTTCATTTGATACCCATATTGAGGGAGTTGTGAAAAAATATGTAATCCGCCATTTTGTAGCGGCGGCCATCTTGGACCGATTTTCATCAAACATAGCTAAGAACACTCCCGACAAATTCACCTTTCAAACAAAAAAAACAAAATTAAAATCGGTTCATCCGTTCGGGAGCTACGATGCCACAGACAGACATACACACACACACACACACACACACCCCCACAGACACGTCAAACTTATAACACCCCGTCGTTTTTGCGTCAGGGGTTAAAAAGAATATTAACGTTGTTATTTTTACAGAAACTTCTTGTGTTAAACATCTATTTTTATATGAAAAAATTAATTTCCGGTGTCTAAATTTACAGTCGAATTATTTGTGGACCATATTAACATGCGAATCAACAGTCTTATTTATAGAAGGCTTTTAAATTTTAATTGGTTCCTAAGCAACTGATTAGCAAAATTCTTATTCATAAACGCTAAGAGGTTGCTAAGCAATTGATTCGTAGCTGTCAAAATTAAACACCACCGGAGCACTGTCAAGAGTATGCTAAGAGGCAAGATGGCGGATTTTATTTGAATCAGCTGATCGATTCAAAAGGATCATTGTTCTTCGAGATTATTTTGTTCGTAATATCGAGTAGTGCGTAAATATGGATTTCGAAAATCTTTTGCCGGATTTACAAAACGACGTAGAAGAGTTAAATAATTTTGAGACGCTGGGGGGAAGTAGAAGAAGGAAGACCTACAAAGCTCATTTAACTCCGCTACAAGAATGACTATCTATTACATATTCTTCATTCCAAGTTCCCATGATGAAAGGATTTATAGGGAAAGCTCAATGAGGTGGCTCAGTAGGTGCTCGGAGGTTTGAAAAGAATGAGTTCGTGAAGGAGCTCATCAAAGGTAGTGATTTTTCAATGTGTTATTCCATGTGCCCATGTGTTATCTAATGACGCCAATTCTAAGGTTCAGAACTAAAGAAAAACTACGTTGTGGTAGTCACACACAAAATAATAAGAGAAATTTTATAGAAATAATTTATTTTGATGCGCGGCTATAAAAAAATAAAAAATAAATGTTATATATTCATTGTTTTTAATTACCTAAACTCTTCCTCCAAAGATATGGATGCCATCTCTATCTCATGCCACTTTCATTCCTCATCTTTTTCGCGTAGCATGCTCTCCTCCCTCGCTGTCTTTGCGAGGTTGAATAGTATTAGTACTTGGTGCTAATAGTGGCTTTCATAGCAGCAGTCAAACTTGTGTCTGCAAACAAGTGTAATTTGTTATTAAAAGTCACTGAAACCCCGTCACAAAAGCAGTAGGAAGCAATATTATAACATACACAAATGGTCGAATGTGATACAACGGATTACTTGTGCTGGGGTGGCTTCTGCAGGTGCGGAAAATGGCTCGAACATATAACTCTCAATAAGAATGGAATATATTCGTCGTTTCGGGTTGAAACACTAGGGCCATAGGGTCCGAGTGACATCGCCAAGCGGTTGGTCGACTCTTTACGAGACAAGAAGGCCGACATATTTTTAACCGACTTCAAAAAAGGAGGAGGTTCTCAATTCGACGGCATGTTTTTTTTTTTTTTCTGTGTTTGTTACGCGATTACTCCACCAATTGTAGACCGATTTTCAAAATTCTTTTTTTGTTCGAAGGGAGATACTTCTGAAGTGGTCTCATAGAAATTATATCAAAAACGGTTCAATAGTTTGGTTTTTAAACCAAAATTACTCGTAAGAATTACCACTTAAAAGTGAAAAATAAAAACTTTTTTACAAAAAAAAAACAACCGACTTCCAAAAACGACACTACAAAGTGAAAAATAACTTTAATTTCGGAAGTCGGTGGCAAACAACGAAAATGCGAACCCAACGACACCGACTTCCGATATTAAAGTTATTTTTCACTTTGTAGTGTCGTTTTTGGAAGTCGGTTGTTTTTTTTTTTTTGCAAAAAAGTTTTTTGCCAAAGAATCAGCATCGCCATACAACGTGGACATGCTGCCAGGCTTTCGGGCACTTTCCCTGTTGACAGTGTGGCGGACGAATTTTAATATGCGCTATGATTCATTTCCCCCCTTTTTTATAAACATGTACATATTACTAATATTATTTTAAGTCTGTTAGCTTATATATCGTATAAATATTATCTTGTTTAAAAATTTAAGACCAACGTACAATAATTATATCACACAACATTTAACGGATTAATAATAAAACCGGATTATTTAGAAATTAATTGTTTTTCAAAAACCATTATCGATAAACTGGTACGACATGGCAACTGTAACATTTATAATGTTCTCAGGCAGCGGTAGACATCAGGACATCCTGTAACTGCATCAGTACAGTTCCCGGAAGATAATATGGCTTGTTCGGTCATTGAGATTGTTCAGTTTTGTGCCACGTCGTTTCTGTCGCTAATACCTGTGTGACGGTCTGATATATTAAACTGGATGTACCATTTACCGGCCGGGGACACTCGGCGCTCATCGTTTCAACTGACGTCACACTGACCACCGTTACTGTCACTCTGGACATCAATCAGCTCCAAAACTCGTTACTTTTCAAAAGGTCCGTACAATCGCTGTCATAATTAAAGTTATCTACAGTTTTACCGAAAGACGTAATTTAAAATCATGTATTTGTTTAATACGTAAGACATACTGAGAATACATAATACATAGGCATTGAATGGGTATAGTCTAGTCTAGTTTGCAACTGATGTCGGCGAACTTTGTGTAATTTATGTGTGTTTTAGGATTGTTCTTAAGTGAGTGACATTTGTCTTTATTGAGAATAAAGTTACTTTAAACCTATAATATAAATATGTCGGAGAAGGTATGTCTGTCTCTCGTTAACATCACGCATATTTTAATTACTGTGGGCGTACTATGGGTAGTGTTGGTTTTAGCACCATAAAAAAACGGTTTGCAGTTCAAATCAGATTATAATTTACGAACCAGTTAGTCACACTAGCGAATCACGCACTATAGGTATACATTCAACAACTATTATGACTTTTACCCTGCTGTGAGACAATGGCAGGCAGGTATAAGGATGATGGATCAACAAAACGTAGGACAGTTCCGAAGCGTCTTCACTGCTCGATCATTAGGATCAAGAATGCCGACTTGGCGCGTTCTCTTTAACCTCGTAACCGACCAGAAACGCCCCAACTCTGTCAAAGCGCGCCAATGATAGTTGCCGCTAGGTGGCGTGCCTTGTTTTGTTGTAAACGTCAATTTCCGGATGCGACAAATATTTATGTGTGATATTGGTATGCGGTACTCGATCAGTCAACCATAACAATCACAACGTGGGCGGTGTCAAGTATCATAACACTCCACTTGGCGCAGAGAACTCCTCAGTTTTAGACTATTCATAACCGAAGCTGTGAAATACAGTCGTAATATCAGTGCGTAGACTTCAAATAATTTTTACTATCTTATTCCGTACTTATTTCCTCCGCCATTTCGTTGAACGAAACGACAAAAAGTACATAAATACATATCAAAGAAAATCATTAACTAAAAACAATACTTTAATGGAACAGCAATCCGCAGCTTAGCACGATATCTACAGGCGGCACGCGATGCTACGATAGGCTACGGCGTAGCAACGTAGCGCTACGAGGCTACGACCCGCTACAGCCCCCGGTATTCGAATCCCCAATGCGTACACTATCTCAGCGTTCCACTCAGACATATTATGTTATAAACTTCACAGAAGGTCTATTTCGTCCAATCTTTACTAACGTTGATAATACATAAAGTTACAAAATATTTTGTGTTTTCACTAGGTGCTTGCTTCAATATTGTTCGGCTTTAGCTTTTGCATTTGTTATTTATATAAATGAGTTTCTTACAATGTAAATGGTAACAGGCGGTTCTTCTGTTACATATTATGTTTCTTGTGTACTGTCCAATTGTGTTTAGAGCTGTGGGGGCCAACGTGTCATTTACCACTTCTGTCAAAAAAGTTTTTGTTAAGGAAAGAAATTATATTTGTGTAACAGTTCACACAGTGGGACAAATTATTTTCCTGCTGTTTTCGTATAACACTTTGCAATAATAAAAGTGCTGTCTTGTCTCTATACAGCTTTTTCCTTTTTGCGCGAAAGGGGACATCTCATGTCGATATTTAATCGAACTTCCATGTAAGAAGCATCTGGATTCGGAATGGATTCGCACAAAGTGGCAGCAGCTCGCACTTATTTCTGACATAAATGTTAAAAGATTTATTGAAACAGTATTCTGTATTGAATTCAATAAAATTGGTAATGGTGTAGCTACCTACTGCCTAAAAACCGTATTACTCACAAGTGGTAGGCGATGTATTCACAAGTCTGTGGCAAGCTGTATATTGTCAGTAATTACGTCACGTCTCGTCGACGACTGTCGGAAGTGAGCACGTGATGATGTCATCACTCCGCGTCGCCGGCGCGCGCTTGATACTCCACATCTTTCGGGATGCTTCTATTATAGGACACTTACTGAATATTTGGACCGTTTGGACTATATTATGTAGTTGGGTCGATAGACAAGTGAACTTGTTTGATTGAAGTCAAAGCTAAAATACATCATTTCTTTCAAATAATAATATACTTTTGTCAGGTCGAATCTATGCAATTTCGTTTTGAAAGTTTTGATCAGAAAACTGATATTTATTCTCGTGTTAGCGGTTGCGGTCGAAAAAAACATTATTTGCAAGTGTTTAAAAGATTACTTAGTATTCTAAAAGATCAATAAAGCACCCGAAATATTTGCTCCGTTCCATCTGAGAGGAATTGGCCAATTTTCATACAGTGCGCAGTGTAGCAATTAAATGGTATGAAAGAAGGCATTTCCCAACAGCGTGTGTCTCTAATCACAGAGCTGCTCTCCTACAGAGCACGGCTTACCTGTCTCGTCGCCTTGCTACAAGTCATCATCCGCGTCTTGTGTTCAGTACGTTAAGGTGAATAGCTCCTGCTACCTGTGTGTTGCGCATTCCGGAGCAACACTACTGAGCTTTGAGTCATAAGGTCTTATACTTTCAGCTCTCTGCGAGAAAGTTACTATATTTATTACTATTCTAGAACAGTTCTGCAATGTTTAATACAGCCTTATCAGCAACAATACTGCAAAAGCTGTATATCCGAATCCACCTTAAGATAAATATATATCTGACTAGCTGTTGCCCGCGACTTCGCCTAAGATCCAGGATGAAAAGTAGCCTATGTCCTTCTCCAGATCATGGTCTACCCATGTGTCAAATTTCATCTAAATCCGTTCAGCAGTTTAAGCGTAAAAGCGTAATTCTTAAATTTTCTAATTTTCAGCGCAACTTTCTAATTTTTTTTTTCCGTAAGAACCTTCTGCAAAGTATTAAAAAACTCAAAAAAAAAGATGGATGAAATCGGTAAAGTCCTTCTCAAGTTATGGCGTGACCAAGGGAAATAGGGATTAATTTTTATATATAGATTAGCCACAAATTCAAACTACTTCAACGCATAAACGACACTTTTGTCATGTTCTACTTTCCGAACTGCGATAGTATCTTTATGTCCAAGTAAACTTGTGCGCACTTTGTTCGACATTCCGAGCCACTACTGTGCCTGTATCGTATAAACTTTGCAGCGTGTGCGTTTAAGTTAAGTTCGGTATTGTTGCGTTTTGCCGCAAGTGTCGCGCGAATGTCGCCGGCGCTCGCACATGCGGCGGTGTGCGATGCCGCAAATGTCGCGCGACTGTCGCCGGCGGTCGCACGTGCAGCGGTGTGCGATGCCGCAAGCGTCGCGCGACTGTCGCCGGCGGTTGCACGTGCGGCGGTGTGCGATGCCTGCGATGTGACCGGGCACACACTTCAAACAATGCGCACGATATTCTATGGCTACATAGTTTGTGTTTGTTTTGCGGAATATTAAAATTTGTTTTAAGAAGAATCAGGGTAATGTAGGATTGAGAATTAAATATCTGTCCCAATTCTATTGAAGAACAAAGAAACCATTTTCGCGGTCCGGCTTGCCTTAATTAAATACCAACTGTTTGAGGCACCAGTACATCATACTCTCACAGTCGTCATCCGTCTAGCTTCCGTCCCAATTATGTTGAGGTTGGCTTCCAGTCTCACCAGATGTAACTGCACATTAATATCCACAAGCCTATCATTGAGCAATATTGAAATTCCACGTATAGACCCGTTTTCAAATTTTCAGGGATTCTGAACACCGCGCTCCGGTAACGATTTCAATAAATCGTGTTTGCAGGACGACGGGACCGACGGATAACGGAGGGTCCTCGATTAGTAAGGAATGGTCACCCTTCCTCGGAATGACCGCGGCAAATACAGCTTAACCTCTCAGATTGAACTATTTAGATACAACAATACTCTGTGTGTACAATGAATGAAATGAATTAACTTTTCGTACAGTTAATGTAACTGAGACTCGAACACGCTTCGCTTGAATAAAACATGAGCGTGTCGTCCACCGCAGGGGCCGCAGGCGTCACTGATTTAAACGATGCATAACAGTTAAATACTGACTGGTTAACAATTCCACCGTTTGTTCCCAACGTGCTCGTAGTGAAATGTTGAACTAATTATTTGAATAACATTCAACTGCCTAATTACATTACACAAAACGCAAATAACGGTTTGTGTATATTTTTGTCACAAACATAATGTAAACTGAATGTAGGACATCAACAAACACGATTCTAAAACAGAATACGAGTATGTCATGTTGTGTTCTTCACACACAAGCTCTCAGAGCGGCGGTAGGCCTTTTGTGTCGCGACTACGTACCTACTTATTGCAGGTGATAACTAAGTTCCCTAGTAGGTTCGACTTGTCAGCTTTCTTATCCTTCCTACTAATTGCTTACTTTGGAGTGATTAAGAGCACTTGTTGAAGAAGAATAGAACTAAATCATTTCTCGAGCCGTTATAATGAAGTAACAAGAACTTAGTAACAGAGAAAGATGACTTCATAATGACTGAACCCATTACTCTTAGTCATAGAAGTGATATTAAAGTAGTAAGTGTGCTCCGATCATGTACATGCCGCGCGCCGCACGTTCAACAAATATGTTCAACCAAAAGTTCTAGTTGATGGAAGCTCCTATATTTTTCTCCTACATATATTATTATAATTGCCTCGACAAAGTGTTATTGGATTTTCCTATTAGAAATACTGAGAAGCCCGGAATCTAGACACTGGTTGATGGCAATAGCTTCGCGCCTTATTTCATGGAGCTTTTTATTTATTTTTTTAACAGGTAAACTATGGGATTACAGTCATAGTAGAAATCGTTGGTCACTCGTTTGTTTGTATTGTTGCAGAGAACCGATGCCACTGTGCGTTCCAGATGCTGTATATCCCGCCACCTCCCCGGAGACCACAACCGCCCAGGCTCACCGAAGAGCAGTCTCCCATCGAAATCGGTACCAAATTTTTCTTTCTTTCTTTTCTAACTCTCATTACAAACCACGACACCTGACATCAGTAGGCAAATTCCTTACCTTATTATTCTGGCATAGGAATCATCACGACTAGAAGACGATTTTGATAGAAATAAATCGTGCTATTTCATGAGTCGTGAGGCGCTCGACAACAGCCGCATCGTAATGTTTCAAGTAACGTTATGACAGATGTATCTTCCGGTTTGCCTCAACTGTCTAATATGTATGTTGGAAGTGGATGTAACGCCCTTAAAGTGTACGTACGCGGTATAGAATGACCGCAGTGACTATTACTCAAAACAAATGATTAAAACTAAACAGTCTCAACGTGTCATGGTTGTTTGTGCACGCTTCCGGTCAGAGCAAACTAACACAGGTTCCTATAGATTGAATCTCTCAATGAATGGTAGGCTTAATAAGGGTCAAGCGAAAGATTTATATCGTTATATTTGCCTTCACCGTACTTACGTCGCGCGACAAATAAATAAATAAAAATATTTATTGGAACAAAAATAATAGTTACAATATTTGTGTACGTTAACGGCTGCATTAGTAAGGAATACTGTGTCGCGGCCATTAGCGCCCACCTCCAGGAGGGAGACGACAGCGTTCCAGGCTTTTATATAAACTCAGTTAAATTTTTTTTTTTTTTTTGTTTAGGTTTCGAAATAAAAAATAAAAAGAAAAAAGTTGTACAAAAAAAAAAATAGTTGAATAAAACCTTAAGCACTAATTACAATATTAATACACGTGAATGTGTTCATATTAGAGTGAATGTGAGTGTAGTGTAAGTGTATGCGAGTGAGAGAATGTGAGTGTAGTGTAAGTATGTGTTTGCGAGTGAGTAAATGTGTAAGTACGTGTAGGTATATGTATGTGTGTCTGTTAGGTGATTTGGAAGGCAATGGAATGGAAGGGATATTTTTTTTTTTCATTTTTGTTATTAAATTTTTGCAAGATGTTCAAGCTCTTCATAATTCAGAGAGCTAAGCCATTCATGAGTTACTGATTTACACTCACGTGAAGTCAGGGGGTAAATGTTTAAAATTCTATTTATTTTGTTATACATAATTGGGCTTAGAAAATAGTATTGTCGTCTAACTATTACAATGCTAGCTGGTACTACAGGGCAAACATCAGTAGGTCTACGTTTCCGCCTACTCTGGCTGTTAAAACTAAGTTCTGAATGTTTACGTAGGATTGTGTTAAGAAAAAAGCTGTGTCTTACCCTAGGGATTTGCAAATATCCGTACTGAACAGAGTAAGCTTTCACATCCCGTAGTGAAGCAGGAACTTGACCATCTTATGACGCGTTAAGGCGAATCTTACCATTTAAATCTTTGGTTCAAGCAATTTAAATTTTGGATTGTTTTTTAATCGAACTAGAAATTACTTTTGTCTCCTCTAAAATCGGTTAAGGAAAACATCGTGAGAAAACCGGCATGTCCTAGAACCAAAAATTCGAAGACATGTGACAACTAACAACCCGTGCTGAGCCCGCGTGGTAGATTACGGCCCACTCCCTTTCACAGAGAGGAGGCCTGTGTCCCAGCAGTGAGAACATTATAGGCTGATTATGCCATGCTTTGCTAAGTTTGTACAGTACTCAGCGCGTGTTCGCTTAGCACATTGAATGTTCTAAATTTGTACAGTACTCAGCGGGTGTTCGCTTAGCACATTGAATGTTCTAAATTTGTACAGTACTCAGCGGGTGTTCGCTTAGCACATTGAATGTTCTAAATTTGTACAGTACTGAGCGGGTGTTCGCTTAGCACATTGAATGTTCTAAATCAAAAAAATCTAAATATTTTATTTCACATAAACCAACATGGGCCATTATGAAACTTCAGAAGCTAGGTGCACAGTTCCAATTGGTCTTTTCCTATGGAGAAGGCCGGAAGAAACTCCATGGTTAAAGATTAAAGATAATTGACTTTTACAATGTTCTCAAATTACAGTAGGTATGGGAAGAACAGCGTAGGCCTGTCAACAACTCGAGCGCTGGCTCGGGAGGATGCACGGCTGAAACTCAAACTCAAATCATTTAATTCAACTAAACCAATTACAGGCACTTTTGAATTGTCAAACGGTCGGTCAGTCAGAAAGATGAAGCTAGTTGCCCATTCCAAAGCGTAGGTACTCGTACCTATGGAGAAGAACGGACAAGAAACTCTACGGACACTCTTTTAAATAATAAAATTGTTACAAAATATTTGATTACTTGAAATTAACCATGTGAGAACGATGTAGAAAGACGTGCACGTTTTAAGCGTCCGTTATAGAAATCATAAAAACAATTCAGAAATTAAAAACTTTTTTACAAAAAATTAATTCGCCAAAAAAAAACTGAAAAGCAAAAATAATAAACATTTTTCATTTCATAATAACTAAGTTCTTAAACTAATTTAAGTATACCTAAATAATCTTGAGTCTGCGCCAAACAATCAATAAACAAAGATCACTTAATTGCCTTAAACGGCGCCGATTCAAAATTATTTAGGTATACTTAAATTAGTTTAAGAAATTAGATGTTAAGGTTAAATGAACAATGTTTATTATTTTTTGCTTTTCAGTTTTTACGGCGGTTTAATTTTTTTGTAAAAAAGTTTTATTTTATAATTTTTTGTGGCTATAATTTACTAATTGTTTGCCAAAGGGCAGGCATATGTGGTACCGAGTAGAGTAATAATACACAACTCAGCATTCAAATCTGTGAGTGAAAAAATCCTAGTGAGCATGACATACTCACAGCCGCCAGGGCACATTCAAGTCAATGAAAGACGTACCCAGTAAATGGTAGCTTTATAGAAAGCACATAGTGCTCACACGTGTGCTATGCAATTATACAATACTAATTTAATTTATACAATGCAAAGATAGTTTTTTTCCAATGTTTAGCAGCTCCAATAATGTTTCCGAGTGCTAATTAGTTTATACGCCCCTGTGGAGCAGGACCAGCATTGCGCCAAGCATTTTTGTCAGCGATGTAATCCCGTGACTTATAATAATAATAATAATAATTTATTTGTCACATAGTACAATCCACTTATGTTAGTAAAGACATAAACAACTTATAAAGCTAGTGTTAGTACATATACCTCAATTAATTAATGAATTCTAAAACATGTCAGATACGATAATAATAATAATAATTAATTAATAATTAATTCACAACGACTATCGGATCAGGTGCGGGTTATTCAGCGTAATCATATGTTAGATGACACTGTACTTGATCGCCTGCGAAGTGAAATGCAGAGTGGCCATGTCATCGCTCCCCAGTCGCAGACTACTGCAGGACTACCGCAGTCTAACACTAGCCATGCTGACGAGGGGAGTAATGACAGGGCTACAAATGTAAGTATCCAGTGCAATGAGGAATTGAGGAATGCTTTGGAGGGTGCGATTCGGGAATATCGGTTCATGTCACCCGAACTTAGACCACGTTTACCTCGTTTGCCCATGCATAACAAAAATAGGGCGCTGGTGGCGGTTCTGGATGCGCAGTTGTCAAGTCATTTTGATGACTGCGAAGACCTCACCGATACTCATTCTATTCTGTACTGTGCGGCTGTAGCGGCATGTCGTGTAGCTCACGTCAAATTTGTCAGTGACTCTAGAGCTTACACGACTGAAACCAGCCATACCAGCTTGGCAGTGCAGAATTGAGCGCCGTATTGGTGGGGCCAGAGCGCTCATCGGCAAACTAATCTGCTTCAGGGAGGGCAATACTCGCCCTAGAGTGATGCGCTTTGTGAGGCGGGCGTTCTCGGGGACTGATATTAGTTCTCGAGATTATTTGTCCTGCGTCACAGAGCGTATCGACTTCCTGAAGCAGAAGATCTGTGCATGGGCAAACCGTATTCGTCGGTACAGGCGGAGAGTGGAGCGGTACACTCAGAATCGCACATTCTAGAACGATGAAAGGTGGGTTTATAGGGCTTGGGAGCGACCGGACCAATGTGTGACTGACACGCACCTACCGGATGATGACGCCATATGTTCATTCTGGCGAAACATCTGGTCGGTGCCTGTCAGTCACACCGAAGGTGATTGGACTGGGAAGATCGAGCGAGCGTGCGATCTAATACCAGAAATGGGGGCACTTATCATCAGCCCCCAAGATGTGGCTCGTGCAGTCCGTCCGTTGCCTAACTGGAAATCTCCAGGGCCGGACGGGCTGCACAACTTTTGGTTAAAGTGGTTCCAAAGGTCGCACGCCCCCTTGGCATCCCAGTTCCAGTCAGCCTTAGAGTCACGGTTGCTGCCCCAGTTTCTCACGACAGGAATAACCCACCTGCTCCATAAATCAGGTAGTACCGCTGATCCCAAAAATTATAGACCGATCACTTGTCTTCCAACGGTCTATAAAGTCCTTACATCCATTTTGAGAGCTAAAATTAATAAACATATAGACAACAATTCCATCATGTCTGTCTCTCAAAATGGATGTAAGAACGGGTCCCGCGGTACTAAGGAGCTACTCCTCATTGATATGACCATAAGCCAACAGATCTGTCGACATGTTGGATAGATTATAAGAAGGCCTATGACTCGGTGCCACATACATGGCTCATGAGGGTGCTGGAGTTGTATAAAGTAGATACAACTCTGCGCACCTTCCTGATGACGTGTATGGGGCAATGGAGGATGGTTCTTCGCTATCCAGGATGTCGAAATATCCAGAGGAATAGCGAGCCGATAAGGATCGAGCGAGGAATATTCCAGGGCGACAGTTTGAGTCCGCTTTGGTTCTGCTTAGCCTTAAATCCTCTAAGCACACTGCTGGAAGATTCAAGTCTAGGCTATCGGTTGAGGAGAGGTGGTCAGGTTATATCTCACCTCCTCTACATGGATGACCTAAAACTTTTTGCCCCCAACAATTTGCAACTGATGGAGCTACTGAAAATTACTGAAACTTTCAGTAGCGCCATCAGGATGGAATTTGGTGTGGACAAATGTGCAGTCATGCATGTAAAGCGAGGGGAGATTGTGGAATCCGTGGGAACTCAACTCTCGGATTTCACAAACCTTAGAGCCCTTTCCGCATCCGAAACCTATAAGTACTATTGCCGCGGCAGAAAGCACAGGCTGTTTGCTTTGCCTCCATGTCGCACACTAGCGCGTGCTAAGTCCCCAATACCACGTACTCTGGCCGCACTTAATGATCTCTTGGACTCTAATCCAACAAACGATCTGTTTGCGGATGAATGGATGAAGATTTTGTCGGCATGTCAGAAGTACTGTGAGAGGGATTTATGAAAGTGTTGTTTTACTAGATGATTTAATATTTTATCTTTTGTGTACTTTTTATCTTTTATTTTATCTTGTGTTTGTGTATATACACATTGTATCTTTAATTACTGTAATTGGTTTTAAACCGTTTTAATTAAAGTAATAAATAAATAAAAAAAAATAAAAATAAATAATAAGTATTTGGGTATGTCGGAAGCGTTGGGCATCAATGTTACTGACATGAAGCAATCGTTGAAGGAGCGCTTCTTTGGCCGCCTGAAAAAAGTATTTAATAGTCTTTTATCAGGCGGAAACAAGGTGCGCGCCTTCAACAGTTGGGTCATGCCGGTTTTGATGTACTCTTTCGGCATACTCAAATGGACTCAGACCGAACTCGACGCCCTGGATAGGAGGGTCCGTACGCTGCTGACTGCAAATCGAATGCATCACCCACGGTCATCGGTAATGAGGCTGTATATCCCGCGAAAGTGTGGAGATCGAGGCTTTTTAAACGCTAAGACCCTTCACAATCGCGAGATATGCAGTCTCAGGGAATATTTCCTAGAAACCGACGTGGGGATGCATCGAGATGTAGTCACGGTAGACAAGGGCCTCACCCCACTCTCCTTGGCTAAAGAGAACTGGTGCAAGCCAGTAGTGCTTGACACCAATAATCGCATGGAAGTATGGCAGAGTAAGGAGCTTCACGGACGTTTTTACCGGGCCCTACATGGACCCGATGTAGATCTACCAGCGTCCGTAGCCTGGCTGCGTTTCGGTGACCTCTTTGGAGAAACCGAAGGTTTTGTCTGTGCAATTATGGACGAAGTTATGATGACGAACAATTACCGGAGATTTATTGTGAAAGACGGCACGGTTGACATCTGTCGGGCATGCCACCGGCTGGGAGAATCAATCAGGCATATTATCTCCGGGTGTTCTCGTCTAGCTAACGGAGAGTACTTGCATAGACACAACCTTGTAGCCAGGATAATCCATCAGCAACTTGCTCTGAAATACAGCCTTGTCGAATATGAGGTGCCGTACTACAGGTATGTGCCCGACCCAGTTCTCGAAAATGGAAATATCACATTGTACTGGGATCAATCCATCATCACTGACAGGACTATTGTTGCCAATAAGCCTGATATAGTGGTGGTGGATCGATCAGAGCGGCGCGCAATGATTGTTGACATAACCGTCCCGCATGATAAGAACCTCGTGAAAGCCGAGAAAGATAAACAAATCAAGTATCTTGACTTGGCTCGCGAGGTTGTCGACATGTGGGATGTGGACTCAGCGATCATTCTGCCGATAGTCGTGACAGCCAATGGCTTAATAGCCAAAAGCCTCGACCAACACCTGAGGAGGCTCTCGTTGGGCAGCTGGATCAAGGGCTTGATTCAGAAAGCGGTACTTCTGGACACGGCTCGCATTATCAGGAAGTTCCTCTCTCTGGAGCCCTGACCGCCGATAGCTTGGACCCTGTTCCCGATACCGGTGGGCTACTACTTTTTATATTTTTAAATGTTTTTTTATCCTTTTGTTTATAAAAATATTTAAAAATGTATTTTGTAAGTATCTAAATGAAATAAAGGAGATAATAATTCATAATAAGACAATAACACACTACTTCTGGGCACGGTTAGACGGCAACACTATCGTCCTCGTCCAGTGTTTCCATATAAGGCCATCAGCCCTATCCGATACGGTCGTCAAGAGGCTGTTGGCGCTGCCACGCACCCGCCACATCAGGGATGCGATACGTTTTCGAACAATAGCATAGAAGTCATCTATACGTGCCTCAGCGAACATTCCTGATGCGCTGCAGTGTCGCGGCAGCCCCAACAGTGCCCTGTATGCGTTATTGTATTGGACTCGCAAGGCGCTGTAAGCCCGCTGCGAGTAGTCGACCCATAGGCTGCAAGTATAAAAAGATTGGCAGTATGCCCTAAACAGAGTACCCTTTACATCACTTGAACACCTCGCAAACCTACGGATCAACATATTGCTCCTGACTGACAGCGCCCTACGTTCCCTCTCTATGTCAATGTTATCGGTCTGTGTAGCAGTGACCCAGTGCCCCAGATACTTGAAGGATGTCACCCACTCTAGAGCGGTTCCCGCGAGTGTGATAGGTGGTACTGCATAGGTCTTAGTACCTGCTTTGAACATCAGGCACTCGCTCTTTTTTGCATTATATCTAAGACCCTGGGCCTCCGCATATCGCTCACAAACCAACAACAGTGTCCTGAGAGCGCTGATCGATGGGGCCAGCAGCACCATGTCATCAGCGTAACTTATGTTATTGACAATTGTTCCGTCAATCGAACAACCTATCATAGTGTCACTGAGCTCACGAACCAGCCGATCCATATATAGACAAAAGAGTTTTGGGGAAGTCAGACCTCCCTGCCTGACCCCACACTCCAGCCCGTACGCATCGGATAGCGACCCCGCCCACTTCACCATATTGGTTTGATGGCCGTACCAATATTTAAATAATTCAACTACCTCACTCGGAAGCGTCGTCTCCTCATACAACTTCTTCCACAAAACACCATAGGACACCAGATCGAAGGCTTTTGATAAGTCAAGAAAACATGCATACACAGGGGTTTTCCTGTCCGTATAGTATCGAACAGTGTGCTTGAGACAGAGAACAGCATGTTCAGTTGACAGACCCGTTCTGAAGCCAAACTGGGCATCGTGTAGCGACAGATGTTTATTTAACTGTTTGTCCAGCACACTGTCCAACACTTTTGCAATTACCGTAGCCAAAGATATGGGCCTATAGTTGTTTATGTCCGAAGCGTCCCCAGTGCGATTTTTTATAATGGGCACAACCAAGGTCTTCATTAGATCGTGCGGTAGGTACGTGTGTGAGAAACAGAAATTAAAAAACAAAGCCAGCACTCTGGGCATATGCACACCCGCATTTAGCAAATGCTCGATGCTCAAATAATCGTGCCCAGGTGATTACCCGCGCTTCATACCTCTCAAAACAGCCGCTATTTCCTTAGCCGAAACCCTTACTAGCGATCCCATTGCTGGCTCCCTAGCCGCCAAGGCCTCTCCCATTACACCTAGAGGGGACTTCACAGCAAAGTGATTCTTGAACAAGTTTGCAATGGATGCAGGCTCACTAACACCCTCAACACTCGCAGGAAGGCTCGACCTACCATTCAGTTGGTTAGTGTGCTTCCAAAACTTAACAAAATCCTTCTTGTCGTGACAGGATGCTATTATATCCATTTTAATTTGCTCCCTATTCTCCTGACACCACTTTAATTTACTTTTAAAGGCTTTTTTTTTCTCTCGCATGGTAGTATACAAAGTACCCACTTTTGGTTCACCACATAGTACCCAATTCTGAAAAGCAAGTCGAGCCTCCACATGCGCTTGCCGAACATGTTTGTTCCACCCTATTACTGGCTTTCTTTTGTTTTGTTCCGGCCCAGAGTAACTAATACAAGACGCACTACTTAATATGTCAATAATTTCATTATACATTTTATCAATAATACATCTATGTTCTACCTTTGTACACAATTTGTCACTACAATTTTCAAATTCAGAAGGAAAATCAATTTCTCTTAATCTCGTCGTACATAAATTTTTATATAAGTCAGCTTGTTTTAAATCCCTTTCACCCCACACAATCTTATTTCGAATGCTTATATACGTACTGGTTTTAGTTTTAAGTAAGTTAAAGTTACACATTATTTGTAATGGAATATGATCGGACCAATACACACCATGTAATATCTTTGCGTCGACAACCGTTCCCCATGCCGCTTCAGATACCACACAGTGATCTAACCAACTATGAGATCCATAAACGTCACTTACGTACGAATACGAGTCCGAGAAAAGTCCCAATATGTCAACATCGGCACATCGCCAGTTCTGTTCAACACAAAAGTCCAACAGTTCCACGCCAAACCGCTCACCAGGCTGCGCATTATAGTCGCCCATCATAAAAACAGAGTCCACACAATACTCCTCAACTATCGCCGCCATCTCACCCAAACATTCCGTAAACTCGGCAAGATTGTCGGCTGTGTCCGTTGGCATGTACACCGAGAACACTAATATCGCTCTGTCGCCACACATCACTTTTATCGCCGATATACGCGCACTTAAACACTGTATGACAGATACTGATTGAAATACGTTCTTCCGCCACAGTAAAGCGACACCTCCGAATGGCCTTCCGCGTAACACACCGGCGCCGGTATCTATCGCCGACTTTCCCGTAAAATCGAACTCAGCATCAATCGTGCCCAGGAACGCAATATCTTGCGGCTGCAACCACGTCTCTTGCAAGGCAACTATGTCAGCTGACCGGCATAACCCTCTCACGCATTCAATTGAGCGGGTAACCGACCTACAGTTGAAACTAACAAGTTTTGTACTATTATTTGTCAGGTTATTGTTGTGTATGTCCATCACCGTTTAGTTTCATGTCATATGTTATTTTATTTTCTTTGTTTTTGTCGTATGTTTTTCTATTAAAATATATAAATTTTCGAAATTGAACACCCTCTGGCCATAAGTCATCGTTAAGAAACAGCGATAATTTTGCTTGTGGTACAAAGATCTTGTACGCTGCATAGCGTTTATGTTTTGCCATATTAATTTGCTTCAGAGTCACAGTTATATCCGTCTTTTGCTGTATGTACTCAATAATATCGATTGGCCTGGTAGCTGTGTCAACCCTGTTTATGAAGAGAGGAACGTCCATTTCAGCTGCCCTGAACTTAACATCCGGTTTCGTTATAGCCTTGCCTTTAGATCCCTGCAGACGATTTCTCGACCTCTTTAATTGAACGGTTTTCCATTCTTCAGACACATTCTCTTTTTTCCATTCACCCTCTAAAACTATAATTTCCGCTAACGTTTTTTGCTTGGACGTACTGCAATTCGCTGTATCGGTTTGCCGTTGTGACTCACTTATCCTCGTTGCGCGAGCGCTTCGATCATGTTTGTGTTCGAACTCCGACGCAACCTCGCCTTGCCTTGGTACACTAATGGGTGCGAGTGAGACAGGCATTCCAGAAACACGTATGGGCGAGCGAGGCACATTTAACTTAATTAGTGTTGATGGGCTAGACTTCCCACTCTCGTCAGCTGTTGTCAGACTAGTCACGTTATAATTCAATAGTGATTTTGATTCAATATTGACATTCAGCCCTTGATTTTTTTCTAAATCGGGCGGTAGGCCCATCGGCCCGCTGTCAAAACAAAAACTGTCTATTCCACTCCCACCGCCTCTTCTGCGATTAATATTCAAATCGAAGTTATTAACGATCGACGACTGTTTCAAATTTTGCAACTCATTTCTAATCTCATTTAATTGTTTCTCAGTGACAAATGTATCCTTCATGCTTTTTATATCATTTTGAATAGTCAATATTTCTTTTAGTGTCCTGGTTGCGTCAATATGATCGAATGTCACTGGTGGAAGTTTGTGCAAATCTTTTGCTAAAATACTGGAACATGCTCAGGGTCCGTTTGCTTGAATAGTGCAATTATGTCATAGATATTTCGCTGCGATTTACCACTTTTCTTCCTTGATATTTTCCGTTGATGCGTTGAGACTGATGCAAAAAGTAAATTTTTGCCTATTTCTATGTCCTCCTCCGAGAAGGCGGTCACACATAGCCTTACTAGGCCTTCTTCGTCCATCACGTCCACTTTATTCTGTATAAACGCTAACAGTTCACAGATGACAATATTACAAGTCGTACACTTAATTACTTTCGTAGCCATTTCGCCCGGGACTGATAATTTGTTAGGTTATGGCTTATAATATGTTTGGCTACATAGCGTGCGTTTAATACTAGATTTAAATTTCGTTTCATTCAGTTGGAGTATGTGGGGAGGAATTTTATTGTAACATTTTAATCAGTACCTTATGAAGGATGAGTCTACTTTAGCCAGTCTGAAACCTGTTTGAACTAATTGGTTCCTATTTCTAGTCCTATGGTTGTGTCTTTCACCTCTTTTAGACTGGAAGCCGACCCGAACATAGTTGGGAAAAAGCTAGGCAGATGATGGTTTCTGCCGTGACATGGAACACCCTAGAGAGGAGTCTTGAAATGCGATGTCGTTACTACGAGTATGAGTCTACTTCCTCGTCCGCGTCACGCGAAACGTTAATCTTCGTCTCGGCCCCGCGGTGCGTAACTTGAATGGAACGAGCTTAGCGCCTCCTAATACCTCGTGGCGCGGCTGACGGCCGGCGGCGCGGCGTGCGATCTAGGACGAGCAGCCCTTTCAGTCAAACCTTTGCGTTCACCGTGACGAATAGTTCATATCTCCTGTAATGAGAATGACTTATCACGTAAATGAACATGTTGCGTCTGTTCACTATATTACTTGTTGAGAATAACGATTCCCTCTCCGTTATTTATGTCAAGACAGTCACAAGAAAGAATTATGATAATGCCTTTATGGGCCTCGATCAATAACCTTAAGCCTTAAGAGTCTTGTCGATGACACACGACGACTCAGAGCAACTCTGTGCTTTATGGAATATTCTCTTTGACGTAGTTAATTTAGCTTTTATGAGAGCATCGCTGAATACTAAAGTTATTTCATTATTGAAGTGTCGGCGCCATATAAAGCCGCTTTATTACTGAGTGCTCGTACGTGGGTGTTACGTCATATTACATTGACGCAACAAATTTTCGTCTAGAATACAATATGAGAGGTAACGCCGACGATGAACGACATTATCTAGAAATAAGCATTTCAACCTGCTTTAAAATTTAAACTCTAGGTCTTGACTGGTTTATAAATTAAACTGTTGTTTAATCAGATTGTCTATATTTTATTAAAACTTAAACCTGATTTGAAGTTGTACCCTTATTTAAAAGGCCAGCCTAACCTTGGTAACGTTCTTGGATAGTAGTACCTAAGTTATGATAAGCTCTTCGTTTAGTTTCATAATACTTTTAGTAGATACTTATACTTACATATGTTGGGAATGTATGTATTTAGCCGAACTTCTATTAAAATAGTTCGTCTCGCGCGTGGTTGCAAAATAACAAAACCTGTTTGGTCGGGGTTGCTGGTGGCAACTGTGAGAAGAGACTCAAATATTTTAAAAAAGGTATGCTTTATTAGAAACGCAAACAGATTTTAGAGGTTTACGTAAATACTTTCCCCTTATGTTGTATCTGGGAGATTTGTGACTCCTTTACTTTCTACTAATACAGGGACCGTCTTAGAATTGCAGTTTTTGGGAAAACTGTTGGAGACGTCGATTGCACGCACATTTATTTTGTTGTAAAGAAAGCGAGAGTGACAGTACAGACAATGTTTATTTATTTATTTTACCATTTATGAACACACATATATAAACAGACATTGAAAAACAGAACAGAAAAAATAGGTACAGAGGTGATGCTTTTTTTAGAAGAAATCTCTTCCAGCATACCTGAGATAGGACAATAGATACAGAGATGTAGACAGCGTGTGATAGAGCAAAGGAGACAAAAAATAATACATAGAACCAAAAAAACAATTCACTTAAAAACTAAACAAAAATTACGAGAATATATTAACATACATACAAATAAACATACAATAAATTAAATATAATAAATTACATACAATAAATTACGAGAATATATTAACATACATACAAATAAACATACGAGGGGCCCGTGTCTAAATAATAACAGCCGCACAGGTCAATCGGCCAGGTTAAGCTACGCTTGCCGCGGTTGGTCTGTGGATGTGTGACCATCTTTACATACCGAGACCCCTCCGTGCCTCGGAAAGCACGTTAAGCCGTTGGTCCCGGCTGTCATTCGTGGATCTTTGACAGTCGTTACGGGTAGTCAGAAGCCCGAAACTCTGACAACCAGTCTTACCAAGGGGTATCGTATTACCCAGTAACTGGGTTGTGGAGGTCAGATAGGCAGTCGCTCCATGTAAAATACTGGTATTCAGCTGCATCCGGTTAGACTGGAAGCCGACCCCAACATAGTTGGGAAAAGGCTAGGCAGATGATGATACAAATAAACATACATAAATACTTCTAAAATAATTATTACTAGAATGGTAATAATTCTATCATACTCGAAAAAAATAAATACATACACAAATATGATGAAGTGGACAGATAGTGTTCTTTCACTCTTCTTATGGAAACTGCAATAGTTTGGCAGTCTCTAATGTCAGGCGGTAGTGAATTCCACAATCACACCGCGTGCACTATGAAGGAGTAGGAGTAGAAATTGGTGGAATGGGGAGGCGACTTAAGAAGGTTTTTAAGATGCGACCTGCAAGGTGCATCTGAAGGGCGGGCGTAGGAAAAACGCTCCCGCAGATAGGATGGTGATTTAGGATTGTGAAGGAGATTGAATAGCAGACACAATATCCGAGAGTTCTTGCAAAGTCGAATGGGGAGCCACTTGAGTATTTTGCGAAAGTTGGAGACATGATCAAACTTTTTAAGGTTAAAAACAAAACGAATACAGATATTTTGCAAACGCTCAAGTTTATTTAAAAGCTCTTCCGTGGTATCCAAGTAACAGGCATCGGCGTAATTAATAATGGGCTGAATGAGGGTTTGAGCAAGAGAGATTTTGGTGTTCAAGGGCAAGAAGCCCTGGAGACACTTCAAGGAATGGAAAGTATAGTGCACTTTGCTTCTGACTTGAGCAACGTGAGCAATCCACGACAGGTAGGAGTCCATGGTTACCCCAAGGTTTTTAACCGTTTGTGCGTATTTAATCTGAACTCCATTCAGACAGAGTGGAGACAGCGACGCTAAATGAGCTTAATCTGCATATACCTGCCGCCGATAGTTATGGCCTGGGATTTCCTAGGATTGATTTGCAGTCCAGAAGACCGCAACCACTCCTTAATCAAATCCAGGTCACTGTTCATGGCTGAAACAGCAGCTTCCGTATCTTCCCTTGGGAAATTATTATATTTATTATACACAAAATCCACAGCTCAAATTTTATCTTAAAAAATAATGATAATGTTTTTGTTCTTAATTATTAATGTTGCCGGTAATTAAAACAATTTCTTTACTGAAATAAAAAGTTGGGTTGCCAACAAACAAATTCAAAGACACAACTGAAGAGTTAATAATGCAGATACCTACATCTAGTTACATATTTACTTGACCCTCAGTGTCGCAGCCTCCGTCGCTGACGCGCGTGTGCCCCTGCACGCGCTGCAGCAAGCCGCTGTTGCCGCAGCTCGAGCAGCCTATCTGTCTGCAGTTCACTGCCGTGCCGCTCAGGACAGGTACGTACTGCGAACAACATGAAAAATGAAAAATGGTTTATTATTTTAACAAGTGAATCTTAAAAACTAGTGATTGGAGCCTCCTTTTAAGCAGATAAGCCTGTGTTAGGCGACTCCGCTCTTCCATAACTTAATAAGTAACGTTTAGGTATGTACTTGTTGTATGCAGATCTAAAGGGAACAATAATACAAAAAAAATAAAGAATTAAAGCTAAACATGCAGCATGCACGCAGGCATGCGAGTGTGTGAGTGTGTTCACGAATGAATCAGAGTGTATGCATAATTGCATATGGTTATGAATGGTGCAGGCATTAGGCAGGTGTAGCGTTATGTTTTATTCTAGCAGCGCCTCCGTTTCATCATAGGTGGTGGTTTTATCCAATTAGTTACAATTTTTTAAAATTCATTTTGTTTCTTAGTATATACGTAAATCTCTCTGTTAAGTCTATTGTATAGCTGAGCTGAGCGTTTTTTGAATTGTATACGGGCGATTTGGTTTTGGTTTGAGAAACTTCTTAGTGACCTGTTCAAGATGGGGGTACCACGATAATCTCTGGTCAACAACCCCAAGATATTTAGTTTGTGACACTTTGACTAGTATTGGGCATTGACAGTTATCTGCATCACCGCAGGTATGTACTCTTATGTTAAAATCCGTATTTGGTTGAGTTCTGTGTGATATACTGAAACATATGTAACTCGTTTTAGCTGTGTTAAGTGCGAGCAGGTTATTTTTGAGCCATTAAGCTATTTGGGTCATACCAGCTTCAGCACTTCTGGCAGCTTCGTGCCAAGAATTACAGGAAAAAACTACAGCAGTTTTGTCGGCATAAGAAAACACTCTAGCATTATTGATTTTAAGGTTGCAGAGGTCGTTGATGTAAAGCAGAAACAACGTAGGGCCCAGCACACTTCCCTGAGAGACTCCGAATGTGACATTTTCATCATAACTAACGTGTTCACCCACCTTAACCCTTTGCTTCCGATTTCTGAGGTAATCCTTAAACAGTTTGAGCGGAATTCCTCTCACACCTGACGATTCCAATTTATTTATGAGGATGGGAACAGAGACGGTGTCAAACGCCTTTTTTAAGTCCAGAAAGACGCTCAAACATTTGCTACCATTATCCAGATTATCAGCCACTAGCGAGCTGAGGGCAGTAACTGCATCTTCGGTTGATACTCCTTGCCTGAATCCAAATTGTGAGCTACTTAAGGTATTAAATTTGTGTAAGAATTTCAAGAGCCTGTTATTTATTAGTTTTTCAATAATTTTCGATATAGCTGGTAAAATGGAAATGGGTCTGTAATTGTTAACATCGTCTCTATCCCCGCCCTTGTGAACAGGAATGATGACAGATTGCTTAAGTGGAAATATACCCATTGCAAAGCAAAGATTAGCCAGGTGGGTTATGATAGGAACAATTTCCTGGCTTATGTGTTTCAAAAATCTAGTGGATACATTGTCCCAGCCAGGTGCGCTGTCAGATTTAAGGCTCATCAAGATTCTACTCACTTCTTCAGGATCAGTGTCCAAAAGAACAAACGAGTTCACTTGTGCCGATAATTTCCAGATCGAAAAAAGTTTAAATTATGTACTGCAGGTTGAATTTTTTGGGCTAGTTACCAATATTTGCAAAATAATTATTAATGAAATTTACAAACTCAATTGAATTTGGTCTCATGTGCAGTAGTTCTGTATTTTGACTCTTAGAATTATTTGTGTAAGTTAAAGTTTTAATATTTTTCCATAATAATTTATTATTTGTAACGGAAAAAAAACGAAAATGAAAAAGTGTTAATTCACATAACTAATTTTAACCTAGACATATTTCCTCCGCCAAACTGCAAAGCAGTTTGTTGGCAGATGTAGCTCCTTTTTTTCTTTGCACATATCATATTACGTATATAACTTACTATCAAAAAAATATAAAAAATAAATAAAAAATACAAAGACAAATAAAAAACAAAATTGTAAAGGGTAATAAAATACAGTAAAATAACTAATTAAAGGGTAATAAAATACAATAAAATAACTAATTTAAAACAAAACTTAACTAATTTTACTAACATAATTAATTTGCTACTAGTGTAAACGAGCCTTTAGATTTCAAACGCAAAACAAAGATAACGAGTCATCGCACGATGACCGCATTAGCGCGCCGTACGGCGGTAGACACACAAAACTTTTAAAAACGTTTAACAATTACCTTCTTACTCGTATATTCGTAATGTTAACACTACAAGCTCTTACTACTCTTGGACAACAAAAGCTAGCTATTGGCGCCGATTCCCTTGTTCACAATCTAAACTAAATTTAAGTTCAGTGCATCTTTTTCTTTCTATTTCATTAAGAAAAGGACAGAAGATAAATATTAGTTTAGTCCTGTCAAATTAGTCAGCGCCTGACGTAAATTAACGTATTTTTAATAGCCATGTTTTAAATCATGTCTAAACTGTCTATGGAGTATCTTAATTTGACAGGACTAAACTAATATTTTATCTTCTGTCCTTTTCTTAATGAAATAGAAAGAAAAAGATACACTGAACTTAAATTTAGTTTAGTTTGTGAACAAGGGAATCGGCGCCATTGTCTGCAGTGAGGTTTTGACAAAAAATATTTAAGAGGTACTTATGTACTTTATTTTTAAAGGCGGTTTTTGTGATGCCACTGTTTATATCAACTGGCAGGTTATTAAAAATAGTTGGGACCAAAAAATTTCTACACCTTCGACCATAATAATTATTACAAGTGGGCACTACAAATCTTCTCATATTATTATTGTTCCTTTAAGATCTTGTGCGTATAATATTGTTTTTAAATTCATTGCTGCAATACTGTTCTAAGGCTACTGACAACACTACCCTCTCATGAACCGGCAGCATTTAACATTCCAACAATAAGTCTACGTAATCACTACTTTTGCAACGGTTTTTAACCCCCGACGCAAAAACGACGGGGTGTTATAAGTTTGACGTGTCTGTGTGTGTGTGTGTGTGTGTGTGTGTGTGTGTGTGTGTGTGTGTGTGTGTATGTCTGTCTGTGGCATCGTAGCTCCCAAACGGATGAACCGATTTTAATTTTGTTTTTTTTGTTTGAAAGGTAAATTTGTCGGGAGTGTTCTTAGCTATGTTTGATGAAAATCGGTCCAAGATGGCCGCCGCTACAAAATGGCGGATTACGTATTTTTTCACAACTCCCTCAATATGGGTATCAAATGAAAGGGCTTGACTAGTAGAATACTATACACTATGATAAATTTCAAATCCAAGATGGCCGCCACCACAAAATGGCAAAAAGCATTATTTTTTTTCACAACTCCCTCAATATGGGTATCAAATGAAAGGGCTTGACTAGCAGAATACTTTACTATGACAAATTTCAAATCCAAGATGGCCACCACCACAAAATGGCGAATTACAAAACACCTGATTAAATACCAAATTACCTGAATCTTAAAACGCAAGAAAATAAAAGAAAAGAAATAATAAGGAGTCCCTACAAAAAGCATGAAATAAAAAATTAAATTAAAAATTTAAAAAACCCCCGACTACGTGAAACCCTTTAAAAAGAAAAAAATAACCTTGAAATTATGACCCTACGTAAGTACGTATGAAATTTTTTGATTAAATATTGTCCTGTCGGGGGACCGCTACTATTTTAAACTTTAACAGAACGTTAGGCTAATAATCAGAGCGGTCCCCCGACGGGACAGCATTTAATCAAAAAAATTCATACGTACTTACGTAGGGTCATAATTTCAAGGTTATTTTTTTCTTTTTAAAGGGTTTTTTGTGTTTTTATCTACTAAAAGTTTCATGAATCTGATTTGCAATTTTTTGTTTTTGTTTTTTTTTGAATTCGCAAGTAGCTCCCTTTCGAATTTTCTTTTTATTTTTTTAATAAGGTTAGTATAATAGTTGCGATATCCGCGGTAGTGTATTTTTAACCCCCGACGCAAAAACGACGGGGTGTTATAAGTTTGACGTGTCTGTGTGTGTGTGTGTGTGTGTGTGTGTGTGTGTGTATGTCTGTCTGTGGCATCGTAGCTCCCGAACGGATGAACCGATTTTAATTTTGTTTTTTTTGTTTGAAAGGTGAATTTGTCGAGAGTGTTCTTAGCTATGTTTGATGAAAATCGGTCCAAGATGGCCGCCGCTACAAAATGGCGGATTACATATTTTTTCACAACTTCCTCAATATGGGTATCAAATGAAAGGGCTTGACTAGTAGAATACTATACACTATGATAAATTTCAAATCCAAGATGGCCGCCACCACAAAATGGCAAATAACATTTTTTTTTCACAATTCCCTCAATATGGGTATCAAATGAAAGGGCTTGACTAGTAGGATACTATACACTATGACAAATTTCAAATCCAAGATGGCCGCCACCACAAAATGGCAAATAACATTTTTTTTTTTCACAATTCCCTCAATATGGGTATCAAATGAAAGGGCTTGACTAGTAGAATACTATACACTATGACAAATTTCAAATCCAGGATGGCCACCACCACAAAATGGCAAATTACAAAAACCTGATTAAATACCAAATTACCTGAAACTTAAAACGCAAGAAAATAAAAGAAAAGAAATAATAAGGAGTCCCTACAAAAAGCATGAAATAAAAAATTAAATTAAAAATTTAAAAAACCCCCGACTACGTGAAACCCTATAAAAAGAAAAAAATAACCTTGAAATTATGACCCTACGTAAGTACGTATGAAATTTTTTGATTAAATATTATCCTGTCGGGGGACCGCTACTATTTTAAACTTTAACAGAACGTTAGGCTAATAATTAGAGCGGTCCCCCGACGGGACAACATTTAATCAAAAAATTTCATACGTACTTACGTAGGGTCATAATTTCAAGGTTATTTTTTTCTTTTTATAGGGTTTCACGTAGTCGGGGGTTTTTTAAATTTTTAATTTAATTAAGATGTCATTAAATGGATCATTTCGAGTTTTTTTTTTTGGAGTTTGTTGCGGTTCTTAATGCATCTTAATAAACCGGCAGTTATCCACGGCTTAATGATACGCTTGCTACTGGGAATTATTTTGATAACAGTATTTTGATTAATAGATTCAGTTAATTTGTGTAATAGTATGTTAGTTAATTGGTTATAAAATAGCAGCTCTACAATTTTATTTTCTCTAAGATATTTAAGGGCCTGTTCGAAATCAATAGATGAGGTACTTTTATTAGCAGTCTGTTTAGTTTTTAGCTTAGCTATTGATAGAAAAGTAGTGAAGTGGTCGGTGATAGAAGTATGTAGGATAGCAATAGATGCTGAAACCTTCTTTTTATCTATTCTAAGCATAATTGGGCTCTGTTTTTACGGAAAGTTTTTAGTGTTTATATGAATACACTAATTATTGCGGTGAGAGAGGATAAATAAAATTTGCTATTTTCTACTCACGGTTATAATATAATGCACAAACAAATATCACAGAAACGTTCACAGAAGAAAGGCACATCGATTGGACACACTCAGGGTTAGTTATCTATATACGAAGAAGAAAGTCAATACTATTTAACAGTTAACAGTTTTAACAGTTCGTACATTTGATACACAGAGATACTACGATAAGCCTGAAGGGGTACGGTGATAGATAATACGACCGGGATTATTCAGAGTTGCGTGAGTCGCTTCCACTGTACCTGTATGGTACTGTTGTGGGCGAAAGTGAATAACATGATAACGCAATGAATGTACAAGATAACTCTAAAATAACGAAATTATATCCTAAATTAACTAAAACTATTTACAAACTAAAATATAGCGTCGAAAATTTCATCATTTAAACGGACTCTGTAATAATCTTTATTGGATTCACAAGAAAAAGCCTTTGTTAATATTGACTCATAATTTATTAAAAATATGTTCTCCATAGACACTTGGGTCAGCAATGTGGACTCATCTTATATAGTAAGACCTAGCTTAAGTAATACTGATAACCCAAAACAATTTTATTGCCAGCAAAATTTAAGATCCTTATGTTGCAAATCACTTAATGAACAATATCATGAATTTTATTCTATTTATACAGACGGTTCTTTACACAAAGATAATCATTCCGGTGCCGCATTTTTAGATATACAAGCAGATACATTTATGAAATTTAAAATTTCTTGTAATGTTTGGAGGAATGAGGAACAGGGTGTAAAGTTCACTCAACCTCCATAGAAAAGGGAGGATCCTCCGACCAGACGGGTGTTGTGTCTGGCGGGCAATTGCCCAACGATTGATGTTGGGAAATTGTATCTATGCTATCTGCGCGGTAAACTCTGCTTGCGAGATGCAGGATTTGCGTGACGTCAGTATGACGCGTTGTTCGCATGTGGCGTTGTAGATACCGCTACATCACTCCCCTCCGGAGACCGGAGGTCGATAGTGGGCTGAGTCTTGTATCTTGCGATGCTTGCCAGGCCAGCTGAGGTTCCAGTGAGTCGGAACCGGTTGCCGCATAGTTCACGGTGAGTCGGAACTGTCTGCGGAGATGTCCCCAGTGAGTCGGGGTGGCGCTGCGTTATACTCCAGTGCGTTGGATGTCGTACAGCGCCGGGTTGAGGCTGGCTGCTGCGTCGACCAGGAGAGGGTGCTCTGCTTGTTGACCGGCCGAAGGTGCAGAGTGCTGTGCCAAGGTTGCTGATGGGGCTGAGGGTGATGACCAGGTATGCGCGGACGCTGCATGCTGGTGGTCAGGATACCCGTTGAAGCCGTGGATGCTGGCTGGCTGGGTGACTCGCCGCTGAAGCTTGCGGGAGTGATGATGATGACGTCACGCTGAAGTGTTCGCACGAAGGCTGCGCTGACGTTCATACTCGGGGTCACCAGTTTGGAGGAATGAGGAACAGGGTGTAAAGTTCACTCAACCTCCATAGAAAAGGGAGGATCCTCCGACCAGACGGGTGTTGTGTCTGGCGGGCAATTGCCCAACGATTGATGTTGGGAAATTGTATCTATGCTATCTGCGCGGTAAACTCTGCTTGCGAGATGCAGGATTTGCGTGACGTCAGTATGACGCGTTGTTCGCATGTGGCGTTGTAGATACCGCTACAAATGTTTCTATAATGCATTTAGAACTGATTGCCATCGCGGAGGCCCTCTCATATATTCGTTCTTTACCCGGGGATCGTTTTGTCATCTACGCCGACTCTAAAAGTTCCCTTCTACACTTGATTAAATGTGCTTTATCTGTTAGGGGCCTCCCAATAGCTTACACTATTTTAAAATTTATTTATGAAAATGTAACTAAAAACCGAACTGTTGTACTGCAGTGGATTCCTTCGCACATTGGACTGGAGGGTAATGAGGTAGTCGACCGTCTTGCAAATAAAGCCTCATCCGATGGTTATAATATACCTGTTTACCTTTTCATACCGAACTAATTCCTATAGTAAGACATTCGTGTCTTGAGTCCTGGTCAGAATATTTCGATAAAAGGTCCTTGACGAAGGGTATTTGGTACAGGACTATTCAGCCCTCTCTTTGTCGTTCTTTGTGATTCGATGTGGGTGGGATACACAGGCAAGAACTGGTGACGGCTTTGAGGCTCCGATCTGGTCATATTCCGACCAATAGTTTTGCTTACATGATGCGCTAAGTAGAATCACCTAATTGTACAGTGTGTGGAATTTTGGAGGACGCGCACCACATTTTAGCGGAGTGTGGTCGGCTTGAGCGTCAAAAGCGATCTATATTTAATAATAGGTACTGCAATGTAGGTTTCTTTAATAGTATTTTGGCTTCATTATTGTCTGATGCAGCCAAAATGCTGGTTAGGATGGTGATGGTAGGTTTAAAGTTAAGGTCAGAGTAGTGTTTTCTTGTTTCTTAGTTTTTGTTGGTTTATTTAAGTGAAATTTTTGTTTTCAATAATGGGGGTGAAATATTCATTTATGAAAAAAACCCCTAAATAAATAAAGAATTTAAGTCAGCGTAAAAACGCAACAGTCCTCTTTATAATATCAGTTTAGATAGTTATCTAAATTGATATTTTATAATATCAGTTTAGATAGTTATAGCTATTCCTTAGTTAAGCTGTACGTATAACTCGATTATACATAGTGGATCAATCTGCTTAAAGATAGGTACATTTATTGTTGTCTGCAGTACGGACACACACGCTGCTCCTGCGCAACGAGTCCGTAGTGACAGCGCACTGGAGCGCTGTCGTGCGTCGCTGGCCGCGAAGACACCACAGGACACTAGACACAGGTCAGATAACTACATAACATCACACACACGCTTCTCCTGCGCAACTAGTCCGTGGAGACAGCGCATTGGAGCACCGCCCGTCGTGTGTCGCTGGCCTCGGACACACCACAGGACACTAGACACAGGTCAGACACTTCACGCTTCTCCTGCGCAACGAGTCCGTGGTGACGGTGCACTGGAGTGCCTTCGTGCGTCGCAGACAAGTCACCTCCTCAAGTCAGTTCCTCGCGGATAAGGCAGATACACCCACATTTCGTTTGGCGTAGACTGCGTAACAGACACTACGGATAGTAGGGTGCCTAACGTAACGTAGGCCTAAAAATAATAAAAATGAATTTGTTTAAAATAAACACTTCTGAATTTTAATATACACTTAACAAAAATCTCATTTGATGTCATAATCTTGACCGAATGCTGGCTCAGTAAGGTTAGTATTTTACCTGTGTTGCAGGGCTTTCAATCTTATTTCACGGAAACAAATTCCAACCAGAACGACGGAATAGTCATTTACACAAAGCAGGGCCTGCAAGTCTCTGTTTGGGAACCTAGCTTTTTGGGGGGCAACTGTCTGGTTTGTCAAATAGACAAAAAAATGGCCGTTGTTGTTGTCTATCGCTCTCCATCATGTAACTCTAAGGACAGTTTTGATAAGTTTTTAGAAAGTCTAAATAGTGTTTACAGCAAACTTTCTTCGTGGCAGAACATCGCCCTCATCGGCGACTTAAATATAGATATAAAACAAAATAGTAGTAATGACCGAAGTGTTGACTATCTAATACTAAACACATCTCATGGACTCCTGCCCACCCATTTGTTTCCTACTAGGCTTGAAAATTCTATTGATCATGCTTTCGTGAAAACTAACTTACCCATCACCACCTTAGTTCTAGATTCTCATATCACGGATCATAAACCCATCCTGCTAAGTATTGCTAACACCAATCCCAAACGTGAAACTGGTCACATTTCTACTTCCTTGAATTACGCTGCAATTAAGATGAAGTTAGAAAACATGGACTTTGCAGTTGTTTATGTGATTGATGATTCTAACACCTCTATGAACACTTTCATAACAATTTTAACGTCTGTTATTGCAAAACACACGATGCAAACCATAATCCCGAGGAAAAAAAGAACTATTAAACCCTGGATTACCCCTGGACTATTAAAGTGTATTCTAAATCGAGACAAGATGCACGCGACATCTAACAAAGAACCTGATACTCAAAACTACGTATACGCGCTATCGTAATTTTTGTAATGCCCTACTACGAAAGCTAAATTAAATTGTCGGTCATTTAGTCAGAAAGTTGAAGCTAGTTGCCCATTCCAAAATGTAGATCTCTGTAGAGAAGAACGGGCAAGAAACTCCACGGACACTCTTTTAAAGATTGCCTACGAAAAAAATTAACTAGAAAAAGCTAAAAATAATCCTAAGGCCCTCTGGAAAACAATTAAAGAAATTACTAACAGAAGTAAAATCAAAACTAGCCCTGTTGAGCTCCTAAAAATATCTGACAACCCTAAATCCTCCATAAATGAAGTGTGTAAATTCTACACTAATGTAGGGAAAAGTATGGCCAATAACATCATATCTCAGTGTGAAATCTCCACTAACCGCTTGATGTCCAAGTGCGATTTCCTATATAGTTGCAAAATGTCATCAAGTGCTGCGCGCGAATGCGGCATTATGCCCAGCAGTGACGCTTCGAAAATCAGCGACAACACCTTGCTCTCCCCTGCCAATTCCCTAGCGCTACTTGAGGTTGATGAAACTGAAGTGGAATCCTTAATTATACAATTACGCAATGACTGTGCATTGGGTCGGGATGGTGTATCGCCCTTATTATTGAAAATGTGCCGTCAGACACTAATACAGCCTTCTACAATACAGGCTGTCTACAAAAGGGTGTCTTTCCTGATGCACTTAAAAGAGCTATTATACATCCAATCCATAAGGCGGGGAACAGAGGCAGGCGTGTCAACAACCACAGACCCATCTCGGTTCTGACGGCTCTTTCCAAGATACCTGAAAGGATTCTTAGCCGCCGTCTGAATAATTTCTTGGACAAGCACCAGATCAAAGCCAATAACCAATATGGTTTTCGTGCTAGAGTCTCGACCGAAGATGCAGTTCTTGATTTAACTCAGTTGATTGCTAGGAACCTGGACAATAAAACTAAATGTCTTGGAATATTCCTAGTCCTTTCGAAGGCATTCGACACAGTGTCTGTTCCCTTACTTTTCGCAAAAATGGAACAGCTTGGTATAAGAGACATTGCTCTTCAAATCTTTAAGGATTATCTGACCAATCGAACCCAAATGACTAAAATAGGTAACCTACTTAGTGATGAAGAACTCATATCTCACAGACTGCCACAGGGAAGCATCCTGGGTCCCATTTTATTCCAAATCAACGTAAATGTTAAGTTAACTCAGAGAACTTTATCTCTGTCTGGGGAATGTAGACATCTGATTGCTATGTTGATAGCATATAATATTAACGAGGTTATAGCTAATATAACAAATTTTAGTATTAGTGACAAATCTGTGTTGCATAGTTATACTAACAACATTGTGATTGATTATGAATCATCATATTGTACAAAGGAGGATCCACCTACAATGCCAACATCCTTGGACGCCACTACCAGTCAGATAGGGTATTTCCCTCCTGCTGGAACTTATACGGGCAATCTAGACTCTCCAGTTGTAGCTGTGGAGGTATCTCCTGATAATAATTTAAACTAGTCAGTGAGACAACAGAAGTTACCCCTTCAAATAACCAATTATTATTACAGAATAATAAAAAGGTATCTTCTGGCAATATAATTAATAATAATAAGAAGAAACTAAAGGGTGTGCAACATATTTTAAAATTATTTAATCAAAATATCCAAGGTTGCGCTTCCAAATTACTGGAAATAGAATTGTTTTTGGAAAACACCAAGTTTGATGTCATTTGTTTAACAGAGCATTGGTTGAAAGATTATCAAGTAATGTCAATTAATTTTGAAAATGATTGTGTAGCAAGCCATTTCAGCCGACAACATATGATACATGGCGGGTCATTAATATTACTTAAAAATTCGATTAAATCCAAAGAACGTAAAGACATCATCAGGCTGTCTGTTGAACACATCATTGAATTGTCCTGTGTTGAGCTCGATAAGCATGTTATAGTATGCGTATACAGACCTCCTAGTTACCAGAATCTATCCGTGTTTGATTCTGTACTGGAAGATGTGTTAAAGAAACTTAGTACTAGTAGTAAGTCAATAGTCGTATGTGGAGATTTTAATATTAATTTATTGGAAAATAACTCGAATACTGTCAGATTATTGAGTCTTTTTGGGTCATTTGATTTGTCAAATGTGTTTATGGAACCAACCCGAGTGACAGCTTCTTCTGCCACTTGTATAGATAATATTTTTTGTAATTGCGATTACTTACACAAACAAATTGTAAATAAGTTGCCATCTGATCACAGTGGACAAATAATAACATTTAGTGCCTACATGCCTATACAAAAAATTGAAATAAGGTTTAGGCCAATTACATGTAAAAATTTAGAGAAATTAAACAATTCTTTGGCCAGTAAATTATGTGATCACAGTTTTAATAATATAGATGACACCAATGAGTTCTACGCCGAGTTCTTTTCACTATTAAACGCGCAATTTTATGACACTTTCCCACTGAAAACCAAAAGTATTTACACAAAGTTTTTATTCAGTGACTGGGCTACTCCAGGTATTCGTAAAAGCAGGGAAAAACTTTTTGAACTTTATGGTTTAAAGCAACATATGAAAAATACAAACTTTCATCAGTATGTTGCAAAATATTCAAAAACTTTTAAAAGGGTGTGCCAAAGAGCTAAAGCTCTTTATATAAGCAATAAAATAAAATCAGCTGATGATAAAATAAAAACTACCTGGCAAATAATAAATAGTGAAACAGGTAGGAAAAAACAGCGAAATAGTGAATTTAATTTAGAGACTGCACATGGCCCCATCAATTCAGATGTAGAAATAGCTCAGGAATTTGAAAACTTCTTTGCTAATATTCCCCTTAAGACTACTGAAGCATTAAATTCTTCCCCCACGCTTTCTGCTGCCTTACTTAAAAGGAATGTAAAGGCATGCCCTTTGGAGCTTAGGTTTCAGCATACAAACCCCCAGGCTGTTATAAGAGCTTTTAAAGATCTTAAAATTAAATCAACAGAAGATCTCTGGGGTATGTCGGTAAAAGTATGTAGATCTCTCATCGAAACCATTGCGCCCTATTTAGCTTTCATATTTAACACCAGTGTTGACCAAGGAGTCTTTCCGGATCTAATGAAACATAGTAAAGTAGTACCATTGTTCAAATCCGGTGATAGTAAAGAACCAAACAATTATAGACCTGTGTCAATTCTGCCAGTTCTCAGTAAGGTGTTTGAAAAGTTGATGCTCAATCAAATGTTACGTCACTTTAATAAAAATAACATCTTTCATGAACACCAGTACGGCTTCACCAAAGGGCGTTGTACCACTGACGCCGGTGTCACCCTAATGAAGAACATTTTTAACGCCTGGGAAGAAGCACAAGATGCTATTGGAATCTTTTGCGACCTCTCTAAAGCGTTCGATTGCGTAAACCATGAAACGCTTCTGATGAAACTCGAGCACTATGGGATTAGGAAAACAGCACTTGACTTGTTAAGATCATACCTGAAAGATAGAAAGGTTAAAGTCCAAGTAAATGGCGTAAACTCATTGGGGTCTGAAATGACAATGGGCGTTCCTCAAGGTTCGATATTGGGTCCATTCCTCTTTTTAGTTTATATTAATGATTTACCCCAATTACTTCAAAATCAACCGAAGATGGTGTTATTTGCAGATGACACATCATTGATCTTTAAAATAGACCGAAGGTCACAAAATCTTGACGACGTGAATAACTCTATTCTTCAGGTCCAAGATTGGTTTACGGTAAATAATTTAGTACTTAATGAAAAAAAAAACCAAATGCATTAGATTTAAATTACCTAATGTTAGAAGTAGCGAATGTGACATCATATTGAATGGCCAAAAACTAGAATTTGTTAATCAAACAGTTTTTCTGGGAATCACGCTAGACGAGAAATTACAATGGGGACCTCATATAACATCTATTGCGGGGCGGCTAAGCTCGGCGGCTTATGCTGTTAGAAAGATAAGACAGCTAACAGATGAAGAAACCGCGCGTTTGGTCTATTTTAGTTACTTCCACAGTATTATGTCATATAGCATTTTACTGTGGGGTCGGGCTGCTGACATTGAATCCATTTTTATTTTGCAAAAAAGAGCTGTCAGAGCCATTTACAATCTACGTCGCCGCGAATCTCTTAGGGAACTATTTAAAAGGGTTAATATTATGACGGTACCTTGCCAATTCATTTATGAAAATATTATGTATGTAAGAAAAAATCAACATCTTTTTAATAAAATAAGTGATAGACATAATTTTAATACTAGAAATAAAGATAAATTAGATCATTACACTTTGTAAGCAAGGATATTACAAATTAGAGGATTATATCCAAGATAAGAATGCTTGGAAACATGCTGGTCCTGCTCCATAGGACAATCTCTAGAGTCTAGACAAAATCAAACTGGTTGCTAATGTAATTGTATAATTTATTCTTTTTTTTATTCTCTTTGACATTGATTTACATTCTGTAATTACTTAAAGTCACCCGGACTTATTACTCCTTATTATTTATTTATGAAAATAGTCTACTTTTGGAATGTTTGTAAATATGTGAGCACCATGTACCTATCACATAGTCAATTTATATGTCATGGTTTCATTAATTCATTTTAATTTTTTTTTACCTATTGTGGTATAGTAATTTTATGTTTAGGTGCATCGTCTTCACATATAATTATATAATTAATGTATGCAAAATATTGTAAAACATTTTAAAAGAGTAACGGTGGAGTTTCTTGCCCATTCTTCTCCATACGAAAACTACCTTTTGGAAGGGGCGACTAGAATCAATTTAATTTTAATTTTGACGTTCAAAAGTGCCTTTTATGTGCCTATTTGAATTAAATGATTTGACTTTGACTTTGACTTTGAATGATTTGTGCAGAATTAACCTACCTAATACCAAAATCTTTGCATATGCTGATGACACCGTTATTATAGTTGATTGGTCAACGTGGGATAACGTTAAAAATAGCGCAGAATCAGCACTTACTAAGGTAATAAAATGGCTCAACCTAAATCTGCTAACATTTAACTTTGACAAGACGTCCTATATACCTTTCTCTATTCGCCAGAAAACTGCACCAGACCTTACATTCTCGATAATAGCTCACACCTGCTCACGGCTATCACCTCCGTGTCAATGTCGAATACTTACAAGAACTGAGAATGTAAAATACCTTGGTGTACAAATAGATGCAGGGCTACGATGGGATAAACAGCTCAATGCCTTGACCTCCAGGACCATGAGATTGATACACATTTTTAAGTCTCTTCGAGAGTCGGCTAACCCTGACATTCTTAAAATGGTTTTCTATGCTCTGTGTCAATCAGTAATAGGGTATTGTATCACAGTATGGGGTGGCGCAACTAAAACTAGTTTTATCAAAGTTGAAAGAGCACAGAGAGCTATATTAAAAGTAATGCTACGTAAGTCGTACCGCTATCCCACAACACAATTATACTCGGATTGTAAGGTGCTTAGTCCGTCAGCTCTTTGTGCTCCGATCGGTACTTAAAAGACACGCTTGCGTCACTCCCTCTGATCCTAAAAAGCGTACCAACATTCCCCCAGACACTCAACATAAAACATCGTTCGCCCGACACCAGTACCACACACTTAGCGCATATATTTACAAAAAAGCTCACAAAGACCTCAACATCCGCGACCTCAACAGATATCAAGTAAAGTCTAAGGTGACAGAATGGCTACTACAACAAGACTATTTACAAACAGAGTCCCTACTTACATACATTGCCTAATAATAATAACTATTTCTCATTGCACACGCATAATTTACACTCACTCACACTCTCCATATACTCATGGGTGTACAATTACATACATTCACACATACTCTCCTACATTTTGAGTTGCACTCCCTTCTCCTTTTTTACCATAAATTTATGTTTAGGAAAATACATTCTATATCTAAGCAAGATACTTACAGAAGTATAAACACAAACATGGCAAACTGACACACTTCACAAGTTTGGTTTATTTTTTATAATACTTTTAGGAATCAGAAGCGGATTTAATTAAAAAAAAAACAAACAAATTTACTCAGCCTAAAATTATCAGAATTTACAAAACGAATACAATCAAAATATGACACAAAGGAATTACTCAAATACAGTAGGAAGAACACAAATTAAAGACTCACGACCTCCTCGCACGACGGATGACAGCAAAAAAAGGCCGCATGCCCCTGCTACACCGCTTTTATACCGTCATCCGCCGTTCCCCTACCCACAACCTAAATAATAGCCAACACGGCCTCTCCTGACACCCTGACGTCCACGGTAGGCTTGGTCGACTGAGCTAGTTACAGCTTAGTCAATTTCAGGCATATCCAGGCCTCGTGCTGGTTCTTCTCTCAGGTCATCAGGTCTAGTAGATGGTCCTGGTGCTGGCTCATCTAGTTCAGGCTGACTTGGTGTTGGCGAAGATTCCGGTTGGTCCTGGTTTGGATCTTCATTTTCATCATCATCATTCGCTGAAATCATATCGCAATATTACAACTTAAATCGTAGTGAGTTTGATGCTCACCATGCGTCATTTCTAAATTAGACATGTTAGAGTCAATTAGAGTTAGTTTTAGTTGTACTGTTACAAGATAAACTTTATTTGAATGCCTGTGTTCTAGAGTAAAACATTTCGTTTAATAAAGCGAAATAAACTGTCCCATGGGTCACATTTAACTTAAGTTATCTAGAAAACTACACATTCAGATAATCACACCATAAAACATAACAACATGCTTAATAAAGAACACTGAGCCCATACTGCAAAGTGACTGATCGGTTTATAAGGCCGACCAGCTTCCGAGGTCGTGGATACACCCCTCTGAGTGTATCACACAGACAGACAAGGATCCAGCAGCCCCATTCATCAGAATAGATGCAACACTTCCGGATCAGAGAGATCACAAAGATCTGAGACTCACCCTCAAAGAAGGCAGAGCATGATTCGGGAGTCCATTCACCTCCCCAGGGAACCATAAACTGAGCAGCAGCATATGTGGTCTTCCCATATGACCCAGCTAACAGCCTCAGCTCATAGCGGCCGTGAGGAAGAACACGCACCACTCGATAGGGGCCGCGCATTCCATGGTCAAGCTTGCCCGTGGACTGAGCATACTTGATGACGAAGACATGGTCGCCTTCCTGAAACACACGAGGGGAGCGTCTGTTTTGGTTAATATAGGTGTCCATTGCTGCCTGGTTTCTAGTTAGTCGTTCGGCCGTCCTCTGCCTGACGATTTCTCTTCTTGCCTCACGACTACTTGTAGCAGGCTCCTGGGCGACATCTCGCACCAAAGCACGAATCGCTGGCGTAGTGTTTTCATGGCCCACCAACAATTTTAAAGGCGATGTTTGTGTAGTCTTGTGCTGTGTTATATTAAGAATTAGTTGCAGATGCCATAATTCCTCAGCCCACTCACGTTTTCTGTAATTTGCCTCAATTCGCAACATATTTAAAACAGTTCGAGCGTACCGTTCTACTTGCCCGTTAGCGTGATGCATCTCAGCAGTAATGTGATGTAGCTTGATTCCGAGAACTTGCATTCACGACGTGAATCCAGATGACTCGAACATGCGGCCTCTGTCGGTCACTATTAATTTTGGTGTTCCAAATAAGGATATAACAGTCTTACAGACCTGCTTCAGTTCGTCCAAGTCTTGGCGACGGATAGGAGTAAGGAGGCAGAACTTGGTGAATGCGTCAACGACCAGCATCACGTGCTTAAATCCTTTCGATTCAGGCAAGGGGCCCAGCACGTCGAAGTGTAGGGTGTCAAACGGGACGTCAGGTTTAGGCCAGGAGGAAATAGGTTGAAGAGGAGCTCTAGGAACACGTTTATGGGCAACACAAGTTATACAATGACG